>CM034354.1:78179274-78273002 GCA_019925275.1 Mytilus edulis | reverse complement strand
AATGTAGCTTCCTCTCCATTTATATTTCGATCATTGTATTTAATAAATTTAAACCCTTATCTCTTTTTTTTTCGTATCATAGAATAAATAAAAAGGAGTCGAGCAAAATAAATATACTATTTATGGCAAATAGATTTTAGAAAAAACCTCCTAATATAATAAAAAAGCAAAAAGGAAATCACATATTATCGTTCACAGGCTAATGTAGATTATGAAGATGTGGTAGAATTGCCTATAGAGTAATGAATATATTTATTTTAAGTGCAAAACTATACAGTAGATCACTGATGTTTTAAAGTTCGAAATTAATTTTACTGTGTAAATTTCAAAATAAATCAAAAGATTTGATACAATCAGACATTTGTTTTGTATCTTACGATGAAAAAACACATCTCTGTAAGTTCAAAAACACAAACATGGCATCAGTCATCCCATCGTTTTGTCGGAAGCATCAATTAGGTAATATTGTAATCAGACATTCCTTGTTGGTATCATGTATATCATATTAAGAAAAAAATTACAAAAACATTTGTAATCGAAATTTTTCTCTATCTAGTTTGAGCTTTTCTTAAATAGCAACAAGAATCAACAACACTTTCTGGTATCAAATTCATTTTGAATATACATGAACAAACATGAGAGATTAGTTACAACGTATTCGTCTCATGCTTTGCATAAATCACTCGTCTCTATTAAGTGAGGAAGTTGTCGATAGAAAAATAGAAACTGATATTGTTTGTATGTCTACCGCCAATAACATGCAAACTAAGCTTACAGTCACGAGACAAAAATTCCGATACTGTGACACCAACCGGCAACGGTTATACTAAGAATTTTAATCGACATAAGAAGATGTGGTATAAGTGCCAATGACACTCTCCTTACAAGGCACAATTTTTAACAGAAAATTCATGACATGTCAAAAAACGGTCTTCAACACGGAGACTTGGCTCACACAGAACAGCAAGCTATAAAAGGTCCTTAAAATAACTAGTGTTAAAAAATTCTTAGGGGAGAACCAACGGTATATTCTATATTACAAACGATATTCAAATAATATCTTAATTATAGGTATTTCGTTCCTTTCCTACGCGTGTTTCGTCGTACCAGTAAATTCTTCTTATGGATTTTAATAATCAAACTGTTATCGATTGACATTTAACTATGTATCAAAAGGTTTCAATTTCTTACAGTTTTAGTATATATGGTATTATCTTTAGAAAAACATCACTAAGAAAACAATCTATCGAAATTAAATTCTGTGATAGTCAACTTATGGTGGATTGCATATATTGATCTCAGGTTTCAATAAAAAGGCAAAATATATTAATTGTACAACGGGGTATATTGGAAGTTGTCTCATTTGCACTCATACCATATGTTCTTATATCTATACTTTTTTGGGTACATTTTGTCCTTTTAAGTTTTTAAAAATATGGGCATACATAATTTATTTGCTGTACTCATGTCTGAAGGGATGTTATCGATCCAAATAAGAAAGGGATTCGTTGACCATAATTACTTTTAATGAAATCTTTCAAAATAAAAAAAAAAAAAAATGGTTAGAGAGCTTGCTGCAGTTTTAAAAGTTTTGTAACACGTATAATTTCACATCCGCTTTTATTTAAGATGCTGCTATATAATTTTTCGTCAATAATGCGATAATTGCTACATAATTCATATAAGATAACTAGTCCAGAGAGTGTAAAAATAATTATAACATGTATAACATGTTTTTTTTTATTAAAATTCACTAAAACCACATTTTCCACATATATGTTGGAATCGCGCAAGGTTATTCTATCTCTAACCTCTTATAAAGTCTTAACAATAAATTCGTATGAAAGGTTTTGATTGGCTTTTATGACTAGTTAAACAAAGTAATCAGTTTTATATTGTAGTTGATATGAGGATACAATAATATCGGTTTTAATTTTATTTCATGTAAAAAAAATAGTATATGTATTACGGTTTGCTAATCTATTTAAGGGGATAGACCTTGGTTCAGGAAGATAACTCTTTAAATCAGTTAAGCGTTTGTAAAAGTCAAGTTCATCAATGTATTTTAAGCATTTACATGAAACAGATTGAAAATAATCTATGTAACCTAGAAGCTTAAAATATATTTTTGAAAATGGTTGACACAAACGTACTGATGATTTTAAGAGTTATTTTCCTTAACCTAGGTCTACCTCCTTAAGTCACTGATACTTATTTTGTTGAAATGATTAAAGTCACAATTTTTAAGACAACTTTTGACGTCATAATATAACACAAGGAAGATGTGTGCTGATGGTTATTTTCTAGTTTTTCTTATCATGGGTTTTTCCTCACTTGAATTTGGATTCCAACAAGATTTTAGCAAAAGCGAGAACTACATTGATCTTTATGTTAATTTCATGGTAGATTCGTACTGGTCTGATGATTCAAGCTTTTCGAAACAAATATATAATAGCCCAGAACCTTAGATTCAATAGTTGAACGTTGTTTTTTGTTAGCAATGGTAATTGGTTTGTTTATTGTTGTATTATCAAGCCGATTTTTTCTTTGAATTGATTCTCAATATGAATTTCCTTACCGCTACCTGCAGTTTTCACATTTTTGACTGTTGGTGGATTATTGGCTCTTTGTTAAAAATAGTCAATATGAATGTACTGTTTCAAAATTAAGGTAAAATATATAAAAGGGACATTTAAGGAAACTATAGACTGAACAACACAAAAACCAACAGAAACTGAGAGTGATATTTTTTTTCTTTTTAAAGTGGATGTTATTGATTATTTATTCCGTAATATATATTATAATTCTTTATCTAAAATGTTACACCAATGGTATATGCTCTGTGTTGAAGACCATACATGTATTTTGTTTTACAAATTGTGAATTGGATGGAGAAATGTCTAATTTGCACTCATACCACATCTTCGTATAGCTATAAGGTTGGGTACGAAATGCAACGACAACTAATCAACTGAACTAAACCAGAAAGTCATCGTCAATATTTTACACGATAAAGTTGCTTAAAAAACCCCCAACATAAAGTATATATATCTTTATATACTAAAGAAACAGTTATACATAATAAATAAAGTAAGGAACATCTATATACAATAACATGACTAGGGTAATTGCTTTAATTGTGTAAACAGAAATACTAAAAAAAAATAAAAGCAGAATGAAAATACTGTATCAAGGAGTTTTGGTTCATCAATGTTTTTATTCTTAGTACCAAATTTGTTTTTTCTTTAATTGTTGATAAGTGCGTCAATGACGAATCCTCGGTAGATATTTACCGAACAACATTTTAATCCTGGTATCTATGATGAGTTGATCGAAAATTTTTCAAATCAATTGAAAGGGAATTGTATTGTGGCAACAACTAAAAAAATATATTAGTTGTTTTTTCTATGACACAGATATTATACACCTGCTCTTTGAATCAAAATGGGGGTCGTTGAGATAATGTGAATTTTCTTTTTAAAAAATATTTCTAAAATAAAATATGTCTGTCGGTAGCGTTTCAAATTACATTCTCTTGAACTATTACAATATTTGGTTACGATGGTAAGTATTGTATGATCATATGAATATGGTAAGAGGGAGAGTTAAACTTCTTAAAAAAAGTGAATTTTAAACTATTTTCGCACAGTTTTTGAAAATAAGTTGAGTAGATGAAATTTTTCGGACGAACAAAAAGCCTTTATATTGTACCAGGAGTACTTTATATTATTGTACAATCAACAATGTCATAGGTAAACGCCAATTCACTGTAACATTTACATTACATAAATAAGGAAGTAGCATGCATAGTTTATATGAAAGTGTGAAACCTGACTTTGAAAATATGTACATTACTAAATAAATACACAAAAATGTATATAATATTAATTGATGTTGATAGAATAACATAAAACATATAATAGTTAAACGTCAAAAATTGATACTTTTTCCTGTTTACACAATCTAATAATAATTGAGTTAGTATTACCTGACAAACATGCACACTAATGCTACTTTAAATGATATGCTGTCATTAAAATGCATTAAAAACCACCATCGACCATTTGTTAAATAATACAAGTTCACTTTTCTTGAAAAATAACATATATCTAAGATTTAACTATCAATGTTTATAAAGGAAACAATCAAGACACTTCCGATCAACTGTTCTCCAAAATACATCAACAGTTATTTTATAGTTGCTAAATTTTCATAAAATTATATGCATTATTATTGAACGTCGATCCATGGTTTTGCATTATGTATCCAAAATTGTTCTACATTTTATTTAACATAAAACTAATTTCATCAGAGTCATAGGGTATGGTTATCAACATGAATACATAAATTTTTATTACCTATCGTTAAAAAAAATTTGCCAAAAAAAACCTCGATCATTTCTAGTCTTCGTCTTTTATCTGTTGTTGATTTTATTATTATTAGAAGACACTATCACACAAATCATAGAGTCTCAATTTGTCCAATTCTTACATTTAAATCGGTCATATGTAAACTAAAGTGATGAGGAAAAATGTCGTTAGCCACAAATCTACAACTCTTTAGGTGTACTGCATCGTTGGTTATTGAAATCCCATGCAATGGACCATGTATACCTAATACCATGACTTCTTGTGTACTATTGTCAGGTCGTGTGGCGCTTCCAGATTGAAACAACAAACCCTGACTACGTATAACAGAAGGTACATCTTGTGATTGTTGGTCTGGTATACAAATTTTATCCTGCAAAGTAATTTAAGCTAGAAATTTATTAAATCAATATATAAGTATGTCCATATATACACGATATACTTATTATATAATTCGTGATACAAATATGACCAAAAACATCTAATAGCTAGATTTACAAGTAATTAATTTATATAATAAATTGACAACAATAGTTGACGCGGTATGCTATATGGTCATTCCTTGACCATCTGCAGTTCCGAAAAAAACATCCAAGCTAAATTATGGCATCTGTTTGTCTTTTAGGGTGAATACGCAACACTATAAAAAGGAGAGATAATGTTTAAAATTTGACACCCCTTGAAAACAAAGAACCACGCACTCTGCGATTTTAAGAACTTTCGGAGCCGGATTTGTGGACGGTTGCATCATTTTCCAAAACAGGATTATGTCATTTTCTAGTGGTATTTCAAATATTCAAACCTTTAACCATCTGTATTTCAGAATCGACTCATCATATAACATGTTAAATTGTTCTAGTCCTGAACATGCATAACATATTTTCCATCGGCGTGCTTGATTTCTAATGCTACCATACTGTGTATTCAATTTTGCCTACTGACTGTTGTATGGTGTATTTCTTTATTGCTTGGGATTCAATTCATGTTTTATTGAGGCCAATGCTGTCATAAGCATCACTTGTATAATAGTATTTTTCTTTCGTACCTATGTGAGTTACTGACACACCGTGACTTTATCTTTTTATTGTTTTCTGTGCCCCCATTTTGCACCAAAATGTACTTTCCCTAGAATATAACTAACGTACCGTATTATTGAAATACTAAGGCTTTTCTACCTCAGGAATAGATTACCCTAGATGTAGTTGGCAAAACTTTTAGGAATGTTTGGTTCCCATTGCTCTTCAACTTCCTGCTTTATTTGGCCTATTAACATGTTTTGATTTGAGCTTCACTGTTGAGTCTTGTAGACAAAAAGCTCGTATGGCGTAAATACTAAATTTCAATCCTGGTACCTATAATGAGTTTATTTATATATTTCCTTGGCACATATTACATTTCTTAACGGCATGTATTGAATGTTCTTTTTCACGACCTATCAAATTAGCAGAATCATGTCATGATTCTGACCAGTTATAATGACTTAATTAATTCCCGTAAGCGGGAAGTGAGGACAGGAAATATTCATATTAAAGTAGCATTATTGTCATTGACCAGAGTCTATTTCTACAGGAACTATGTACGTATACAAAAACCAACAGTAAACCCATCAAGAGAGTCACGCAACACCAAAATCACTAGTAAACAATGGAATTATGAACACTTGAGTACAATGGACATTTGTTAGCTTAAGGAAAACATTAAAGTTCGCATCAAAATCTTTACTTATACATAATGGATATATGTATATGTATATACATATCGTGACGTGTTTTTTTATCTAATAATTTTGTCATTCAAAAAAGAGTAGCGAACCGTTTCGAGATTAAAGTTTCGTTCAACAAGTTTGTATGTATTGGTAATTGCTTATAGGAATGTATTTTGAATTACGCTGTACTTAATTTTGGATTTCCGAATGGTACGCATAACGATAAGGTATGCATATTTTGTTTTACTTTTTTCAGTTTTGTTAGGATTTTTTAAAACGAAATGTTTATTTTGTGTCTGTGTTTTTATGTTTTAAACCCGGATTTTTTTTGTCTTAATCGATTTATGACCTTTGAAAACCGTTATACTACTGTGTTGCCTTTATTTATTAACATACTTTGATTTTTTAATTGTTTAGTCATGAATTACATCTTTCTTTAACCAAAAACCCTTACAACCAAATATATCTTTTACGTTTTATAAAGGTAAGTTACAATGTATTTATAATGTTAACTGAAAGAAAACGATAAGTGATCAACAAAGATAAAAGAATTTAAATAATATTTAAAAATGGCTTATCTGTTTTAAAAACAATACTTTTTATATTCAAAAAGGTTCCGTTTTGAATAACACATGGGACTCTAAACCAAGTACATCTATTCATTTGATAATAAAAAAGGAGTTTTCAATCGCAACATAAATAATACGTATTTGGAAATTTAAAAGAACTTTGTTTGAAAATATTTGAATCAAACATTACTTCTTTTAAAGCTTTAAATAATTTAAGGATTGAACTAATCCTGACGGTTTAAAAGTCTTACATAGAATCGGGTCAGTCTTCTAAGTAAATAACAATTTAAATATAGATATTACTATTCTTTATCACGTGACCAATACACTTAATTTTAGATGAACCGGATGTTACAATTCAGCCATATTTTTTTGTTACTGACTTATTTCATTTATATCTAGCTATAAAAATTGTATGATAACATCTTTTTTGTTGAATATGAATAAACTAAAATGTCAGATTTCATGGGTTATACCTAAAGTTCAAGTGAACGTAAAATAACAACCTCCAACTGAAACTCCAGAACATGTGCTTTTTTGAAACACGTTTAGTTGTTTGTATATTTTTGTGTGCAGTGTTGTGATTATGACTGTATGTTTGCATACGTTTTGAATAGTTCGATAAAAAGAGTTAACGAAGCAATGTCATTAGGTCAAAGAAATTGTAACCGCACATTATACAAAAGTTGAAAATAACAAGAAATGGCGTCCACTGATTGTTTTTGATGTGTTTAAATGACATTTGAACTTTTTGATGCAAATATTTTTATACAAATAAGAACCATTTATATAACAAATGTTCTGAGTTTGACAACTTATGTCCCCTTATGTTACACATTCTTACTTACCATTAGCTTTCACAGTTTGACAGCATACGATTTAATGGCTTCTTTGGTTAAGACACTGATCACATGACAAAAGGTCAGAGTTAAAATTTTGGTTTGCCTGTATACCTGATGGCTTATTTGACCTCGTATCGTTTTATTTTCCCGTGTACGGAAATAAACCATAATATGCTCATATCTTGACTGAATCAGCTTAATTTTTCTAAATATATATATATATATATTGCTTACAAGAGTTTTCTGAATTTTCTAAAAAGACGCATGGAGTGAAAATTTCTTCTGAAATATTGTGTATGTCAAAGGGAAATCCTAAATTATTCCTTAAAAAAGTATGATATCATATGGAGGGACATATATTATAAAGAACAGCCATATCATTGTTTTTATTTTATCATTATAGATACTCAATTTCGTCAGTCAGCTTATTCATAGCGACGAGGCGATCAAAAAAAGAAAATATTGAAAAGGCAACTATGAAATTTTGTTCATATTACACATTTTAGAATTGCTTCAACACCATTTCTTGATGATTGTCGTCTTTCTTCTGTTTACTGAAATATGTAATTATATATATGTTCATCATATCAGTAGTTGCAGGTGCAAATGTAATAGCAAATAATTTTTAGTAGTAATAGATTTATTTAGGCAAGTAAGAGCCACTGATAAAAAAGGACAACGTAACATAGTAAACTGTGATAAAAGTCAAGTAGCTAATACTTCTCACTTATTATTCCATTCCCTTCATAGTAATTTTCTCAACCTGGAATAATTCATGAATTTCATTTAAAACTTACCACTTTAAAAAGAAAATTAGGGACTACTTAATTTTTTTTTTAAAAGATGAAAAGATAGTTTAAAATCCATGTTTTCCATCGTTCTAAAATAAATGTTCTTTGAAACATTTTTTTTTATTATAAAAACAGATTGATGAATGTAGTTGATTGTGATTACCATGTTCCATCAGGGGGAAGGGTGGTGAATGAACTTAATATACTCTTTGTTAAAACTTTAATAAACATATTTATATTGAATAAAATAAAATAAAATTGAAATTGTTAATTCTGTAGCAAATTATCCATATATTTTACAAATTTATTAAGATTAAGAAACTGATAAATGCATTCTACGTTCATTATGTAAAAAAAAAACATTGAAACATATGTATTCTAAACTGCAGAGAGTGCGATAGGATATGTCTCCACTTACAACAGTTACTTTTTTGTCGTGTTTTTCTAGTTATGTTTAGACAATATTCGACCAAATTTTATTTCTATTTTTCAATGATCTACAAACAGATGTTTTTGATTTTTGACATCATCAGACATGATCAAATTTATTCGTTGTTTTACAATAGGAAACAGATGGAGGTAGAAAATTTACCGTTATATTTGAATTTTAACAAACACAGAGCTAAGACCAAACAGAACGCATCCCGATTATGAAAAGACAATTAAACGGGAAGAGAGAGTAGTTTTAAATCTGTTTTAAAAATTACCATGCACATCATTTGTCTGCAAGACTAGAACAGTACCATCTAGAAATTAAAAGATATAATTGATGTCTTCTTTATATTTTGTTGATTCACCTGCAGAGCTTATTATGGAACTTTTAACTACAATATTGAAAAACCTAATGGTTGGTGACAAGAAATTTAAAATTGTAAATAATGAAATGAAGATGATTGAGTTGATTTAAGTGTACTAATGGATATTTTTTTTATTATTTTTTTTATAGAACTGTGAACTGAAAATAATAATACAATATGCCTGCTGCTGTTCCTTAATCAGGAGAAAAAACATAAGTAATTATACCACAACTACTTTTTTATAATTTTCTTTGTGAAATAGATGTTTGATGAATATTCCAACATGTAAAAATAAATAATGTAAAATATAGTTGATGTTGATGCTAGTAAATGCAATTGGATAATCTAACAAATTTGTTTTCGTATTGATTGACAAATCGATATCGCCTTTTTGAAGTAGGTTCGAAACTCGTTTTCAATCATGGATATACAAGACATTGCACATGTCGTTAACGAGTCATGAATAATCAGACATGTTATTTGCTCTTTGGTCGGTTTGTTGTCTTTTTAACACATTCCCTATTTCCATTCTCAATTTTATGTAAACACATATCTAGTAACGTTTTTTTATACTTACTGTTTTAAGTTCTGTAATTAAATGTTTTAATTTCGTAAAAGGTTTTTCGTTCAACTGCTCAATCTTTTTGAAACTTGCATTTGGGTGATTGTATTCGAAATTTTTTATGGGAAATTACCATGCGCAGTAAAATAATACATATAAGCAACTTAGATTTTGATCTACATGTAAGTCTTCAATAAAATAATCAATAAAACATGTGTAATCCAAGATTTTCTTCTGAAAATGTATTTTTCAAGTCAGGTATATGACAGTTGTTTCCATTCATTCCTTTGTTTTATAGAGTCGCATGTAATAACTCTTTAATTATTTTTTTTTACTTCCCATTTCTAATTTATTTTGGAGTATTTTGTCATACTTATTAATTGATTTTGATATAGTCTCGACTTTAAAGGACTCAATTTGAAAACCCTTTTTAATAATTCTTTGTCAGGTTTTGATGTTGATGTTATATTATTGCCAATTATTTTTATCATATATGCCTGCTGCTTTGGTTAAATTATGTCTGATAGGGCAGACCTGTCTTTAACAACTACTAAAGTTTGGTTAACCAATTTTGGTTGTTTGTAGTTTTACAGAGAAATCTTTCTACCCTTTTCACAGTATACACTTACTTTAAATCAGATTATGTGTGTTAACTGAATACACTTAACATTCAAAATAGATCATAAATATGGAATGTTGATAAATATTCAATTAGGTTTCACTAAATGAATCTTTTTAAAACAAAATGTTGTTACTGTAACTCATTACAAAAGTTATAAAAGAACATACTCATGGTTTAATTGATATGTACAACGTGTAATTTTGATCTATTTGATATATTAAGGATAGCTACAATGATAATGGGATGAAGAATGTTTTTAAAAATTATAAAGGAAACAAAAATATTCAGAGGTAACAAACAGTCACCGGGTGGGCTCATTATATGAGTATGAGGTTCAAGTCCTCTTGGCTGTGCCTTGAATGTACGTTTTATTTCTGAAATGGTATTTCGATTTATTCAAGACTCAATCTTGTATATGCGTATATATGGTTCTATGTGTAAAACTGTTTTTTTTTTATAAAAGTATCAATATTAATAAGATAAATTTTACATTTTTGTTGCATCCGATGTTTTCAATCATTTTGATAATTTTTGATTACTCTAATTTCAGGAAAGATTTGGTGTCTATCAAAACACGATAAAATTTAAAACCATATTTGATAAGTGCTCGGTAATCTCTCTGCTTTATATGTAAATTGTTTGCAAACATGATTTTTTTATAAAGAAGTCAGAATATGCAATAAAGCTGACATCTCGGAAAATATGCACCTACATTTAAAAAGATGGAATGCAAATATATATATGTTCATATTTTTTTAGGTAATTTGTTAGTTACAACAATCAAAATAACGATGTCATTTACTTTGATACGTTAATATTTACTACATAACATCTTTGTTCGCTATGAAAAATCCGTATATCTTCAGGTTATCGGAATTCCCATGGGAACGTACTGTGCACCAATTATTGCGGACCTGTTACTGTACTGTTATGAGTTACAATGTATGACAATAATCAGCAAAGGTCAATCGAAACTGCATCTGATTCAAAAAGTTAATAACACTTTTTGATATTTAGATGATATGTTGGCTCTGAATAATGACGAATGCAGTATGTACACTTAGGAGGATTATCATGCCAAACTGACTTTCAATAAAGGTAATACTAACATTGACCACTGCCCTTTTCTGTATCGTGATATCTATATCTTTCACCAACATTTATGATAAAAGAGATGATTTTTATTTCCTTTGTTAATTATCCATTTTTAGGTGGTGACGTTCCTTTTTGTTATTTCAAAATTTCTTTATTTTTTATCAGTTGCTTGTTACATGGTCTTCAACAAGTCAAAACTCAATTTTAAGAACAAATACAATTTTCAATTTTATATTAATAAATAAAACATCAATCTAATCAATGTTTCTTAACATTAAATACAATTTAGCTCTTCTAACTTCTTTGAATAATACATTCGTTTTGTAAATATCCCAATGATTAGACAAAAAACATCATGTCTTTTTATTTTCTGATCAGATAAATAGAAGGATTTATAAGTTGAAAACCCAATAATAGCAATAAGATAGTTAAAGCCAAATTAATATTAATATAGCCAAAAACAATATCTTTCAATGGGATAGCTTTTTCTTTATTACTTTTTTGCAATAATTTATGATTTTTGTCTCAAAAAATCGTTTAAAATAGAACATAGTATAAAATTATGTTGATAATCTTCTTCCGTAAAGAATTTGTTACATAGATAATTGGCTGTTACCTTCCATCTAAACAAGAACTTTTTAGTAGGTAATACACTTTGTAAATGTTTCCATCGATACATCTTTAATTTATTTTGTTCTAAATAGTAAAAAATAAAGTTGTGCAATAGTTTCAAATGACATTTTGCCTGTATTGGTAATACATTTAAACCATACATCTATTTCAATCGGTTTCTCAACTTTTTTCTTTACTTATCTGTTATATAATAACTTATTTGACAAAAAAAAGGTCAAACTAATTACCATTTATTGACAAACATTGTCGTTTTACATTGACTGTATTTCTTGTGGAATTCTCTGATCTAAGACATTGTTACCAATCTTTTGGAATTGTGTTTTTTTAAGGGATGTCAACTCAGCTATCAAGTTGGATTTATTTTCATTTTTTGACAAAATTACATTTTGTGAAATCATTTATATAAATCAAATTTCCTTTTTTTAGTTTTTGAAAAAAAGCCTTTTTGTATTAAATATTATTAAATTGATGAATGTATTCCCCAAAATAATTTGTTTTTTAATTTCCTAAAAGGTTTTTGGTTTATCTGTCTGTCCTCCTCCTACTTTCACCTAGCTTTTTAATACATTTTATAAAATTTGGAATATTGATAGATATTGATCAACTTTATTATAATCCATATTCATATATTCATACTGTTAGACAAGTGTTTCCTTAGCCTTTTAAATATTTTTATAGTTTAAGTTGCCATCTAGCAATATCTTTATTGAAGATTCTTCCTATCCATGATGCTTTTACTGATTCAAAGTGACTTTTAATGTCAACCATATTCAAACCCTCGTTTTCATAACTACTAATCATCAAATTTCTCTGGTTTGTCATTCCAGATAAATCTAGAACATCTCATTTCTATATCTTGTTTATATTTTTCTGGAAATACACATGAGCTAGCTAAAAAAGGTTACGAGTGGTATTATCAAAGAACTAATGATAAAAATGTTCCCCAAGATAATGAGATGTCGCTTTTGCCAAAGCATAAATAATTCATCCCTTGTCACCATTTTATGGTGTTTATATATCTCAACTCGTGTATGTAACAACGTATTTTTTCAACGAAAGAATTACTTAAAAATTATTACATCAGGGTTTTCGATTTACTAAATGTTATCATCAGTACAAGGACATCATTCGTAAATATCAACATGCAGACATCTTATACGTTCAGGTATTTTACATCCAACATTTTATGGCAATATGCTTTTCAAAGCACAAAAATGTCGGCATATAAAAAGATAGCAAACTCATGCAATTGCATTTTATAGGTCTGTTTGATTTCATGTTTAGGTTAGAATATATGCTTATCATTTCTATATGAATGAGTGTTTGTGAATCGAATCGGTAAATCAAATGCCCTTGTTTCATTTCCAAGGTTGATATTCGTTCCCTATTAGAAAAACGGGTTTGACCTCATTTACTCCAGATTACCTTAGCATTATTTGGAACAACTTTTTGGAATTTTGGATCCTAATGCTCTTCAACTTTGCACTTGTTTGGCTTTATAAATATTTTGATATGAGCGTCACTGATGAGTCTTATGTAGACGAAACGCGCGTCTGGCGTACTAAATTATAATCCTGGTACCTTTGATAATTATTTACTCCAGACGTGTACACAATTTCTTTTTACACAAGTACACACCCGTGATATCGCGGGTCCGTGACTGAATTAAAGTATATAACTATGCCTAAGCCTTATTTTAGTAATTAGTATTGTCATCTGATAAAGTCATGTCGACTATAAGATACAAATTTTTCTCTGCTTTCAAATCTTTCTGTTTGAACCCGCCGACCTGGAACTTATCAATTATTGGTAATATTAATTATCTGGAAAACAAAAGGTCCTGGCTATCCAGAAATGGAGTATTTTTTTATCAACAGCATTGTCCTATATTAGTTATCTTAGAAAGTCTTGCTGATTGCTGAATAAAACTACAATAGGGAACAATTTGACAATGATTGAATATAGTAGTGTCAGCCCTTTGATTATGACCCGTGTATATAGCAAAATCCAAAATCCTCAAATTGGTGGTGCGCCTGTCAAATGCGGAACGTACAGATAAGGTAATAGCTAACAGGTGAATATACTATTGGTATCGGTAATCGGATTCGACCCGGAACTTGTTAATTATTGGCAATATTAATTATGTGGAAAACAAAAGGGTCTGAAGTGGTGTAATTTTTAATCTACACCATTGTCCTATATTAGTTATATATAGAGTTGAATTCTTTGATTTGTCGTTTTTACCCGATGACGGCTGACAAATTGGACCTCGTAATTTTAGTATTATATATATTTCAACCGTTGTGGTAAGTTAGTTCGATGATTAGTCGCATTCGGAATGTCAAGTACAGTATAGGAAAAAGAGAAAGGAAATGTATTGTTGTTACAAGTTGAACATGTGATGTGATTTGATAAACGGATATGTTTTAACGATCTACCAAATCATAATGGTTTCCATAAAATATATATAATATTATAATTAAAGGGAGAGATTTGCATATATTAGATCTGTTATATAATTTCATTTTCATTAGAAAAGTTTGTTAAATCATGTCAGTACCAAAGTACTGACTGCTGAGCTGATAATAGCCTCGGGGACTGATAGTCCACCACCAGAGGTATCGACCAAGTGATGTAAAAAATTGAAAACAACACGTTTAATAATTTCAATGTGTCCGAAGCGCTTTACTGGATTTACCTTCATCAGGAACGCTCAAAGCCAATCATTTGAAATCCGAGGATGTATAAGTAACGAAACCGTTGAAGAGCAATATGACAAAACACCTAAAATTGATCATGAGAGCCAAATTCATCTAAAGTCAACTTTGCCTGAGGGAGTTAAAACCTTAATTTCTTAATAATTTCAAAATTAATAAGCGGACAATTTTAGAAAATGTTTGTTAAATCATGTCAGTATAACATATCAGAATATGAGTTCTTAGTATTTAAGTTCTCAACTTGTAGCATTACTATCATTGATGAGAACAAATGAAATATATATAAAAAAAACTTCCTCACACGGTCTATCAAGTATACATCTGTTTTTTGTCACTTGTTAACGGTCGGCTATACAGTGCGTATACTGTTACAAGAAAAGACAAAAATTTATTAAAGAATTATATTTACTTTAAAACTTCTGCAGTTGTTTATATGTCAACTTGGTTTGTTTACACAATTTTCCATTTAAAAGATATTAAGTAGAATTATCTTCTCCAATTACAACAATTTTGTCTGGTACGCTTTCAAAGTTTTGTATCATCTCAATTAAGGTGGCTCGGGACTATTCGACTGCGCAAAATTTCACGCATGAATTAAAAAAGTATTTGTCGTAATGTTTTTTCATATTTTGATTGATTAGAAATATTAAATCATTGTAGTTATGTGACTAATAGAATATTTTCGTTATTATCGGTATTTTTTAAAGGGTCAAAATGACATTTCACCCATTTTTACCATTTTCCTGCCAAAATTTGGGTTGTAAGGCAAAATATTTTTTTTTCCTTATCGATGACCTATGTTTTTTATTGGCTCATTCTTTGAAGCTGTATTCCAGCTTTTCATATTACAGATTTGGAACAATTGTCATAGAACGTTTTTTTTGATATTCCGAAAAAAATATCTCAACACCTCTATTTCCCCTATCATTTCATTGAAAAATGGTCCCTTTTACATACCTGTTTAAAAGTAAAATTTTGAGCTTAAATGGTCCGTGACCCCCTATTTTTTTCCGACCAATTTGATTCATTTTCTTTGAAGAATAAAATAACCAAAAATACGGCACTTCTGATAGAAACTTCGAATACGCCCGAGCCACCTTAAGTCACTGTAATTTTCATATTAAAAGCTTGTATTACCTACATATGTCTACATTTGAAAAGTAATTTAAATTAAATACCGAAAAAACATTCAAATAAATAAAGAATCAACCTCGAATAAGGACATTCACTGTTATATGTTTTGAAAAATTTTAAAATATAAAAATCATTCTTTGTCTGTAATGAAGGTTATCAAATTATTTTTTGGTATTCATGTTCTGCTGTAAAATATTTTTATCAAAGAGTTATATTTTAAATATTTAATTTCTTGAGATCAATAAAAAATTGTTATTCCGATAGTACTTGGATATTTTCAATTTCATGAGGTAGGACTGATAATTTTTTATCAAATAGAAACACAAAAAACAACAAACTATGAACAAAAAATATAATACCAATAACTGAAATTTTGCTAATGACCCTGTTATATATTTAACATCTGTTATAATAACAGCCAGATGTATATATTTACAGAGGAATACTAATACTTAATTACATTTTTATGCCCATCTTAATTGGCCATATGTTTTATGGTCTGTCTCCGTTCGGTCTGTTTCGCTCTAGTCTAAAGTTTCTGGTCAAGGTAGTTTTTGATGAAATTGAAGTTCTATCAACTCAAAACGTAGTACTCATGTTCCATATGTTAGATCTTTGTAATTTGAATGCCAAATTAGACTTTTTATCCCCAACTTCACTGCCCATTGAACATAGAAAATTATAAGGATATTCGTGTACTATGGATACATTCTTGTTTCTTTCTAATATAAGGATGAATACCAGCGGAAAACATTTCTAATCATTCGATAACCAGAGATAAATCTGTTAATCACTTAATTAATGCCTTATGCATTTTCAAATCTTCGTTTTGTTTTGTTTGTTATTCTATTATTATTACGATATAGTAAGATCTATAAATTACTTAAGACTGATTTAAATGTTTTTCTGTTTAAGAATCTTACATTTTTCAAGACGTATTGTAAGTTTGATTTGTTTTATTTTTACTACACCCTAATGACAAATGAAAATGCCGTACCAAGTATTTCATTTCTAAGATAATATTGCATTGTTTCTAAATAGCTATTTCTTGATTTCAATTTGCGTAAGATATACCTACCAGATGCATTGAACATGTTGTTCATCACTTGAGATACGTACATTGTCGATATACAAATTTGATGTATTAAACCCTTTACCGTAAATGGTATTGGGTGACTATAAAACATTTGTATAATTTAATATCAATGTATTGCGGTTAACGGGACATAATCCAACTTAACCATTCTCAATCGACATTAAGATCTGTAATAACCTCTGCTAGGCTTATCGCTTGTATAATGTCAGTGATTTATAAAACAAGATTTTATGATAAATAAAACTAATACAAATGGAATGATATACAATCTATGAATATATTCATCTTTATCTGTAAGAAGTAAAATTCAGATGTATTTTAGTTTAACAGTCGTTACTTAATATTGAAGCTCAGTTGTGTGACCTTTATCTGTGCAATAATTTTATTCAGGTAAAAAGCCGAATTTGGGCATTTTACATTACAAACGGACATACAGGAGATTGATCTGTGTAAACTTGATATATTTACAAAAGACTGCTTATGAATAAATTGAATGATTGTTTAATTGTTTGTTTAAATTCTATTGCATTGGTGATTTCTTAAAGAAAAAAAATAACATAACTGCAAAGTATTTTTTACCTTTGACAAAAAATAAATTCAGATACTCATATTTCAGCTCGTCGAAAAATTTGATACGACAAATACAAACACCATAAACATTTTACATGGGGGCTATGAAACTCACAAGTAATTCATCCAAATCTTTGAAATCCATAAGAACTGTACGCCCTAAATATTCTCAATCTACAACCTTTATGAAACAATAACTCATCAAATGATATCTTTTACTTTAATGGTTCATTAGGCATATTGTTTATCAAGATCTGTGTTACATTCTATGTATGAAACTTTGTAATCTTATTGAATAAATTAACAGAGAGTAGATTGCCTCTAACCTCACCTTAACGTTTTACACGCGTAAACCGAAAACAAATAATAAAAATATTATTAAATAACGAACAGCAATATGAAAGTTCAATATAATAAATCTAATTTCTTTGAATGAGCTGGATTTACTTGTGTGGTCAGTCATAGTTATTATGAGGATTTAAAAGAAATCGTGGATATTTAATCTTGTGGTCCTGTACAAGGTCAAAGCATATAAATATTTTACAACTTGCTGAAGGTTTAAACTTTTCAGACATAATCCACAAAAATGGTATCCAATGCATGATTATAAACGACAAGTCTACTTATAAGTTGTGTAAACATATGATTTATTAAACATGCCTCTTTTTGGGGAACATAATTTTTATAAATATTTTGTTCTCTTTCCTAACTGTGCCAAAATATCATCGTGTTGCTTCATCTCGTAGAGACACAAACTGAAAATGTTACATGTATAAATACAGCTTTAATTAGATATACTGGCTAGTTGTCAAACTGGCAATCATACCACATCTCCTTGTTTATATCATGTACATGATGTATAAGGAGAAGGTTCACGAAGGGTTAAAAATTTTACATTTTTGTTTTTTAAATCGGGTCAAAAAATTACAAATTTCAAATAGAAATACTTGTGACAGTACTATTCAGACTCTGCTGTGATGTTATGCTATTGTTTCAGAAAAAGGGAGAAGGTTTGGTACCATTAAAACGTTTAAGCCCGCTGCAAATGTTAGCACCTGTCCAAAGTCAGGATTCTGATGTACAGTAGTTGTCGTTTATTTATTTAATTTATACGTGTTTCTCGTTTCTCGTTTTTTATATAGATTAGACCGTTGGTTTTCCCGTTTGAATGGTTTTACACTAGTAATTTTGGGGCCCTTTATAGCTTGTTGCCGGTGTGAGCCAAAGTTCCGTGTTGAAGGCCGTACATTGACCTATAATGGTTTACTTTTTTAAATTGTTATTTGGATGGAGAGTTGGCACTCACACCACATCTTCCTATATCTATAAATACTTTTGGTTTCACCTTAGGTTAATGTCAATGAAGCTATGACCCCTTTAATAAGTTTGATTTGTATTTTAGGTAAATTTAGGTATTTGTCCCCATAATTTTAAATTGTTTTTGCCATAATTAACCTTGGCCACCATCCACGATCCAAACAATTTCAAAAATGATGAATTCTATATCAAAATTGGAATCCTGTTGTTACAAATCATTTTGGATCGTAGGTGGCGGCCAACGTTTCCCTAATAGAGCTTTTTGGTTTAAAGTGAGTCTTCTTTTAGAGAAAATTATGTACTTTTATGAAAAGAACTGATTTATTTAGCATTATCTTAAAAGGTTTTTTTTAATAGACCCATTTACGAACCAAACTTTGACCTTTTTGGAGTTTTATGATAAAGTTGACATTATTGTGTTTATAGATATAAGAAAATGTGGCATGAATGCATATGAAATAACTCTCCATCCAGGTCACAATTTGTAAAAGTAAAAAATTATACATCACAGTACGGTTCAAACCGAGCAAGCTATAAATGGCCCCAAAATGACCAGTGTTAAACCATTCAAACGAGAAAACCAACGATATAATCTATATATAAAACGAGAAATGAGAAACACAAACTAGTAAACATTTACTAAATGTTATCATCGGTATAAGGAAATAATTTGTAAATATAACTCAACATGCAGACATCTTATACGGTCAGGTATTTCACATCCAATCTTTTATGGTAATATTCTCTACAAAGCGCAAATATGTCAGTATTCACCCCAAAAACTTACAAAACCTTTAATTTTATTAAGGAGGGATATAGTTACGATTCTGTTGTTACATGTAGGTCATTGAAGATTGCATATTTTGGCTTTAATACTGATTCACTTATAGGCCTTTGCATCGGAACTAAACACATTCATTTATAGAACAAATGTTGGCATAGAACGGGTTATGTTCTTCTCATATATTTGATGATAGTATGATACTAAACCCCTAACGGGAGGCATTGTGCCTGATATTCATATGATGAAGAAATAATCTTTCAATTAGTTTAATTGAGGTCTTGGGCTGGCATGGCAGTTAACTGCTAGTTGTCTATTGTTATTTATGTATTATTGTCATTTTATTTATCGTCTTATGTTACATCTTCTGACCTCAGGCTCGGACTTCTCTTGAACTAAATTTGAATGTGAGTATTGTTTTGCGTTTACTTTTCTACATTGGCTAGAGGTATAGAGGGTGGGTTGAGATCTCATAAACATGTGTAACCCCGACGCCACTTTGCGCCTGTCCCAAGTCAAGAGCCTCTGGTCTTCGTTAGTCTTGTATGATTTTTAATTGTAGTTTCTTGTGTATAATTCGGAGTTTAGTATGACGTCCGTTATCATTGTACTAGTATACATATTTTTTAAGGGGCCAGCTGAAGGACGCCTAAGGGTGCGGGAGTTTCTCGCTACATTGAAGATCCGTTGGTGGCCTTCGGTTGTTGTCTGCTTTATGGTCGGGTTTTTGTCGTTTTGACACATTCCCCATTTCCTTTCTCAATTTCACATCAACAAACGACAACTAATCAACAAAAAAATCCTGATTTAGGACAGGAGCAAACAAATGCAACGGGATTAAACGTTTTGCTATGTACCAACCTTCCATTTGAAACAATAGTGTATAATCACAACATTAAAAAGACACACTATAACATATCAATTGGAATGGCTTACCTTAATCATATGAACATGTTAAATCATATTAACACATGGACACAAACAAATGAATACAAACTGAACGAATACATGTGATCTATGACACAATGTAAAAAACAAAATCAATATAAGAAAGTGTGAGATAATAAATTGATTTTAGAAAGTCAATCATAACCTTATACAAAATAAAGCAATATAACGATGTAAACCTTGAACAAAATGCACAGGTGAATTAAAATAATTGTGTACAGTTATGGAGAACGAACATATTTGTTACAAAATGAATGATTAAGTTGTTCAAGTACGAGAGCAGGTTTGCAAATTTATACAAAACAAGTATCATATGTATATATATTATAGGTAGAGAGACCAAATATCTTAAAATATGCGAATATTAAATGGCAAAAGATAGCTTTACAAGTTGTATCAACAGGTAAAATTAACACGAAAGTATAACTTGATAGTACTGGCAGTTTCAATATGCCAAGGTAAACTATAAACAATGATCTAATTACAACATTGGTTAGATAACCTTAACTTATAAGTTGGCTAAAAGGTTCGATGAGTTTACACGGATCACATAGTGATTTCCGTGCTTTATATATAATATTATTGTAAAATTTAGGATGTGAACTATCGTTTTTACAATTACACATCCAAATTTACTGGAAAATTACCAATAGGGAATGAAAAATCATCTCCTTTGGTGAAAATTTTAGTATTGACCTTCCATTTAGGAATTTAAATGTCTAAATCTAGAAAAGGACAACTACTGCTGTTAATATTAGATTAAGTTAAATTCCTTTGGGTAAATTTCGGTAATATATTTAGAGAACTCTGGATAATTTAACGAAAATATATCACCAAGGTAACGGCAGGTATTTTTGAATGTATTAGGGAAATGTAACAATGACGTGTCCTTACTTAGATCTAACTTAACTAAAAAAAATCCAAAATATTCCAAATTAAAAGAAACAGCAGAACTATTCAGCAAACATTAGCCCAAGACGCAAAACAAGTTTAATATCCTTCATCCCTTGATTATAAAACAGATATATTAATCTGTAAAGGACATGCTTTCGTCTTTTAAGAGATTAATCGTAAATAAAACAAAAACCTTGCTTAGAATTCATAAGAAAAAAAAATGATTTTAGCAATCACTTCTAAAAAACTTTCAATTAATTTATATGAATTTGATGACTAAATAATGTGTTTTGCAAAAAAGACTTTGTTAAAACACTGCTAGCTCATATATTATTCAAATAAATATATGGTAAGAGATGATATTCTTATGACTATGTTTCTGACCTGACCATTTTTGTCATAATTAATGAATGATAGAATGCTGAACTATTAAAGTTTACATCTATTGTATTCCTAAAATGTTTTGTTTTGTTATCAGAGTTGTTCAATAAATGTTCTAGGCATTTAATGTCAGTAAACATTCATATAGGGTTACTTAATTGCTTTCAAATTCTCTAAAAATGTGAAACAGGGGTAGGGTCATTGAGTGATATCGCGCATTAGCTTATTTTGTCATATCAACACAGTAACACAAACAAAATCGTTCTTGTTATTGTTTTAGCCTTCCGAAGAGATAAAAAGAATAAAATTGATAAGTTCAAGAGTTAATTAATAACTGCAATCCCGTTATTTGCCATATTTGGCCAATTTCCATTAAAAAAGTACATCATCAGATAAAATTTGTTTCATTTAGGTCAAACTTATATCAGATTGAAATAATTTTTGCTCTGCATCCTTGGGAGTGTATTTGGTTCAAACTCAGCCATGTTTCGTAGTATAAAATCTTCCCTTTATTCAAAATAAGCTATTTTTGGAAGGCATGCGCGAAATCACCGGACATTGGAGGAACTCACAAAACAGGGGTTTCCCTAATTTTGGACACACATTACGCAAAATCTAGAGAACTGCACCGTACTGTTAAAAAATTTCTTTCGGACTATGTTTCTGATAAAAAAGATTGTTGTGAAAAAAGTGTTTGTCAAGATTTGACTATTTAAATAAATGTAGGTTAAGGTTGCAATTTGTGAATACACCTGTTTCACACGCCTTTTTAGGGATTTAATAATCATAGATATTTGTTTTGTGTTTACTTACTGGTCCCATATGATATATCTGCTTCATCTCGTAGCAACACAACTTGATAATGTTTCCAGCATAAATACTCATGGAAAGCTCCTTAATTTAATTGTGAGGAAGATCAAAAGTAAAAGGAGGGGTTATACTGAAACTAAGTTTAATTAGTTGAAGTTTGAGGCATAGAAATGTAAAATATGCCAAAAAATCCTATGTCTTGACCTTTTGAAAATAATAGAACTGCATATTAAATGTACTTCCTAGAATAAATTATTTACGAAACGTCATATTAAAAGATGCAGAGTCTTGGTCGTACAAGGAGTCTCTATGTGACAATGCCTTGTCTATATTTACAGAAGTGCAATCTATTTAGCATAACAAAGAATGTCTTGTTTTCTTACTGTGTTGGGAAACACCCAGGAAAATAGATTGATTAGGTTTAGGAAACCGCAGTGCATGGCTAGAACTATCAACCTTTAGTAAGACAATTGACAATCCTAGTTACTTAGTAATCAATATTGAAGTCGATTATGTCCCATGCAAGATTCGAACTCACAACCTCAGTGCTTACTGAATTGTATATAGCGATACATTAGTTTAACTACTAACACCACTCGGCAATCGTGCCCCCCACTCAAGTATAATAGGAAAAACACCTCTGATTACATCATGATAATATATTATAGTTTTTAATTAATTTCATCATATAATCATATAATGTAGCAAATCTTTAAAAAAATCGACGAATGAAAATAAGCATAAAGATCAAATTCGTACAGTTTTGCCGATTTGTATATTTAAATCATTCAAGGGTAAATTCAAATGTTGGCGAATTTCATAGTCTGGTACTGTATTTCCTACACGAACATTTTCGATATTTTCTGTTTGTGTTGCATTATTTCTGTATAGTGGTGTTTCATGTCTGGAACCATACATGTATCTTTCTATTGACATATCAGTAATTGTTGTACTTGTACCGGAGATTAGGTCATCTGTTTCATGAATTATGTTCAACTGTATTAATTGTGCCGGATTGTTTTCCAATGAAGGCTGTCGATGTGTGTGCTGTTCTCCTGAATGAGCCATTTCCTTCAAAACAATACACTTTAATTTGAAAACAAAAAGAAAAAAACTGACCATAACATTCAATATTTGGTAGCGTTTTAATGTGTCTGTTCGTATGTATCAGTCTGTCAGACTACTTTTAAGTTTAAGAACAATGGAGTAATATGGATAACTACCAGGCCGCAAGTTATCCTTGAACATATAACATTTTTTCAAAACATATCATAAATTGTCACCACGAGAACTCGTTTAAACCGCGATTAGAAAAGAAAAAAAATAGAAGCACTTTCTTCTTTTTCATAGAAGCACACAGTTTGTATGTTGTTTATATGTACTGTCCTAAATTATTTTAAGCTATTCTTTGTTATTCTGTGGCAGACATTCGAAATGTACTTTCATATCATTCATTTCTGCATTTTATTGTATTCTCGTCATGTCATGTTGTCATTTTAGCAATATGCTAGATTTTGTTATCAAGCGTGAGGTTGGACTGGCAAAAAAATAAGACAGAATCTATCCACCGTTTTTTTCTTAAAATGTCCCTAACCAAGTCAAGAATATAGCAGTTGCTATCTAATATTTCGTTTTTATGAATGTTGCATTGTCGATTTTTTTCTGTTGCACTTCAGTGTTCTGTTGCTTCGTGTTTTTTCTCTTGTAGTAAGTGTTTTCTTTGGTTTCAGTTTGTAACACAGATTTGTTTTCTTTGCTCGATTTATAACTTTTGAACAGCGGTTTACCTCTGTTGGCTTTAATGAAACATGTATTCTAAGAAATGACACTGTTTATAATCTTAATTGTTACACTGTCCTTTTTATTTGTCGCTGTATATTTTCAACCTTTACTGCTTAATCTCTTTTTTTGGCATATATTTTTACGCAGCTTGGCATCTATACATCTCGTAATGGCGCTATGGTAATTTGTGGTCTTTTTGGTCTTAGTTTTTGATTGAGTGCTTTGTGTAGAGAATGTCTCAATGCCTTTTTTTTGTTTTTGTTGATATGGTTGTTTGATTTTTATAGTGATTAAGATTATAACACTGCTGTATCTAAATTTTGTATATATTTTCCAATCAAGTATTTTTGTTTTGTTTTAAACATGGGTGTCAATATAATGAAACATTCGACTGTCATTCAAGTGAAAAGTTTAGCTAGTTATTAAACCCATGTTTTCTTTACAATTACCTACCTAATGAAAGTTGGTGTGTTTTCTTTGGTGTTAGATGTACTATTACGGACGACAGAGGGACAGATGTGATTTGTATGCTTATTCAGGGTATCAGAAAAACAAAATTACTATGGTAGCATAAAAAAAATTCTAAACAGGCATGTATCAATAAAATGTGTCACCTAACCAGAAATTGCTATATATTTTGTGGAGCCAATGAACTATAAAAGAGGATTAGGATATTGATAAAAGGATTATTTTATTTTTCTCTCTTTTTTTTATGAAATATGCATCTGTACTAAGTCAATAATCTGACGTTCAGTAGTTTGTTGAAGTGGTTCATAAGTGTTTGTCCATTGATTTTCACGTGAATGGTTTTACAGTAATCCTTTTGGGGTAACTTTATATCTTGATGTTATGTATGATCAAAAGCTCCGTGTTAAAGACATTACTTTTATCTATTATGGGTTACGTTTTACAAATAGTTATCAAAGGTACAAGACTTATAATTTACACACGTATTTCGTCCACATAAGACTCATCAGTGACGTTCAGATAAAAACGCCATACAAGTAAATGAGTTTTGAGGACCCAAAATTGCAAAAAGTTGTGTCAAATACGGCAAAGGTATTCTATGATCAGAATATCCTTAGTATTTCAAAAAATGTTTATTTTTGTAAACAGGAAATTTAAAAGAATGCCCATGTAATTTATATTCATTTCAAAACCGAAGCGCTGACAACTCGGCAGGTGATACCCGCGGGGATAAAACGTCTACTAGCAGTGACAGCTACCATGTTATAAATAGTTATCAGGCTTATAATTTTATACGCCAGACGCGCGTTTCGCCTACATAATACTGATTGTGATTTGGATAGAGGGTTGTCTTATTGGCACTCATATCTTATCTTCTTATAACTATGAAATTGAACCAAAATAACCCCCACCATCAACAAGCCTTCAGTATCTACTAGTTCCTGATTTAAACAACAATGACTTTCAGGAGTGAAAGGCCTTTTAGATGCAATCAATTGAATTAATCGATTTATGCACACAGATTTTATTGAAGAAATACACATGTTATGGCTCGTTATTCATGTGTCCGTTTGATGCATGTTACTTTTGCATTTGTAAAAAGAAAATAGATCCCAGTCCTATCCATTGTAAGAGAGTATATTATTTTCAATATGACCTCGTTTGAGACTCAAAAATCTGCAGAATATTTTTGTAAATGTATTTGATGCCAAGAAAAGATACCTACAACAGTGAACTAAACATTATGTTATTTGTCAATACTATATCCGGACAAGACCAGTCTGTCTATAATAATGTTATTTGATAATCTATGCACGATAATGTATATTTTTGTTACATAACTTACCATGTTAAGTCGATTGGTATCTTGGTGAAAGATGATAAATACAAAGTGGTCATCAAAAGCACCACAATACCGAGTTTGACTTATACAACTGAAAAAGGTAATCCTTAAAATATTTTAGGTATGTATAGACCTATTTCGGTCAATTGAAAAAAATCAATAAATAGAAATTTCCAGGTAGGTATTCTGAAAAAAAATCTAGTATGAAGTAAATATCATTGCAACATTCATTTTTTCTGTCATAAATATAATTAGATAGAAAGTAGAGAGAAAGAATGAACAGCTACACGAAATGCAGTCTTTATTCATGTTTATATCAGACATATTCACATTTCGAACTTTAATTTGTTCAGAGCATTCTACGTTATTATTTTTACACATACATGTAGTCACATAAGATTAATTTGAAAGTTATTTCTTAGACCAAAGACAAGAAAAGTAAACACATGTTGACAGAATAGAATTTTAACAAATATCCAAATAATTTCAAATCGCATGGCAGCGCAAAGTGTATTACCTTGACTGAACTGGACTGGATTGGACTATATATTTGACTACACACGCGCATGTTGATGTTTTTAATACTATGCATTCATTTTTTATTTGTTTTGTTTGTTAATTACCACTGTATGATTAAATGTCATCAGACATCTCGAACAAATGTCTTATATCTAATAAGTTACAGATTGTAATGTCAGCATTAATGTCATTGTAAAAGGCAGATAGTTCAGATAAACTATCATGTATTGTGCAGTGTTATATGTATAATACACATTTATTCTACTTTATTTACAAAATTAGGTATTGTGTTCTTGGTTACAAAAAAAGAAAAAAATGAAAAATTGTGGTTTCCAATTAAAGGCCATAGAAGAGATAAGTATTGTTTTATCAAATGATCAAAAAGGTTTTTTTTCAAGCATAAACTATTAACAGATAGATGTAATAGACTCATTTTAAGGTTATAAGCAACGGCCAGACTCATAAGCACTTTTATTTGTAAAAGCATCAATACAAAAATTATATAAAAACATCTTAATTATCAGACAAAGTATGCAAACACATTGGACAGAAAAGGCTATGATTAGAACACTAATTCCTCCTAGGTTAGACTCAGACAATCAAAATATAAACAAAAAAGTATAGCTGGATGAAATATTATACAGGAAATCATAACAAACCCTTAAAACTGATAGTGATTCAAATGATTTATTATAAACAGATACACTGCATTGTCTTTATAACATTCAATTACTTCTAAACAACACTTAACTTCTACAGTTTAGTTTAGTCAAAGATGTTTATTCATAACATATAGTTTTCATTGTGAATAGGATTAAAAAAATGTGTGTCCTAACTAAATACTCATGTTATATTGATAGAGTTAAAAGGTAAGCTTTTAACTTTAACTTTGAAAGATGTGGGCTCTTGAATTCGAAGTGCAGAATGTAAATAAATTTCAAAATGAAATAGAATAAAGTGATAAATTCACCATACACATAATTTACACAATACAGTATTATATATTCGTCCTATCTTGTTTTTACAACAAAACTGGCATTCCAATCTGTAACGCAATAGATACAATAAGATCCTTTGTTCTGAAGGTCGAATGGCATCAAATCATACAACCTTCTTTGACAGACAAGATTATAATTTAAAATTCTATAATTGAACAGCACAGCATAAAGTATAGTGGTAATAAACAAGAATATAACAAATAAACATGCCAGATAGAGTCAAAAGTCATATACATAGTTAAATCTAATCCAGTCCAGTCCAGTCCAGATTATACACTTTGCCCCATGACAACTCTTTGCATATTATTACAGCTTTTCTGTTGAACATCAAATGAAATACTAAATAATTGTTATTAACTTAATGAACAGATGTATGTCTTTGATGGTAGATTTTCATTTTTTTGTAGTTATTAGGACTATGACACAATGTTGACTGCTGACCCCATTTAAAAAAAATCAAATTAATGGTTGTTTGTTTTGTTTACTCATGGTTGTCAATATAAAAAATGAATATGGCCCTGCTGAAGGGGTGTAAAATGGCAAGATTGACAAAAAGTGCTGCAATGAATGAAAAATAAAATCAAAAATTAATTATCAGATATAAAATAACAGAACAAAAATGTGTGTCTTTATATACCCCTTTGTTTGTATGAAAGTTAATTAACGTGTTTAATCGTGGGTGGGTGTACATGTATATGTGTGTTTCAATGAGTTGAAGAAAGAAGTAGTAAAAGAAACAAAATTGATAACCAAATGATGATCAAACCGGTAACATATACAAGAAATGAAAGTAATAATAATTTTTAAGCGATTTTATACCCATAAATAGATTGATTTGTTTCTTTATTTTCGAAACAGCAGAATGATCTTGTATCTATAGATATATTATATAGTTTTAAGAATCATTTATGGTTCTTTGTTAATGTCAAAATTGCTAGGTTTGCCTAAGCCATGGCTGAGAACAGATGAAAACAGGCCTTTATGAGTTCAATGATAATTTAAAGTATATGTTTGAACTCATTGTTTATGGAAACTACAGCAGAGGTAACAAACAGTCACTGGTTAGACTCATTATATGAGTATGTGGTTCAAATCCTCTTGGTTGTGTCTTAGATGTATTTTGTTTTTTGTATTTGTTCAAGTGTTTCTGTGGTTATGAAACGTTATTTGTATTGATTCAACACTACACTTTTGAGCAGGTATTTATATAGTTCAACGTATAAAACTAAGTGTTGAAAACACATTATTGAAATATATAATTTGCATTACCCACTTTTTTGTAACAGTGTGGACTTATTATTTGCAGTTCATGTGCTTCTCCCTCAATGTATGTATTTGGAAGGAGTTAATGTAATTAAACTTTAAGGTGAAAAGACTTAATTGTGTAGTTCACAATTGAACACTTATTAATCTTTATAATTAAACAATAAAAACTCAGTATTGTAAAAATATTGTTACCACATTCTATACCACAAAACAGCATTATATCACCTACCAAGAAGTGGCTGTCAGAGAGAGAGAGTAAGCCGGATTTTCCTGCCGAGGTCAAACCGTGACTAGTTAAGCAAGTATAGACATCCCAATTATGCTTAAAACAGCTCTGAACTTGAATTTTGATTGAATATTTAATACAGCATAGGTTTATGACACAAAAGAGATTTAGGCAAAGAGCTGAAAAGTTGAACATTTATCTAATGGTCAAATATACAAATTAACAGATGTGTATGTTATCTTATAACTTAGTGACACTAAGTATAAATCAAAATTCAGCAATTTTGGAGGTAACTGTGTTGTATTGAAAGCTCCAACGGTATCAAATCACCAATTTGCCGTCCGAGATCAAAGTACAATATTGGTATCTCCGTTCTAAATAAACTGACAGAAAACAACGTCATATCATACATATACTATACGTCATATGCGCTTGGGTGTATGTCGTCATAGCATCATGTGTAAATTGATGCCAAGAAAAGGAGTAGGGGCAATAAGGGCCAAAATCGGCCCCAGCCTAGAACAAATTCATTTTTTCTGAAAATCATGCCTAAACTATCCACTTTATAGAACAGAAAAGATTTTGTTCATATCTCAAGCCGTTTTTGCGTAAGAAACTTTTAAAACTGATGACAGATAAATAAAAATATCGTCTATTTTCATGGAATATTTTTATTTGTAGCCGTTTTTAAGTTTCAATGTAGCATATACTATTTTAACATTCAGTTGATTAAGGACATGCTATTTTCAACTCATACAGTGTACAAATGCTATTTTATAATATTTGTTTACAATTCAATAAACTTACAATAACATAGTTACCGTTGCTATGGCAACAGAAACATACCTAAAAATAATCAAATCCTAGATAAGCGCTATCAGATGCATGAGATAGCTTGCAATGAGTGTTTAAATGTTGGACGATATATTTTTCTTAAACTTCTTTATTGGAAATAACAAAACCACAGTTATTTCATAAGGTTAAATAGGAGAAACCAATTTTTTCCTTATTGAGGAAAAATTCAATAGTAGAATTGTTTAAAATTAAAGGAGAAAAGTGTTTTTCATAAATATTTCAGAAACATCAAATCAAAATGTCAGTAATAGGCCCTGTTTCCATGGAAAAAAAAAATAAAAAAATTGTCCTGTAAAATTCTGTATGATCATTTGAAAATGATAATTCTCTCTAAATATTTTAAATACACTTGAAGACACTTAATTATTGAAAAGGAGCAATTTTAAATTTCAAGTCTTGTTTGTTAATGATACTTTCTAAAATATTCTTAAACCATGATTATTTTTCTAAGATGCCCAGAAATATGCCCAGAAAAAGAATCAGATCTACCGTGAACAGTATACCAATTCGAAAAAAAAAATATTATCTGCTTTTTTATCAATTGATTTGTTATTGGGTCCTTATCTATAGTAATTCTCACATAGAACTTTCATAGGACCCCGTTTAATGTGGACATCTACACTGGAAATAGAATTAACAATAGGCATATGCATACAGTATTTTTATCAAAGAATCTTGTAAAATATTTATCAATTCTGCATTATGTGACCTATTATTCTTTATTTTCTGCTGTCCGCAATTTTCCTTTAGCAAGGAATGGATATACTCTAAATACCCAAGTCACAAGCTATAAAGAACATACACTGTCATTATGCTTTATCATGAACATAAGTGTTAATGAGTTAGGTACCTATTTGTTAAATTTTACAATTAATTAGAAATAGTCACATGAAAAACGTGTATATGAAGAAATATGCCGAACTAGTAAATCAACATATTAGAAAACATGATGTTATTGTCTGAGAAATTAAAAAAAAAAACCACACAAACTACAACTTGACATACGGTTGGCCGCTGACAAAATATGTACAGTATATGATTAAAAAAGGAATTAAACGTTTTGTCATTTCTTCCAAATTGAAAAACAAATTATGAATTTTCATGTCATTCACTCTTCATCATTTGCTTCCTCGTTGTCACTTTCGTCAACAGTAACTGGATCTGGCAGGTTACGAGCGTCGAGAAGATATTTGCTCCAATCACGACAGTTTTCAAAAATGTTATCTGTGTACTTTCCAATACCAAGATACCAAATTAAGGCTGTAACATGGGAGCAGGTTCCTACAACACGACTTCCGGCTTTGCACTGGCAATACCAACCCACGACACTAATGTCATCATATGTAACCCATACACGATAGCGTTCGGATGATATATGTCTTGACTGAATTTTAGCACACAAAAGATTCTCTTCATGGTCACATGTAAAAACTTCATAATTACCATCGTCATCTAGGTGTTCTCTGGTATAACATGGAGCAAGTTTTAGTTGGTAGACTCCAACAGTAATATTTCTTATATCTTCTTCTGATAAACGAGGAAAAGTAGGGGCGGATGAAGCATCACTCTTTTGCCATTTACAAGAACGTTTGTCAAGGCCTTCCTCTATTATTTTCTCATGGAGTAAGTTCTTTTGCTTTGAAAGATAAAGCATTTTAGACGCCAATTGTTCATCTTGTTCTAAGTCACCTGTATTTAGTTCTGGCCAATATTTGTTTATGATTGCACAGGCAATATTTACATAATCAAATACAAACGGAATCTGGCTATTTGGTAAAACTCTATCAAGATATTTCCATGATTTAATGCGGCCATTAACGGACTCTACCACCCAACGGATTTTTGTAACAAGTCTTGTTACGTTGCTCTCTTCAACTGGAAGTTGAGACTCCCCTTTTTTATTAAAAGCTGGCATTTTTGTTTGAATACCCATTTCTTGCAGTAGGTCAAGTGCATCTCTAAAGCCACGATCGACAATCATTATGTCATCCTCAGTCACCCATTCTTTAAATTCTTCAATGTCATGTTGAATTATGTGCTTCATTATTTGTGCATCGTTGTTTTTGCCGTCGCTGAAGTACGGTCATATTACACTTATTATGTAACCAGAAGTTGTTACAAAGACCATTGGTTTAACCAATGGTCGATGTTTGTGCATGCTAAAACATTTACGTTGGAACTTGAATTGTGAACTTTTCTGGATATAGATATAAGTGCCATCTGCGACTATAATTGCAGGATACATTCCTTTTCCGAACAGTGATTGCGCTAGAGGTCGAGTATGCGATGTTATAACCTCTTCCCTACTTATATGATTAAATCCTAGATTAGAGGGAACAAAATTTTCAGACAAGTATTTTCTAGCTGATGCAATAGCACGTCTAACAGAATCTTTACCAAGATTAAAAAGTGTTGATAAAAGTTTATTTGATAAACCAGACTTCAATTTTGTTAGAAATATTCCAATACATGTCCGGACACTTCGAGTCCGAGAATCTCGCAAATTACCATTTTGGACAATTGAACATAGGTCATCAAAGTTTTCCTTAGAAAGGCCTCTTAGATTTAAAATGTCTGAGCTTGTAAGTGCATTTTCTGTATCAAAATCTATTCGCCGCTTGCTTCCTCTCAAAGCCATATCTCGGATTTGCGTAATTAGTATGTAAGATGCTATGATGCTAGGGTTAGTACTTCGCTTTTGTAGGCAATAAAAAGACGTTGTGTTGCTTTCAATTCTATAATTCAGAACCCATACAAGTTTGCGTTACAATAACGTTACGTCAACAATAGTAACGTTGGGTACGTTTGAACAAGGTCGTGAATCTTTGACACTCCGGGCGCCGAAAGTGAAATATAAATAGAAAGTGAAATATAAATAGAAATGAAATGAAAATTTGACTAAATTGAAGACATAAATCATAATGCATCACTTAACTTTAAAGTCTATGTATCATAAAAGATAGAATTAATCACTGAATTTGAACAGTCTATTTCGATCATAATTTGAAAAGTTATTTTGTCCACTCGTGAATCTTTTGTACGGCATTTAACTTCGCCTGACGGAACATCTTGGGTCGTGTAACATCCTCCGGTTCAGATTCAATACAGTTCACTTCGATTGGGTATAATTTCGTGATTGGGCGGTTGGTAGTTCCGTTTTTAGTGCGAAGTTTTACAGTTCTGATAAGATTATCCTCTCCTTTTACGAGTTCTTCGACAACGGCGAGTTTCCATGAATTTCTTAAAGTTTCGTCATGTATTTGAACAACATCACCAATAGCTATTTGGTTATTTCCTACACGTCTGTGATGTTCCCGTAATGAGGTCAAATACTCATATTTCCATCGCTGTTGAAAGTGGTTTAGAATGTCTCTTTGTAATTGAACACGTTTGTTAAAGTTAATTGGTTCAAAATGTCCATTGTTTTCACTAGCTGGATACGGAAGTCGCGTAATTTTTCGACCATACAAAAGATGTGATGGTGTCAGTGGTTCTGGATCCGTGAGATCGGATGAAACATACGTAAGAGGTCTATCATTGAGAGTTGCTTCGATCTCTGTTAACACAGTTTGTAAAGTCTCTAAATCGACACAGTTACTTCCTAATACTTTCTTTAAACACATTTTCGTTAACCCAATCAACTTTTGGAAACGCCAACCAGAACGTGAGACACATGGATAAGGCTCAGATTACTTTAAAAATTGAAACTGGTGGATTTATTCCTATGGATGTACTGATAGTACCGCGCATTGCCGCACCCCTCAGTAATGTTACAAATGTCATCGCTTCAAAACTGCCATATCTCAAAGGATTACGATTAGCTAACCCAGTCACAGAGGATAGGAAATTTGAACTTTCTCTTTTAATTGGAGCGGACTACTATTGGAGTATTGTGCAGGATCACGTGATCAGAGGAGATGGGCCAACGGCCGTAAAATCCCGTTTGGGATACTTGTTGTCAGGACCGATGCATACTTTTACAGGAGAACAATCATCAACAGGATTGTTTAATGTACTGATTCAACATCAGCAAGAGGAACGCAGCCTGGAAAAGTTTTGGGATTTAGAATCTATTGGTGTCAAAGCAGACGAATTAGAAACAACCACCATGAAAGACTTCAATGATGAATACGAAACAAAATGCATAACTTACCAAGATAATCGCTATACCGCAAAACTGCCATGGAGAAATGATTTCAATGAGTTACCTACGAACTATAATGTCACTTTACGCAGAACTTGTAATACGATCGATAGACTCAAAAAGGATACCGACATGCTGAAAATGTATGGCGACATAATTAAGGACTAAAAACGCCGAGGGTTCATTGAGCGGGTAACCGGAAAATGGAAACCAGTCAAAAAGAATTCACTACATTCCTCACCATGCAGTAAAAAAGGACTCATCTACGACTCCTATACGTATAGTCTATGATTGTAGTTGTCACGAATCACCTGACAAGGCTAGTTTAAACGATTGTCTCATGTCAGTTCCGCCGATGTTAAACGATTTGACGGGAATTTTAGCTAGATTCAGATTACACAAGCACGCAGTGACTACCGACATAGAGAAAGCGTTTTTGAATGTCGAACTGGATAAAGAAGATAGGGACGTCACAAGATTTTTTTGGTTGAGTGATCCATCTGACCCAGACAGTCCACTGATAACTTACCGTTTTAGAGTCGTTCTATTTGGAACTACATGCTCACCTTACATCTTGAATGCCACCCTTATGAAGCACTTCAAACTCAATTCTTGTAAAACAGCCGAGATACTGAAAAACGACCTGTATGTTGACAATGTTTTGTCAAGCTTCTGGGATGAGAAAGAAATGCTGAAATTCTACAGAGAATCACGAGATTTATTGGCAAGAGGAGGATTCAATCTGAGATCATGGACGTCAAATAGCACAGCATTACTACGCTTAGCCCAATCTGAAAAATGCATAGAAAGAGATACGAACATCAAAATTCTTGGTCTCCGTTGGAATGTGAACAACGATCAAATCTCGTTTCGAAACAACATAAATACAACAACGGAAAGGATAATAACAAAACGTGAGATCTTAAAACAATCTTCAAACATTTATGATCCGCTAGGTCTGCTTAGCCCGTCACCGTCAGAACAAAGATGTTAATGCAATTGTTGTGGAAAGAAAAGTTTGCATGGGACTGCCCTTTACCAAAAGAAATCGAAGCAACATGGAGTGATTTGACCAAAGATCTACAATTTGCAATGAACATTGAGATTCCTAGATGTTATTTTGAGTGTTCAGGAATAACGGACATTGAAACAGCAGAATTACATATTTTCACAGATTCAAGTCAACTAGCTTATGGAACCTGTGCGTATCTTGTCACAGAAAAGGAGTCTGCATTAGTGATGGCAAAGAATCGAGTTGCCCCATTGAAAAGTGTCACTCTACCTAATCTTGAACTGATGGCTGCCCTTTTAGGGGCTCGACTTGCGAAACATCTTATTCAAAATCTACATATTGGAAACTTACAAATCAACTTCTGGTGTGACAGTCAGATCGTTTTGAAATGGCTTCAATCAACAAAACCACTCAAAAAGTTTGTCGCAAACAGAGTCAAGGAAATTAAGGAGTCAAATGAAAATCAAAAATGGCGTTATTGTCCGACGGATGCAAATCCTGCAGATTTATTAACTAGAGGCATAACAGGAACGAAATTCATAAACAACAGATTATGGTTTCATGGACCCGAGTGGATAACAGACAAAACACAATGGCCAACATGGAGCGGAAACGAAATTGTTGAAAACGAGAAAATAATGGAGATTCCCACTAATGAAACCTCAGAAAAACAGCACGTCTTATTCACATCTCAGAAACGTCAAGAATTTGGCAAACATAAGATTATGGATATCGAACGTTATAGCAGTTTGAAGACATTAATACGTGTTACAGCCTATGTGATGAGATTTATACAAAACTGTAAGTTAGCACGGAGTGATAGAACATTGTCGGAATTGACCGTTAATGAAATACAGCATGCTACATTGACATGGATACAAACGGTTCAGAAATCAGAATATCATGAAGTGTTTAATTATTTCAACAAATCTGTGACAGTTAAGCCGTCTATTGTAAGACAATTGAACTTGTACTTTGATGAAGAAAATGCACTTCGTTGCCGCGGGAGAATTCAACATGCACCTTTGGAGGAATCAGCTAAACATCCATACTTGTTACCTCCGTTACATAGACTCACTTCACTCATTATTATGGATGCTCATATCAATCATTTACATGAAGGCGTCAACTCTACCGTAACACACTTGCGACAAGTATACTGGATACCTCGAATTCGTCAACGAGTCAAAGTTATTCTTAGAAAATGCGTTAACTGTCGGAAAGTTACAGGGCATGCTTACCAAAAACCTGATCCACCGCCACTGCCCAAAGAGAGGTTACACGAGGATATACCGTTTACTGTTACAGGCGTAGACTTTGCTGGTCCTATGTATGTGCGAAATACAGATGATACAAAATCAAAGGTATACTTATGTTTGTTTACATGTGCGTCGACGAGAGCTGTTCATTTAGAACTTGTGAATAACTTATCAGAACCTACATTTATGTTAGCCTTCAGAAGATTCGCAAGCAGGAGATCCTTACCGAAGTTACTAATATCTGACAATGCACTAACTTTTGAAGCTGCCAGTCGAGAAATCAAACATCTTACAAACTCAAATTCAGTGCGCGAAAGTCTAAGCTCTACAGGAACAAAGTGGAAATTTATTACAAAGAAAGCTCCGTGGTTTGGTGGTTTCTATGAACGGTTGATAAACTAATTGTAGAATTTCCACAAGGTTTAAGTTGTAATTGTGCTGCTAAATCTTCTGAAATAAATGATTTCTGAGACCCTTCATCTAGTAAAATGTTAGACATCGCGCTCCGATCCTCGAACCATACAGGTGCTACTGCTGTCTTAAGAAGTATCTCGGTATGTGCCTGTGCTTGTGGTGTTGACGTGTAAAACGTTGACATAGGGTTACTTTCTTCTCCATTAACATTTACTGTATTGACGGCGGCGGCATCAGCGGGAGGTACAGGTGCTTGAGTTTCCTAATTACATAAAGCAGTGTGATGTCTCTTGTCACATTTACGACATTTATATCGTGATCTACATTCTGATATCTTATGTTTACCAAAACAGTTGAAACAAAGTTGTTTTTTCTTGACTATTTCGTAACGACTGGCATTATCTTTAATCTCTGAGCAATCAACAGCTGAATGGGATTTGTTGCAAAATATGCATGGCTTGGGTTTATTCGATTCAGTGTTGTTCCTGGAGTTTGTGTGTACTCTATTGACTTGTCTATAATTTCCTTTCATTGTAGCCTTTGTTACAAACGATGCGGTAGGGCAGGCCTCTACATTAACATTTTTTCTAACTTGTCCCTTCCGACAAGTGGCAAGAAAATCAGCTTGTCCGAACTCTTAACTCACTTGTCCGAATTCATAATTGAAAATCTAACATATTGATGATTTATGCAATAATAACACTTGGGCTTTGATTGTACCTAATAAAAGGAGCATTTTGTAATGTTATATGAATACCGCATCAAAATACATTTCATTATTTCAGAATGAAAGTTTTTTTGAAAGACTGTGTTCTCTGACTCAATGTCACTATCATTTGTCAATCATTAAATCATCATTTCTTCCCAAATCACTACGTTCCCCTATGGACCTATTCATTCTTTAGTAGTGGTATGGGTTAAACCAAGGATGTAAATACACCTGGCCACTTGAACATGTATATGAGTAAACCTTTTTAATTTATTGATGATGTCAAAACAAGCTTTTACAATTTATTTTGATTTGTATATACATTGATATATGATCATGAAGTACATACACATTTCACAAAAAACTTTGCCTTTTAAGATTTTTTTTTTTTTTCATCTTAAATTTTTATATCACATGTCATAGATCTTATCAAATAAAACCTCTTTTAATGTATTGTTATGCATAAAAGCAAAATCAAATGAAACATACTTTAATTTAATATTTTAAAGTTTAGGTAAAACTCCATAGAATAGAATAGAATAGAATAGAATATTTTTATTTCCCAAATTACAGGGCCCTTAAAGGGCATAAAATCAGATACAATTGATTTACATAATTGGTAACAACAATAGAGGCATATACATATATATTTGGAATATAAGCATTGGTCAGAATCAAGCTAAAAACCACATACATTGTATATATTGTGAATAAAAGAATAATAAAATTACATTATACATGTATATGTATTTATTCTCAAATTATTTACTTGACTTAGTGTCAGTGTTCATACCTGATCTCCTTAATTCAAAACTCCATATGGAGGTGCTCCTAATTCAAGGAAGCTTATACTAGTACTAAGAAGATACATTAACATTGGTTTCTTTCCCCGTACTTATATCCCCCTGGTCAATGGCTGCCAGCATGTTCAATACTCCAAATCAGAGACATATTATACAAGTTTCATATGTCTCTGGTTCAATCAATGAATAATTATTTCATTAAGTATGATCAATAAAACAATCATTCATATTTTTGGGAATGTATAAGTCTTGAATTTGATATATTTTTATCTGACCTTGATTTTTCACTTGTCCCATCGGACAAGTAGTATGGTGAATCTACTTGCCCGACACCTGTGTGCACTTGTCCCGGACAATCGGACAAGCGTTAATGTCGAGCCCTGTAGGGGTTAAATTATCTGTGTTCATAGCGTGGCCAGCTTGTTGAGCGCGCAGCTCCTTACCTATAGCCTTCCGTAGTAAGTCTATGGTCCATGTATTTGTATCATGCTCTCTTGTCAATGTAGTTCTCAATTCCGGTGGTAGTTTTCTAAAGATGATGGGTGTAAGTACTGTTCCAAAATTTGTTTGACACTGTCCTAGTGATTCTAGGCCTCTAATACTAGTTTCAACTTTGTCATAGAATGTTCTGAGACTGTTTAATGACATTGTGGGGTTTGGCAAATCGACTAGTTTTTGCATATGTGCATCAATAATGATTCCTTGTTGACCATATCGCGCTTGTAGTAATGAAATTGCTTGCTCATAGTTTGCGTGTGTAAGTGACAATCCCGATATGCAACTTTCCGCTACTCCGTGAAGCTGGGCCTTCAAGTATGTGAAACGTTGTACGTTTGTCAATGATGGGTTTGTATGGACAGTAGTTTCGTACGTTTCCCAGAAAGTTTGCCATAGAAGTAAATCTCCCGAAAAAGTCGGCAAATCTAGTTTTGGAAGTTTGTGATAGAACTTATAAGTTTCATTTAATGGCGGATCTCTGTTGATCTCATATTCTCCTTGTGAGTTTGCACTTGTTGATGTTTGCATGTGCTGATTTGTATTCTGATTGAAATTATTTGAAGATGAATGCGTTGTACTAGTATTTTGTACGATACTTGAGGTTACTAAGTAATTGACTCACCGAGTCCTGAGGTGTACTTGATCTCAACTCCAAATCCCATTCTTTGTAGCGGCGAATATTAATGTCTATATGCTGATTAAATTCATCTGCATCCAAAATTCTTGTTCCACACTTTCTGCATCCAAGGAATCCAATATTTCAGCGTCTAGTTTCTGCAAAAGTTCATGTTTCCGTTCAAGGTTTTCAATGGCACTATGAATGTCCCGTCGGGTGATCTCTCCTTCGTTGATTTTCTCGTCAGTTTTGTGAATCTGTCTGGTTACGGCGCTTCTGTGGCCTCCTCTCACTGCTTTCAGCTTATCCTGGTCACGGCACCAATATGTAAGATGCTATGATGCTAGGGTTAGTACTTCGCTTTTGTAGGCAATAAAAAGACGTTGTGTTGCTTTCAATTCTATAATTCAGAACCCATACAAGTTTGCGTTACAATAACGTTACGTCAACAATAGTAACGTTGGGTACTTTTGAACAAGGTCGTGAATCTTTGACAATTAGGTCCATTAAATCAGTACGGTTGAAAATGGACGAAGACTGCGAATGTGAAATTCTGTCAAGTGCATCAGGTAAAAATATGTCATTGCACAAGTGTCCTGGACAACATCTGGCACCAACTGTGAGTATGATGAGTTTATCCAAAAATATATTAAATCTAGCGTTTGTTGGGACAACTACTAGCTTTGGACCTCGGCGTTTACACACAACACACTGCGAGTGGCCACCTCCAGCTGATGGTATAGGCAGTGCGATACTTGGTGGAGATTTACATGGATGACATCTAGCATACTTTGCTGGAGGGACGTACTCTGTGTCATCATTAATTGATTCAGATATTGTAGTTTGTATGGGGCATCTTACATTTGTGTCAATTTCTCGAGAGCATCGTATTCTGCACTTATTACATATAACGTTGTTAGCGTGATTAATTTTGTCATGTTCAATGAAAAACTTCTGTTGTAAACATTTACGTAGAGATTTATTGTTGGGTCCTATGAGTTTTCGCCTGTCTCTGGTTTTTGGTCTTTTTGAACACAAAATGCAATTATAGTTTCTGGGCGTTGACATTCTCTGAAAATAAGAAATGGAAATATTTAAACACTTAGCATGAGGTAAATCAGAATAACATGCAGAATATCCAAAGTGTGATTTAAAATCATAAAATACACTATCGTAAATAGATTGTTTTCGCCTGAAAATACCATGGTGCGTACGTTTCTTAGTTTTGTTGTGTGTATTTGTCTGCGCACGTGTGTGTGTTTACTTTTTTGTTAATTTACATGTCAATTTTACACGAACTATCAGTTTTTGAATATGCGGTATTCAACCCTGATTGTCCATACTTAATTATTGTTTAACGTTTACAGCTAATTTCCTAATGCGTGTAGAATAAAACTTTGGTTGGCTTGCTTGCTATGTTTGTATAAACATTTAATCAAGTTTTGTAATAAAAATTAGCATCTTCAAACAATATATATATATACTCAGACGTAGTTAAACATGTATATATTACTTTTTAAATTTGGACGTTATCTCAATTACAATTTTACATAATCTAAAAACAAAGCAAACAAGCTAGCCAAAGTCTTGCTCTACATGCATTAGGAAATTAGCTATAAATGGAACCTACTAACAAAAGTGTTTATGTTAATATAAAAAATCACGGATAGTTAATGATAATAAATAAATCTTAAACTCTACAAATATTAGATATACAACCTAAAAACAGGAATACAAAGATATAACGGATAAACATTCATAGGACAGCTGCTGAACACAACCCCTATAACATCACACACAAACAAAGACAAACAGAAGGAAACATAAAATATTCAACAAAAAGTATCTACTCAATATGCGAAGCTCTTAAGTGTTCTAGAAATGTAAGTAATACATGCTCTAATCTACGTTTATCATAATTACTAGAATTTAAAGCACGCAGTCAATTTCTCTTAATTCTATTCTCACCTTAAGATCAAAAGTTCCTATCAGGAACCGTCGTATTCCTTTCACCCATCATACACTTGCATTGTTTAAACCAGCTTAAAATCTGTTGAAAAAAAAAGATTATCAAAATAATGTATTCTTATTTTGAACTGAATATGATAGGGTATTAAGTAAACATTTTATGTTTAGAAATTTTATCAAAATTACTATGAAAATATTAATAACCATTTTTTCAATTTAAAAATAAAAGATAAGTACCTCTATAGCCGCACACTATAAACTGTCAAAAAGTAGTCTTTTTCGTTTCTGTGCATGATAATATAATGTTATCAATTAATCATCATTAAAACATAGGTTTAAACTCTTTATTCGAGCACAAATGCTTTGAGAAACGAATCAGAAAAAAAGATAAGTAATACCTAAAGTATGGGACCATTAAGTATGTAAGTGACAACTGCTAGTACATACAGGTGAAGTATAACGTCTCTCTTCAAAATCACATGTTTACTGCTCTTCAGTAAATATCTATAAAAAAATTCTCATCATTCAAAATCATTCTTTTTAGTGGAGTTCGTGTTGTTTCAATAGTTATTATTTATAACAGTTGATGTAAATGTACTTTGGCTTTGTGAGTCTCTGTTTACTCCTTGGTTTTGATTGTTATTGTCTTTAAAACGTTATGACAATATTAAAAAAGTAATTATGCCAAAAAAAAAAAAATTTTAATTTCGAGATTCGAACTTTGTATCTTCGCACTTCAAAACTGACGCCCATATCCTCACGGCTATCGCTTCAACTGCTTATTATACGATAAATTACAGGTATAAATTACAGGTACTTAAATTCAACAATACGTTAGAAAAATGTCTTGAGCATACGATATCTAAGAAACTAAACTGTTTTAATCTAGAACTTCAAATTGTAGGATAAATTGTGATCTTTTCATTGTTTATTTATAATGCATTTATTTATAATATAACGTTATAGAAAAGAAGCTCACGAAAGTTTCTTAGAGCAAGTAGTTTTCAGACTCCGTAAATGATTTCTTTTCTTGGCATCGCCCGGGGCAATATTAATAATATAATATGACGAACTGTTAAATTTTATTGTTCAAAATACCAATTTTATTTTGGGTATGTTTTTGATTTTCTTACGGATTCATGTAAGTTGTAAGTTGAAATGATCGTGAAAATTCTTGCAGTTTCATGTACCGTGAGAAGATTAATATTTTAAATACAATATACTGTACGGAACCCCGCATATTTCTGTTTAGATAACTGATTGATAAGTAAAATAATCAACATACCCTTTTGAATTGCAATCGAAATTAATAATCCTTTGCACAGCTATTTCTAAATAAGTTGAGCTAAGTAGATCGGGTCTAAATTACTGCTGGTAACTATAGACGCTTTTCTTTTGTGGTTGTCCTAAAAGAGGTCTGTCGATCAATCGTCTGAACCGGCTTTTTCAAATTTCCGCAACTACTTTTCTATGATCATGTTATATAAAGTAATCAGACGATCTGAATATTTTACATGTCGCAAATCAATAAAGTCAATGTAGAATTAAGTTCTATACTGATTTTTTTTAATTTAATTTTATTTATGTTTTGTTTTTTTAAATTTACCGGACATCGTTTGCCCTCTCTATTTTGATCCACAATCACTCATATCAACCGCCAGTAAGCAGAGAAAACATAACACATGTGATCGTTAGAAAGGCACATTTAATAATGATCGTGAGGCGGTAAACAGTAAAGGGAAATAACCCATCAATCATACATGTATAATCATGACACATGGAGTAAGGGAGATAATACAGATTAATACATGTGACAATCAATACAATACATTGGCGCAACTTCTTTTCTCCTTTAAAGTCTCTCTCTCTCTCTCTCTTTACAATTGTCAACTAATAATCTCTGTTATTATAAGAACATGAATAAAAATAAATGTTATCAATATGCATAAACTAAACACATAGCTATCAATAAGAAACAAAATAATTCTGACATTTTTTTTTTTTTCCATCTCCTTTAAAGTCTCTATATCTTCATCAAATTCATATTACTATATAAGTAGTTAAGCAAAAAATATTGTGCATATACATTGTAGTAAACATAAAATAAGCAGTAAATGAAATACGACGTACATTTTGTTGTATCTGATTCTCTAAGTAAACAATTAACCCAAGGTGACGAGTGAGCATCAAGTTTAAAAGGAAATGAAATCTTTAAACCGCGCTGGCGTTTTCAATTCGGAGCGCTTACGGAGAACGCGCTTATTATCTTGTTCAGTGCTCGAGTTACTAAGTGTCAAGTCATGATCGAGACTATTATCATGTTGCGCAGTCGGCTCGTCCAGATTTTCAACATCGTCGATATTTTCGCAAATAAGAATAGGCGGGGGCTCCGCGCGTTCTGGTGGTAGGTCACGGATAGGCCCAGGAAGGCTATCTTCGTCATGGCCATCTGAATCAGACTCCTCATTGTACACATTCTGAGAATATCTTGGATTTTGCTGGGCACTTATAGTGTTTAAAACTTTATAACATTCCGAAAGTTTTACTTTGTAGGACGAGGCGCGGAGTTGATTGCCTGAGAATTTTTTGATGAAACACCATTCGCCATCACGGGCTACAACAAGGTACCGATCTCGCGATTGGGTCTTTGATCTGTCGGTATAAAGGTAAACCAAATTCCCTATATTTATATCAGGGGTCGGACGACCGGGTCGACTGCATTTAGAATTTTCGCTAAATCCGTGATTTTTATTTCGAGCCTCGTGCTGTGCGCGAATAAGGTTCATGTCAGAAATTGGCAACTGTTCATGAGTAAACTGACTTCTTTGAGTCCATAGTTCGCGGGAGGACAATCCACGCTGGCGAAGCCTAGAATTAAGTCTCGTAGTAGCTATAACTAGTGTATTTTCAGATAGAGGAGAATGATCGTGTTCCTCACGAAGTAACTCGTCTTCGAGCTCAGCGATGGCTTTATCGGCAACTGGATTTTTGTTCCGATTTTTAACTGGTCAATTTCAATTGATATGTTGAGTTGCTTTAAGTATGAATCGTCACATAAAGGGCGAAAACCCGGGGCCGGGTCAACTCGAACGACAACACTTGGACCGTTTAAAGGCTTTAACGGTATCAATAAGTGTATGAGCCCATCTCGCAAGCTACCTAGTTTTTCGTCTTTGATAAAGCATGTACTAGTGTACGACGTTACAGTTTCTCTGACGACCAGTATGAGTTGACGGTTGCGCTTAAGGGCATACGATACAGTTTTGAACCTGTATTTACAAGTTGATGAAAATTTGCATATAGGCTATTTTTTACCTGATTAAATCAAATATGTCATAAAAAATATACCTCCATGTACTACTTTTTGAGTAAAATGAGGTCGAAATTTTGTTTATTTGCTCAAAATTCAGATTTGTGTCCGTATTTTCTTTTTCGAAAGACCGACGTAACTTTTTTGCTTTAAAAGATAAACACAAATTGTTTTTTGTTAAATAATCGGTAATTTCTGTATTTTATTAGTATCATTGAAAATTATGCAATTTTTATTCCGAAATAACTCTATATTTATCAAATGTTCATGAATAGAGGAAAAAACGTCATTTTTTGCTGCATATTTATCAAAATTAAAAAAATTGCGCTATTTACAGTTTTATAAAACTTGGGTCACATAATCTCCTTGCAAAATGAAACAAATTGCTGTTTTAAAAAATAGGGGTCCATGCACTCGTTTTCAAATTAAATCAGTTTGAATGATAAAAATCAGTGGAAAAATGCATCTTTTCCCGATATGTCATAGTTTGACGTCGCGAAAATAACATTTAGGAGATAACTGTATTGTATTTTAAGCTCCGACGGCATCAATTGGGGATTTGATGGTCGCAAATTAAGTTTACTGGCGACGCGTTAGCGGAGACAGTAAACGGGTATTTGCGACCATCAAATCCCAAATTGATGCCGTCGGAGCTTAAAATTCAATATTGTTATCTCCATTCTAATGAAACTAACAGAAAACAACGTTAAAACATGTATTTAAAATCTGTCATATGTCGTCTGCGCTTGCGCGTACGTCCCATAGCATCAATTGTCAATTGATGCCATGTAAGAAAGTGACGTTATCCAATCAAAATGAACGTTACAAACGTTGTTGCATTAGAATTTACGTTAGCAACGTCATTACCTTCCCTGTAACTGTATCGTATGCCCTTAAGAACGTCGGCCACGTAAGATATGCCAACCAAGTCCGGTGGGTCTTCTGAAGACTGCTCGACGAGGCTCTTAGGGAACCGTTTTAAAGACGCGCATGTGTGACAGGAGTCACTAGCCTGTTCGGCCGCCTTTGGCATGTCTAAAGCGTAAAAGTGGCGCTTTAAGACGAGGTTAATTGGTGTTTTGACGGATGGTCCAACTTAATATGTAGAGCGGTGACGAGTCCGTCAAGAACGTTACGTGGAACAATGATCAATTCGTTGGGTGGAGCAAGAGGATCACAACGCCGAACAACTAACAAACCGTCTTTGGCGATTGATGCAACATTCAGGTAACGTTTGACGTCTTTAATGTTTGTCAGTTTTTTGGAGGGCCGGGTGCCTTGTTTTAAATGAGCGTGAGTGCGTCTAAGATCAGGGCATTCTGATTGAATATTAATCCAGGCCGACCTGGTGGTGAAAGGTAAGCGAAATTCGTCATTGAGAACGTCTTGAATGCTTACGGCTCGAACGACAGAATCTTCGGTACGCGATATAAAGCAATAAACCTGACAATTAGGCTCTGTACAAACGGGTGCGTTTCTGCTTGCAAAGTCGGATGGAATATTTGCACGACCGGATAAATGGTTGACGCTGACCTGGTATCGGCTTACAACAGAAAGAAACGATGTGACACGCGGACTGGCCGAAAATTCACCGCGACATAGTTTTTCAAATCCCTGTACGCATGGTTTACTATCTGTCAACACATTCGCTTGCAGTTTTGACTGAATAATAAAGGGACTGAAATGTTTGACACTAGCGGCAATGGAAAGCGCTTCGATTTCACACGGTAGCCACAACACTTGATGTTTACGCAACTTGGCACTGAAAAATCCTGCTAAGGACACTTTACCGTCACGATTTATGTATAGGGTCGCTCCGATACCACGTTTAGTGACGGAACCGTCTGTGACTATCCACAGTTGATCACTGCATTTAGGTAGCGTGATGGCTTTACGGGAGCTCAGAGACTTTTGGGCAAACTCGAAATGTTCTCTTAGCATGTCGGACCAAATAATTTTGTCAGCTGATTTCATACCACTTATTTTCTCTTCTAATGGGGCAATTAAATTGGAACAATTCGGAATGACGCGGCTTAGCATCTTGTACGCACCGATAAATGATCGAAGACCCCGCACAGTGTCTGGTACGGGACACGAGGCTAGTGTTGCTACTCTGTGTGTGCTAGCGGAAATCCAACCCTGTGACCAAATCCAACCTAGGATTGTTATCGATTTTGGGCAAATAACAGTTTTGCTAGGTGATAGACAAATTCCTGATTTTTGTAGCGACTGAAGAACGCACTCCCAATTGTATAAAAGCTCCTCCGGGGTATTACCGCCACAAAATAAGTCATCTACCAACTTAGCTACGCAACCTTTTTGTAAGAAATCCCCCACTATACGACACATTAGTTCTTCAAGAGCCGTTTCGGAACCAGGCATTCCCATCGCACAACGTGTATATACGCGAACTCCACGGTAAGGGGTCGCGACTCCGCAATACTTCATCGAATCTTTTGCCAGGGGGATTTGGTAAAATGCGCTCGTAAGATCAGACTTGATTATATATTTCCACTGTGCGATCGTACGGAGTGTGGAATCCACGTCAGGCATAAGAGAGGGTTGCGGCTTACTATATCTGCCAACATCGGCAAATGCTGTTACAAGTCGGAAACCACCGGAAGCTTTTTTGGCAAGAAATGAAGGGTTAATATACTCGACTGAAATTCCGACGTCTTCGGGTTTACGGAACACTCCTTTACATTCCAATTCGTCAAATTTTTTTTGGAGTTCTACCAAATTATTTTTTGTATACTGTGGCATTCTACCTTTCCGTTGGGGAGGCTGGACAGGACCCATATTAACAGATGCTTCAAAAGGACCTATTTCCCCATTATAACCTTCAAAGTTAGGACTAAAAACTTCACTGAACTTTCGAAGAAGTTCATTAAATTGGGTTTGGAGATCTGGACTAAGTAAATTATCTGGGTCTACAGAGACTTGTTTGAAAAATTGGGAAGTATGTGTGGAGTCTATGTAGTTTGTTGTTTTTATGTCACGGATATTGTCCGGTGTCTCTGGTGCGTTGTCTATGGTAGTCGTAAGTCGTACTCGACAGAAATGTTCATTTCGTTGTATGAACTGCGGTACCGACGTGTTATTCACGATGCGTATTTTGCCTGCGACCGACTGAGCAATTTGGGGACTGGGCCAATCTTTCGTACGAGAAGCGTCAGTGTGAGGCTCGACCGCGAGAATGCAATCCGATTCTATTTCCGATGGGATGTCGTATTCGCCGTAACATCCTGGCCAAACTACTGAACTTGCTGATGGAGCCCGGATAAGAAAGGCCTGTGTTCTACGTACGCGAGTATTACTAGAGTTAAGTTCCTCGTTTGGGCTACCATACATAACAGTTACCTTATCGCGTATTACGATTTTATGTTTGCTAGGGAAAATCGCGATGTCGTTCGATGACATGAAAGGAATACCGGCGAGTATATCAACGTCCAAGTCGTTCACTACTAGGGCCTCTAACTGTAACTCGATTCCGTCTCTCGAAAGTGTGAAATGACATTCACCAACAATATTTAACGGGGTAACACCGTCAGCTTGTAAAGCGGAATGGTTGCTTTTCTTGATTGTTACGCCGATGTAATCCGCGGAAGAAGTTTTTATCATACTCACCTCAGCACCCGTATCTAGTGTTAGCTCAAGTGGGAAATGTTTATAAAATGCCTTAAAGTAAGGGGACTGTTTAGTGCTCACCCGTCTTAAACCAGATACAACTCTAAGCTTACTAGGACCTACATTATCATTTAAAAATGAGACTTGTTCATTATCAACATTGTCCTCAGACTCACTATCACCTACTTCTGTACAATAAGATTGCCTTACTCTGGACATATATTGTTTGTCTTCATCAGGTAAATATTTACAAGTACTTAAAAAATGTTGGGACGGACGACCTGCTTGCTTACATAAAATACAACACTTTATTTGACGACCATTCTTATACTACCTGTCTTTTTTGCACTTCTGTCAAAATGTTTGTCTTTTATTGACGCCCGTAAAACTTTGGCATCAGTGGCTGAATGAATTTCGTCAAGTAAACTATCAAGTGCCTGTGAAATTTCAGGTTTCAAAGAAGCTAATGTTTTTGACCGTAACTCAGTTCCATATCGCTGCTTCACTAGGTTGGGCAAGTCACGATTAATAAGTCTTAACCAAGTTAGTACAATCAGGTTTTCCAAAGAAGCCGATAGTTCTTCGTCGGCTTCAGGTACTTCTCCGTGGTGATGAATATTGCCACCGGCACGAAGCATATTGTCTTCAATAAAACTATCCAATCGCTGAAATAAGTCCTCAGGACGCTCATCTGGTTCCAAAAAGATGCTATTAAAATCAAGAAAGTGTCCACCAGTAGACTGAAATCCGTAGTGTAGACGAATTGACTGCCAAATAGAATTAATGGATGTCGAATTTTTAATTATAGTGTTTCTTGAAATAATCGGACAGTAATTTGCTATTTGCCCAAGCATAAGGTCCAAATGTGTGCACTTTTGGGCTGCTGTTCGTCGGTTAGCTTCGGCAACCGCCTCGCCATCGTTAACAATGCCACGTAAAGGATTGGCGTTGGTTTTCTTCAGCCATGTAAATCCATCTACAAGGAACGCTGCGAAGTTTTGATCAAGGGACAATGTATATTGTAAGTTTTGTCTCCATGCTTCAAACGATGTTATTGTTTCAACTTTTGAGAGTGACCATTGTTTTGGAGCACGTGTGCCTGCCATTTTGTAAAGATCAGTTAAGTCCAACAATAGAAAATGTTGTCGTGTTAGTCAGAATAAATGACAAATTTTCCTGCTCACCTTTTACTTCTAGAGTGGAATAATGTTCAAATTGTTGAGTTATTTGAGATGTGGGTTTCTTAAACCGCTGCCGCCACGCCAGTAAGCAGAGAAAACATAACACATGTGATCGTTAGAAAGGCACATTTAATAATGATCGTGAGGCGGTAAACAGTAAAGGGAAATAACCCATCAATCATACATGTATAATCATGACACATGGAGTAAGGGAGATAATACAGATTAATACATGTGACAATCAATACAATACATTGGCGAACAATAAACCATGAAAGGGACGAAGACGACTAAAAAAAGTTTTAAAACGATCAACATTCAGATGCATAATGTTAATTTGCATCACGTGGAAGTTAAGTTGTATTTGCGAGTAGACTGGTTATCTGAAAGGTGTATAACGTCAGGCGTTCAATGCCTCCCGAGAAGAAACGATTCCGCTTTTGACAACAAATTAATACCCTCCGCATGCATGTGCCAAAACAATATTTTGCTTCTATTTTGTTTGTTTATAGTTCCGTTTATCGTTTAAAGGAAATTTTGGCATATACCTGCGGAGGGTACGAATTCTCGTAAAATGTACTGAAAATCTTTGTATTTTAAGCAATAATTACAAATCATGGCGTTTTCGATGTTCTATTGTGACGTCACGGAACGTGATTTTTGCCGAAAATAACATGTTTTCTGAAAACACACTTTATAATGATTATTTTAGTTGGTAATATATAACTGTGAAGGAACTTTGTTTTTTTCGTGAAAATTGAGGCCGATTTTGGCCCTTATTGCCCCTACTCTTTTGTAACGTTATTTAATCAAAATGAACATTTCAAACTGTGTTGCATTTTAATTTCTTTTTAAAGGGCTATGTCATTCTCTGAATTACTTTGATCTTATTTCCTTTCTTAAATTGTTATACATCTGTTAACCTTTCTATAACAATTGAAGCATTAGCTCTAATTTTATGTTTGCTATTCAGTTTTGCAACGATCACTGTAATGCAAAATGATTGATTCCAACGAATAAACGCTATTAGATTTGTATCATGATAACACACTCAGATAAACTAAATTCACAAGACCTGTTAATGCGCATGTTCCAAGTCAGGAGGACTGTGAGTTGCAATCACTAAAATCCCTTTTGAAGAGTGCTGAATGGTGTTTATATTATGGAGAATCATGGTTACTTGACATTGGTGTTATTAAACATGGCAGAATAGTAATTTAAGGAAAAACAGAAATCAGCTATGGCAAGTGATTACGTCAGATATATAAGAATCACGTGATTTGAACCTCATCTGTAAAGTATTAACGAATACTGTTTGCAGCAGAATCAATACAAAAAAGAGGAAAATTTATCAAACCAAATTAAATTTGAAAACTTTGAATAACAACTATTATATCTTCTTAAAACATTGAAGATGCCTATATAATTATTTCTTTACTATTTTTTCTGAACTAGTACACATTATATTCACGCCTCCGGATGCGGGATTTTCTTGCTGTGTTGATGACCCATAAGTAGCCTTGGGCTGTTTTCTGCTCTTGTCCTGGTTGTTGTCTTTCTTTGACAAATTCTTCGTTTCATTTTCAATTTCATTAAAGGGAAAAATCCTTTATTAAATCAAATGATCTTTAGATGAAATAATCAAATTAACAGAAAAGAAAGAATATATTTCAAACAAATTTCCAAACGCTTTAAAGTGTTATATTTAAATCCCCTTGATTGTGTTCAAATGTCAATTTCATGTCTTAAAGAGTACGTACAATGGGCTCTTTGTTACTTAAAAAAACACTGCGAGCTTTGATATATTTAACACTACAAAAGTCAAAAAGTCTGAAAAGACCAGTTTTTTGTCTGAATTTGCATGAATTTGTACTCGACATTCTAAATTTGTCTGAATAATTTTTTAAAAATTAGTGACACAGAATAAATTTGTCTAATAAGGTTCTTGATTCTTCTTGACTAGTGTCTTGACAGAATGAAAAATGTCTTGAAATTTTTCGACACTTTCTGTATCATCTGATAAAAGTTTGGATTAGTCGTGACCAATTCTTGACTGTCTTTAATTTGTCTCGATCTGTCTTGACATGTTCTTCACATTTTCAATAATGTCTGAATATGTCTCGATACATTCTTGCCCTTCTAAGTAATGTCTGAATATGTCTCTACACATTCTTGACAGTCTTAAAGATGTCTTGAAACAATTACAAGAGTATAAATTTAATATATATTATTTCGCCTGAAATGCGAACAGGCTTATTATGCACTTATTAAGACATACTATTGCTGTTATATACTATTTTTTATTATGGCTAAACTGAATTTTGAAGAATCAATGATTAATTTGGTATAGTTAGATATCCAATTGGTGTAACTTAGTTTAATATACCCTGAATTATCCGCCGTGTAGTTTAGTTTTGATTTATGTTTATCTAAATGTGTAATTAATTGTTTTCACTTATAATATAAGTCGAAGTTATGACAAACAGCATTTAGATTTTTGCCATCCGTAAAACTGCCAGTTAAATTTACTTTACCTAAATAGGTGTCTTTAAGGTAGATATAAAATGTGAGCATGTGTCTGTTTTGGACCCCAAAATTCATCTTTTGGGTTTGTGTGGCTAAAAAAAAGAGGGGGGCTTTCGTTTGGGTCAAAGAATTTGTTCTCATCTGCTTCAGACACCTTATTCATTTTTTAGAAACAATTTTTTTTTTATCTGCGTAACAAATGATAACTGATATGTCCCACTTCTCCTTGCCATAATCCTTTTTTGCTCTATTGTGGCAACATCAAGATGATACATACATGTATATATGACTTATCACCGATTTTCTACTGGTACTGAGTAAATCACGAGGGTTATCAGTTGGCTTTAAACTGCACACCCATCCAAACATCTGAATACACTGCTAGTTTTGTTTATCGATCACGCATGTACAACTTTTTTTTGTTTCACATTTAATAAATTTAGATAATTTTAATGTTCCGACAAATTTTTCTGTTTTTAAATTTGTGATTCTAATATGACGTCCTTATTACGCTTTGTAAACAAAGCCGTGTTCTAATGAGCATAACAAATATGTTTGACACATGCGCACGACATTACTGTGTATATTAACGTTATTTCCATCGCTATCCTTTAAAATGTATACATTTAAGCAGCTAGCATAAATTTTTATTATATAATTTTATAAGACAACATATATTTACCCTGCTCATAAATTTTAAACTTATCAAATATGAAATGTTATGCACATACTCCTCGGGTAGGAAACAGGAAAAGCCAAATATTCTGGTATTTTCGTACACTTCGACCTATAAAAATACTGTATTTGTCCTATTAGAATCAAAATAATTCCTTCGTGTCATGCTCTATGCTCATTTTAACATTGGTAGGCATTATATTTGACCACATTTTACACCTCGCTAACGCTCAGTGTAAAATATCGACAAATATAATGCCTACCCATGTTAAAATGAGCATAGAGCATGACACGAAAGAATTATTTCTTAATTTTAGAGTAGGAAAATAGAAACTTAAACAACCACTATATATGATATTTTACTAATGACTGGATCAGAATAATTGAACAAGAGCACCTAGGAAGTTGGCACTTGTTGATTTGGAATTGGTGACCCCTGTTGATCTCTGGAGAGCAACTCAGCTTTATTGTGTGGTAAATAAAGGCAACAGTAGTATACCGCTGTTCAAAAACAAAATTTGGGCAACAAACTAAAACTGAGGAAAACGCATTAAATATAAGAGGAGAACAAGGACACAGCATTAAAAATGTAACACACACAGAAACGGACTAAGCATTAGACAAAATCCGATGAGAATAACAAATGTAACATCAAAAACAAATACATGAATTTAGGATAGAAAAGTACCGTGACAAGTCTTATAGTAATGTGAATTTACACTCAAATATAAGAGAAAGCAAACGTCACAACAAAAACACAACGTTAAGATCATACACACACAGAAACGAACTATGATATAATAATGGCCACTTTCCTGACTTGGCACAGGACATTTTTGAAAATAAAAATGGTGGGTTGAACCTGGTGTTGTGGCATGCCAAACCTCGCACTTTAATTGCAATGTTAAATATAAAATTGAAATAACAACATAATATTACAGGACTACAATACAAATAAATAGAGAACGTATTAGACAAAGAAACACATGATTAATAGATAACAAAAGGCATCAGGTTTAAAATTCAATACGCCAAAAACGCGCCTCGTCTACACAAGACTCACCAGTGACGCCCAGATATATACGATTGAAAGTGAAAAAAGTACAAAGTTGTATAGCACTGAAGATCAAAACTTGAAAAAGGTTGTGTCAAATGCGGCAATGTTTTTATGCTTGGGATAAGATTATCCTTATTGTTTAGAATAATTTATGCTTGTGCAAACAGTGAATTTTATCAAATGAATATAAAAGATATACATAATGAATCTGAAATATTAACCAATTACAGAAAACAAAACACGAATGCATAATGCAAAGACCAACACAGGAATATGGAAACACCCGACTTAGTCTAGGCCTGAACGCAAAAAATCATAAAAATGACGTTACATATGAAGTGGTGAAAAGGCACCAAAATTACATCACATTTGAATTTCCGAAACAGCACAAAAATGACGTCACATTTGAAAAACTATATCTCAAAAGCCGATAGAATTAGGTTTGATTTAAGATTATAATAGAACTAAATACTGGTATTACATATAACAATGTTTAAACACAATGCACATTGCAATACTTTTTGACAGCAATTCTAATATGACGTGCTTCTTAAGCTGTGTAAAGAAACCATACTTTATTATCCAATAAAATTAGTTTGCACATGCGTATATTGACTTCGGCAGAAAAATGAATTTTATCAAATTGGTATACGCATTTAATGTATTTCATTAACTTAGGAAACTTTCAAACACTAAAATGATACACATTTTGTTACTAATACTTTTACAATGACAACAATGTGTTACAATTCGAAATTGACATATTTGACCTAGATACCGCAACGTTCTCGATGGCTGTTCTAACTTCAAAATCTCTCCCTCTGGACAACACGTTTCATCTATCCTGTTAAAAGGCATGTACATAATAATTTCACTAAAACATATGATCTGACGATAAAATATAAAATAAGTATAATAGGTTATCAATTATATCTGTTGTACTGGTATGACAAAATTGTTTCATATTTATGATAAAATTGATTGACCCTAGAAGGAAATCGAACCCCATTCTCCTATTTAAACAAAATAAACGTAATTACCAATATACCACCAAGGTTTCCAATCCATTTAAAAATGCAACAATATTGTCACTCAGTATTAATTTTTAATCATGTAATACAGCATTTGAAATCGTCAGATGCATAAAGGCTTGCCCTTTCATCAACTTTACACGGGGTGTAGCTACCGCAAGTATAGTCCAAATTATTTAGACATCTGGCAAGGCTATTTTATAATTTTTCTGGGACGCTATCGTAGGAAGGCGTCCCAGAAAAAAAAATAGCTTGCCAGACGTCGCAACTATTTCGACTTAAGAGACCGCAAGTATAAATGAATCTCTGTCAAAGGGCCCCTCCTGCCAAGTCTCGAATGTCAGCACAACTTTATCAGAGAATTCTCTATCAGATATAAACATATTTACCAATCTACAATAACCGGCGGAACATGTACAATTAATTTGGTAAATAAAGATCGACCTACTGGATTGTCCTTGTGCATCCACCACCATTGACAACTGACTTGAAAATGTCACGCGGCGTATCAGGTTGCCTGTCAGAAATTGACATCAAAGAAAAAGACGTTGAATTATAACTTTTCTATTATATTGTGACACAAATATTGGTTAAGTTAATAAATTTGATAGTTTCTGTTTCAATTTTGAATTTTACAAACTTACAACTTTGCGAAATTAAACTTGTTTGAACTAGTCGGATAAAAATCGACAGGAAGGTTGATGGAAGAGCCTACACAAATACACTTATACACAGCGAACATAGAAATTACCGTAATTGTCCTAATCAGAATCGAAATAATTGATGCCAGCTATACTTTATTTAAGTTTTAACATGGGTAGGCATTATATTTGTGTTATTTTAGCCCTCGCTATCACGAATATAATGCCTACTATATTATATTAAAACTAACATAAAGTAATATTTCTTAACTAATTATAATATATATATATCCAGTTTTTTTAATTTAACTTCAAACGTAAATTATCGTGCAGATTACGTTGAACAAAATCAAATCTAATATATGAAGGCGGTGATTAATTTTCTTTACCATTACACTTGAATATTATAGAAAAGACGTCAACGGATTTGGCAAAATCCGACGAGAACCACAAATACAAGCGGAAAGTGATGCTCAATACACATATTTTTGTGTACTAATTTGTGTTAGTCCTTTTTTGCATTTTTTACCCATGTTCTTTCTAATCCTAATTAGCCTAATTATTTGTGCTAATTATGTCTTCGTGTTTTTAAGTATCTTTTCCAATTTTTAATTATCTAAACAACAACATTTTTATAGCATTTTTCAAAATGTGTCCACAGGACAGTCCATTTAGTGTTTACACCACTTCCCACCATATTTTAAACAGGACTGTACATAAAATGATTGTTTTCGAGCATTTTCGTCTACCGTGACATCCGTTTTATACCTGTCAACCACATTTTATTACCCCATTAAAAAATGCTGATACTTTTGTGATAAATGTACAATAGGGTACATTGTATTTGTCATCTGCATTCACTTGAAGCAGCAATCTAGATAAAAGGTCTAAACATTCCCCTTAATAAAGCTTTCACGTGCTTTGAGAATGGTGTATCCTTGGACCGTATCTGGTGCAGAAGATCACGTGGTTTACCTGGTTACTGTATATTATTTCAAAGGAGGACTAAAACTTGTTTATAACATTGGTGATTTCTAAACAAAACACTGTGTTATGCTGTGTTAGTTCGATATTGATGGTCACTCGGACTGCCCAACCGTCTCCTTTTACGAGTGTGTAATTCCACTCATGGGCTTGACCTATATTTACCATATTCAAAACACGTTCGCAACACTTAAACTGTACGTATAGGTAAATGGTGTAATATCGTGCACTGTTATTTGAAAACATAATGTGGATGAAAAAATGAAATGAACCATGAATCTTTATATACATAAAAGAAAACTCTCTTTTAAAAAAGTTCAATTCAATCTTTAATGTGAAAGAACAGTTGTGGTTAAGTGGACTGTCAATATCCCTCTCATTATCCATTTGTTAAATGTTTCATAAAAGTTCTTACCAGGGTTTTTTTTTCTTAGTAAAAATTATATCAGAATATCGTATACAAGTCATCAGTAAACCTATTGTTACCTCTTTGAAATGACGTGTTCGTGATGCATGATAGCCTGTTCTCTGTTTCTGTGATTGAATACTTGTTCAAATCTGTTTTCTAATCAATCAAGATTTTTAATGATGTCATTTCTATATACAGACCTAAATCAATTCTATTCTTTGTTCTGCTATATATGATTGCCCGGTTCCACTGTTCGAATTAAATGAAATAGTTCGTTTACCTTTTATAACCTTTTACTATTTTACCTTTCGTTAGAATTAATCACAGGAGTAATCTGAATGGTTCCTGAGAACAAATGGAAAAAAATAAACACAAAATATTAAAATTAATGTTAAAAATGAACACTTTGCAAAAAACAACTATCTGTTATCGTCGTCCAAATATGAAATTACAATAACCATTGATTAGCCCATATCTTTTTAAATGGGTAAAATGAGATACACAAAGTTATCATGGAGTTAAATTAATTTAATGAGCAGGTTAGTTCATAACTTATTCAAATTGAAGGTTTGGAGTGTTAATTGATATGTATAGAACATATAAACTGACCGATCGATTCAGTATACCTACCATAAAACGTAAATGAATGTGTGAGAGAGAGAGAGAGAGAGAGAGAGAGAGAGAGAGAGAGAGAGAGAGAGAGAGAGAGAGAGGAGAGAGAGAGAGAGAGAGAGAGAGAGAGAGAGAGAGAGAGAGAGAGAGAGAGAGAGAGAGGAGAGATTTTGAAGAATCAATCGTGACAATAACAGGTTTCAATGAATTTCTCTTCAAGGATTAAAATAATGACCTATTGAAAGTCATTATTTTCCTGTGTGAAACTTTAATTTACTTAAACATTCATTTCATTATAGTTATCGTGTGTTGTACGGAACCGTAAGGAGACACACAAAAAATTAGAAAATATTTTTTTTTTAATTCGAGATCACGATAAAACATTACCGTTTAACCGATATTTCGATAAAAAAATATATCGTTATCTCGATAAAAAACGAAATAATAATATATCAAAATCTTGGATTATTAGATCGTTATCTCGAATTATTATATCGAGATCTCGGATTAATATATTGTTATATCGATTTATTTAATCGAGATCTCGGATTATTGAATCGTTATATCGATTTATTTAAGCGAGATTTCGGATTATTAAATCGTTATTTCGGTTAAATATATCGAGATCTCGATAAAAATATATTGTTATCTCGATAAAACTAAACTGATTTTCTGAGTTCGTCATTTTTATGTTATCTAACAAATATTCAAATTAATAAAAAAAAAAAAAAATCAAAGGACTCTTTAAAGTTTTAAACTTTATTCATTCATTTATTTAGTTTTCGATAATAAACAAGTGGATATTCCTAACTATCTTTAACAGAAATTCATTGTTCCAATATGTGGACGACCTGAATACCAAAACATATTATGTTGCTATTTATGTATAATTGTCATTTTGTTTATTTCTTTGGTTACATCTTACATCAAACTCGGACTTCACTTGAATTGAATTTTAAATGTGCGTATTGTTATGCGTTTACTTTTCTACATTGGTTAGAGGTATAGGGGGAGGATTGAGATCTCATAAACATATTTAACCCCGCCGCATTTTTGCGCCTGTCCCAAGTCAGGAGCCTCTGGCCTTTGTTAGTCTTGCATTATTCTAATTTTAGTTTCTTGTGTACAATTTTGAAATTAGTATGGCGTTCATTATCACTAAATTAGTATATATTAGTTTAGGGGCCAGATGAAGGACGCCTCCGGATGCGCGAATTTTTCGTTACATTGAAGACCTGTTGGCGACCTTCTCCTTTTTTTCTATGGTCGGGTTGTTGTCTGTTAGACACATTCCCCATTTCCTTTCTCAATTTTATATATATAAATATTATAATACTTAACGTTATCTTTTTTTATTTTCACTTTACCTTTGCTGTTCGTCATTCCATATTTGTAGATAAATCATGTCCATTGTGCTGCAATGACCATTAGAGGGGTTACGGAGGACTCAAATGCCAACATACGCGTGAAAATTATGAAAATAGCCTATTTTGAATAATTGATGGACTGCTGCGACCCTTCAGCCCCGAATTACAGATATACATTATACCTCATTCGAAAGCCTTTTAATAGAGGAACAAAAGGTATAGAGTCAATATGTCCCGCAATGCATATTAGACAAGTAACGAAGAACCTAAAAATAGAAATACGGGTGATCATTATGAAATAGCTTATTTTGAATAATGGAATGCACTTTGTCATCCACTAACTAAGGAAATTGTTTTACACCATTTAAAAGCTTATTGAATAGAGGAACACAATGGTTATAAATAATATGTGCCGCAATGACCATAAGATGCACAAAGGGATTCGGAGGACCTAAATGTCAAAATACGAGTGAAAATTAAGAAAAAGCCAATTAAAAATAATCCGGAATGGAGATTTTGAATAATGGAATGGACTGCTGCGACACTTTAGCCCCTATTTACATACATACCTTATACCTCATTCGAAAGCTCATTTGTAGAGAAAAAAGACATACAGTAAGATATTGGGAATTAGAGGCTGAATTTTCACACGTATTTTGGCAATTATGTCCTCGATAACCCCTCCAATGGCAGTTTCGGCACATATTATTTATAAACATTTTGCTCCTCTATTAATTAGCTTTCAAATGGTGTATAAAGTTTTCCTCAATTTGTGGCTGACGGGTCGCAGAAGTTCATTCAAATATTCAAAATACGCTATTCTTAATGTTCACCCTTTTTTTAATTTTTAGATCCTTTGTTACTTCTCTAATATGGACTATATACCTGTTGTTCCTGTATTTATAGGCTTTCCAATGAGGTATACTGTAAATCTGTAATTCGGGGCTGAAGGGTCGCAGCAATGCATTCCATTATTCAAAATATCCATTCCATTATTCAAAATTGGCTATTACTTAATTTTCACTTGTATTTTGGCATTTAGGTCCTCCGTAACCCCTCTAGTGGTCATTGCGACACAATGGATATGTTTTATCTATAAATATTGGATAAAGAACAGCAAAGGAAACGGGAAAATAAAAAAAGATAAGGTTCAGTATTTTAATATTTATATATATGTTTTGGTATTCAGGTCGTCTATACATTGGACCAAGGCATTTCTGTTAAAAATAGTTGGAGAAATCCACTATTTTTTTCTTGGTAACTAATCAAATGAATGAATGAATAAATTTAAAAACTTTTAAGAGTACTTTTAATTTTTTTTCTGATATTAATTTGAATATTTGTTAGATAACATCAAATTGACGTATTCAGAAATACAGTTGTGTTTTATCGAGATAACGGTATATTTTCATCGAGATCTCGATATATTTAACCGAGATAACGATGCAATAATCCGAGATCTTGATATAATATAATAATCCGAGATCTCGATTTATTAAATCGAGATCACGTTTTAATAATTCGATCTGAAAAAAAATCTTACTTTTTTGTGTCCCCTTACGGCTTCCGTAGTGTTGTTACCACTTTTGGTGTTTCAGAAAAAAAATAACAGGAACAGTGAATAAATACCAACACAGGGAGAAGTGCAGAATTTTGATTAATTAGAATGACAGTAGCTTGTTATCGACCAACACAATTTTCGTCTCAGTCAATTTAGGTCTTGGCATCACACATTTTGTATTGCTTCAAAGGGTTTATATTTGTTATGCTGTAGTTATATACCTATATAGAATTATTCACTTTCAGAGCCATAGGTCTTTCTTCTTAAAACTAACCCGGACAATACCACGTACAAATGAAAGAAGTTTGTTCGGTAAGGTCCTAAAATGGCCTACTTTTTAAGCGTAATTTTCAAATTCGGATTTATTGACCAATTTCACAATTAGTTAAAGCTAATAAAGTGACTAGTTAGGAAATAATCCATTGTGTTGGAAATTTTACGTTTCTGCGTTTCATCATGACGTCACAAGTTGTACTTATATTGATTTTTTCACCAACAAATCAATGAAAATTGGTAAATTTCCATAGATTATTGGACAGAAAACATCGACAACAAATATCTTTTAGATTAATGTTTGTAAAGACATTTCATATGTCTCATTTAAATATTAAGTTTGTCGACGCCTGCGCTCTATGTTTCCGGGTCCTTAATTTGCTTGTTAATCAGCTGATTTTGTCAAATTTCACCCATATCCCTTATCTTGACCTTTTTGAGATGTAAAAATCAACGTGTTTGAATTTAACCTTTACAAAAAAAAGTTATAATTAACTTTCACACATGTCTTTAAGGCAATTTAAAATATTTATTATTTTGTAACTAAGAACTTTATAATTGGGGCTAAATATGGCCCTTACCGAACTTATTCCTTTACTTTAAGGCATAACAAAATGACCCGTGTAAGGTAGTTGACCCTGACCTTAATTCCAACAATAATTTACCATAACATTTAATCAATTTGAAAGTAAACGTGGGTTGTTGCCAATATTACTATTTAATTTTACGTTTTTTTCCCCGACATAATCTATCCGTTCATCCGTTTGATAGACTGATGGCAAACATTTGAATTTGGGAATCATTTGATGTGAAATAATTTACCAAACAACGAAGGTACTTTGTACTTTGATAATGCAAACTTCTCATAACACTTTTAAAACAAGCCAAATTTCAACACATTCGTGTGTGGGACTTATAAAATCCCACTTAATCACACTATACTGGAAATCGTACGTTGACGTATGTATGTTCGTTTTTTATGTTACACGTACATCAAAATTTAGTGGTCTCTATGTGCCAGTTCCTTACTCTTTTATATTACTGTATACCTTTTACTTTATCAAATGACTAAATATTCTCAATTTCTATAGAATAACATCCACGTGTATAATGGGGAATTGTGAGCTAACAAAGATTGAATTGCCAGACAATGACAGAAAACAATTATTCTGAATAGTTCGTAAAAAATTGTATAAAAATGTCCTGAAAAAACCCCAGCATCATCCTTTCATCAGTTAAATTGATATAATAAATTATAAAGTGAGTTGTATTTTTCATACACCATAACCATTCATTTTGTCTTGCTTGATGTAATTACAGTAATTTCTTTTATTTGTACCTGGATAGTGATTTCTAAAATTAAATATATGTAAATTAATAAGGCAGTTAAATTTCACAATATGAATGAGCTGTAGGGTTTATTTAAACCTGAACGCATCAGAAAATACTATCCTACTTTAGTTTGATCGGTTAAATAGAAACAGAAAAAATATAGTTTTTGACGGTATACAAGTCAGATTACACTTCGATTTTTAAAGATTGCCAAAGAAAGACTTCCCAACGAATAGTCTTTAATTTGATCAATACTGAGACCCCTCCGTGTGTTATATGACAAGAAAAACCTTAACATATACATTTTTTATTAATGAATTAAAGGACAGAATATGATATTCTTCACAAGGATCAAAATTATATAACATTACGATTTGAACGAAATTAGTTTTTTACTATTTTTAGAATATCTGATTAATACTATGTGTTACGTCCACTCAAAAACTTCTCAGTGACTCTCTACTTAATAGACACACTTTTAAACCTAATAACATTCGTGTATGCGTTTTGATATACTTCCATGTGTTTTCGACATACATTTTTGTTCTTTTTCTGTTTTTTTTTAATTGACTAAGTTCACAGATATCATTAACTATAAGTCTTTGTTTTTTTTTCAATTATTCCAATGTAAAACCGACAAAAATGTGTACTTAGCAAATTCAAATCAACCACTTAAAGTTTTTTAATTCATTTGACGACATATATGATATAAACACACCCCAACATCATTTAAATATCTTATTGATATCAAACAAGTCTATATAATGAAGGATCAATAAGTGTGTTGTAAATTCTAAGTCCCATTTCCATTTAAGTTATAAATTGTATACAAATTCAAAAAAGCTTAATTGAACTAATACACTACAATTTTATATAAATGACACCTTTCTATTTCTCAATATATGTAGATTCATTTGTGAAAAACGTCAATATTCAAAGAACATATGAACAAGACACGTGAAATTATAAAAGAACTTTAAAGACTCAATAAAATGATTGATTAACGTAAATAAGAAGGGAAATATAACAAGATGTGTTTGGTCTACTGCATTTATATATATTTTCAATTAAAGTAAATTATAGAATATTTGCATTTGACGTGATATATAAAAGAAATCCTCATTGCAGTTGAGAACGATTATCAAGACGACTATTTGGTAACTTAAGGTAAGCATGAAAATATAAAAAGGTGAAAATTTGAGAAAAATAAAATAGTACACGTAAACAAATTATATCATTTTTGTCATTAAGGGATTTTGATTTTTAATTAAGGATAGATGTTTCAATTGAAATCCTCAAACTTTATAGTTAGTAAGCAAATGCTCAGATTCTGCCTCGGTTTTATCTAATGCGTCGATTAGCGATTATTATTCAAAACTCAAATGTTGTATTTCGATAAATGGTAAAGACTTATATGATTTATGTTTTTTCTTTATACAATTACTTGAATTTTTTCTATGATGAGTATGATCGTTTAAAAGAATATAGTTATAAGTGTTCACTTTAAATGTGCAGATTTGTCAATTGCATATAATTGCGAATAGGAGTTTTGTTAATCTATCATGATTAAAGACTTTTTATTTAAAATATAGCTGTTACCTTTTGTGGACATGTTGTCACCATGTAATCGCCTTTCATGTGGGTGTAAATAAAGTTTCCCTACTTATCGACTAGATCCTTTCTTCGTAAAAACAGACTACATACGGGAGATTATAATAAAGAATTAACAGAAGGTTGCTTTATCATTTAACTTCTCTCTGCTGTAACGATGATTTCCTCTCATGGAATAACATTTGGTGACTATTTTGATAGCAAATATTATTTCTAACTAGAAAAAAAATACTACAAATACAGTAAAGCCTGCCTCCCATCTTAACAACATCAGATAACTGACAATCAGATTTGGTAAAGATCAAAACAAAACGTTGATTTTATAATTGTGAATTTTCGTTACTTTGTGACACCACTACCGTCCAACAGAGCCTGATTTAAGTGTACTTTAATCTCCCAATTGATTCTATATTTAAAGATTGCGTTTCCCAACATGTAATCTCTGACAGTGGGTTGATGTCTAAAAGTGAGCTTTTTCATCAAACGTTCAAACGTTAAAAGATTTGTATTTATTAAAAATGTATTGAAGACTTCAAGATTTAGTTAAAATTATAGGACTGTTGTTTAATACATGTATAACAGATGATAACTGATATGTTCAGCGTATCCTATTCACAATCCTAGCCAAAGAAAAAAAATAAGAATCACAACAGAAGTCATTAGATTATGAAATCTATCTTATTTAATGTGGCTTTGATTTTAAAAACGTTGTGCTGGTGTTGCTCAATCATAAATTTCTGTGTGGTGTCTACTTGGTATTTTGTCCTTGTTTGTTATGATTTTTTATTTAACTTTTTGTAATGGAGTTTTCATTTTTTATACTGATGAAAACTATATAGGCGATGATCATTAACCCTTTCGACTGATTGAGATAACACTAAATTAGGAAAGAATTGAGTTAGAATCTTGTATCCGGAATACGCACTGAACGTCTGGGACATTTTAGTTTTGTAAACATAGTTTTACTCAGTCACACATTGAAGAGCATGTCCAAAACCTAAAACTTTGACTTTATCCATGCATGTGGTATAGTGTTTTCTTCTTTAATATATTCGTTGATAATTGCAGACCATCGAATATTTATTTTAAATGTAGTTGCAAGTAATCGATAAAACAGGTGGATTTTAAAATATTAACGACATTTGTCTATTTTCGAAGACTATATTTTGTTTTCTGAAAGTATTTTGGTTTTATTGTATATTTGTTTATATCATTAAAGATAGTTATACCTAATCGAATTTAAATGATTTAAATAGGATTACATTCCCGGAATTGATATATTACAGACTAAAATGTAAATTCTTGAATGGTTAATTCATTTTTACGTGTTTGTATTACTGTAATATATTACAAATATTCTATATATATCATAACCATTTCCCCCACCTCCATTTGAATCATTCTACATTTAAGCTTTTTTTTACTTAAAGGCATTTATTCTTCCTTAAAAAAAAACCTAGATGGGCGTAATAGCATTAGGCTGCAATGCTTGGTACATAAATTCGTCAAAACATTCTATAGTTTGGCCCAATTTAAATTTAGTATTGAACTATGAAACACAATACTTTTTAAGGTATTGGTGTTTTGATTGTTATTTGTGATTGTTTTTATTTTTCAAACAAACATTTAATTGAAAGCTGTAGTTTAGTTTAGTTGACAATATCAACCATCTGTTGAAGATAGACAAAATAACTAGATTTAATATTTAGAACGACTGATGCACGTGTCGTCAATAACAGAGTCATAAGTTACAATCGAATAAAAATATTGAGTAATTGATTGAGTAACACAAAGAAGTAGACAATTTAAAAGCAAAATTACTTTTGATTTATTGATTTCTTTGAAACACCAAGGTTTTCTACCCCCATCATTAGATTTACCCGTAGTTGGAACAAGTTCGATCCAAATTTGCTAATAAATCCTGAAGATGTAACGAGCAATTTAGAAAAAAAATATTTTGCAGTTATTTTGTCTTTGATACAAATGATACAAGATAAACAGTGAATTGGGGGTAAACTCTTTCAAAGAAAATTGTTTTGCTCAGCAGGTTGAAATTATCTAAGCGACATATTGCGAAACAAAAATGTATTGCAAGAACACAAGTTTGCTAAAAAAATCAAAATATAATAGATTTTTTAACAAAAAAAGTGGAAAGACTTGATAAGGATGATATTTTATTCATAAAGGAAAAACTGTTAGTTTATTTATGATTTCTTACATGATAACTAATTACTTAACAAAAATAATAATAATGATATTTTACCCTTAGTTTTAATACACTTTATGTTTTTTCCCAATATTTGATGTTATACGCAATGTTTTATATGTATATTGGAATGTATAATGTTATACAAGTGACTTGAATAAAAAAGATTGAATTTAAATCTGTGTACACATTCAGAGATGTAATTTAAAAAGATCAAATGAGCAATTAAAAATAAGCATTCCGATCAAGTGCGTTCCGTTTTTCCGATTTGTACATTTAAATCAGTCAAATGTAAATCGAAGCTTTCAAAGTCAGCTTCTGTTCTTCCAATACAAATGTTTTGGATTTGCTGTATTTGTGTTGCATTATTCCTCTGTTCTGCTGTTGCAGGAACGGAAATCATCATATCCGGGATTGTTGTATTAGTATCATACCGGGTGACATTTGTTTCTTGATTTCTGTTTGATTGTGCATGTCTATTGTACAAGGCTGATTGTTGATGTGTTGGTTGTTCTGTTAAATTAACTGCGTCCTGCCAAAATATCATGAATAAGAATTTTTAATAGACAAAAACTGTATTATCTATTAAGTTGTGGTTCTATGAAAGTGTAAAATGGGAGGGTTTTTTCACATTTTGAACAGGTTAAGACGATGTATATGTCCAAATTGTCGAAGCCACAAACCCGGCCTTTTATTCTCAGAATGTGATCTACCAAATTAGACTGACAATCGGGTTTCGATGCTTTGTGCGCAAATGAGCAACACGATGGGTGTCACATATAGATTAGAAACTGTCAACCTGTTCGTACCATCACATACTTTGGTGGGGTAAGTGTTGCTCTAGTTTTCTATGTTTTGTTTCGTATTCTGCTGTTTATCTTTAGCTCGTTTTCCTTTTTTTTTAGTATTTTGTCATGGTTGAGACTTATAAGTTTGAATATCAATTTGGTGTATTTGGTTTATCTTTCAAACAAATACAGCAAAACTCTAATATATTAACCATTCATAACATTTCATAAACAAAGAAGAAATGGCAATCAGGTCCATAAATGGCCCAACAATACGTCACATTCACGTGTTCGTGTTCGAAAAGTGAGCGGAATGTACCAGGGTAAAAGATGTTAAAAAATCAGATTTTATTTTTATCATGTCAGCAAGCCGTAAAACAACTTGTACGTTTTGCTACTTGTTTTCGCATTTCTTGATTTTTAGGCAGTTAAGCTGCCGTATGCGAGCACCCTCGATTTGTGTTCTACCCAATAAATACTGAAATATGTGCCATTGTTATAATCTAACTGGATGTTATGTTATTTATAACATTATTTTATTATGTTTTTCATACTTTTAATTCTTGATTACAAAAAATATGACCAGTAAAACCTTAAATGATCGTTGATTTATCCAAGTTTTGAAGTTTCACATAGGAAGTAGAGCACATTAGGAATCTTTATGTAATGTATTATCCCCAGAGATTTTGACTAAGCTGTCAAAGAACGAATGTATGAAGTGTTTGATCGCCGAAAATCTCTAAAGACAAGTATAAAAAAGAAGATGTGGTATGATTGTCAATGAGACAACTATCCACAAAAGACCAAATGACACAAACATTAACAATTATAGGTCACCGTACGGAGCTTTCAAAGTCAGCTCCTGTTCTTCCAATACAAATGTTTTGGATTTGCTGTATTTGTGTTGCATTATTCCTCTGTTCTGCTGTTGCAGGAACGGAAATCATCATATCCGGGATTGTTGTATTAGTATCATACCGGTGACATTTGTTTCTTGATTTCTGTTTGATTGTGCATGTCTATTGTACAAGGCTGATTGTTGATGTGTTGGTTGTTCTGTTAAATTAACTGCGTCCTGCCAAAATATCATGAATAAGAATTTTTAATAGACAAAAACTGTATTATCTATTAAGTTGTGGTTCTATGAAAGTGTAAAATGGGAGGGTTTTTCACACTTTCAACAGGTTAAGACGATGTATATGTCCAAATTGTCGAAACCACAAACCCGGCCTTTTTTTCTCAGAATGTGATCTACCAAATTAGACTGACAATCGGGTTTCGATGCTTTGTGCGCGAATGAGCAACACGATGGGTGTCACATATAGATTAGAAACTGTCAACCTGTTCGTACCATGACATACTTTGGTGGGGTAGGTATTGCTCTAGTTTTCTATGTTTTGTTTCGTATAATGCTGTTTATCTTTAGCTCGTTGTCCTTTTTTCAGTATTTTGTCATGGTTGAGACTTATAAGTTTGAATATCAATTTGGTGTATTTGGTTTATCATTCAAACAAATACAGCAAAACATTAATATATTAACCATTCATAACATTTCATAAACAAAGAAGAAATGGCAATCAGGTCCCATAAATGGCCCAACAATACGTGCACATTCACGTGTTCGTGTTCGAAAAGTGAGCGGAATGTACCAGGGTAAAAGATGTTAAAAAATCAGATTTTATTTTTATCATGTCAGCAAGCCGTAAAACAACTTGTACGTTTTGTTACTTGTTTTCGCATTTCTTGATTTTTAGGCAGTTAAGCTGCCTTATGCCAGCACCCTCGATTTGTGTTCTACCCAATAAATACTGAAATATGTGCCATTGTTATAATCTAACTGGATGTTATGTTATTTATAACATTATTTTATTATGTTTAACATACTTTTAATTCTTGATTACAAAAAATATGACCAGTAAAACCTTAAATGATCGTCGATTTATCCAAAAGTTTTGAAGTTTCACATAGGAAGTAGGGCACATTAGGAATCTTTATGTAATTTATTGTCCCCAGAGATTTTGACTAAGCTGTCAAAGAACAAATGTATGAAGTGTTTAATCGCCGAAAATCTCTAGAGACAAGTATAAAAAAGAAGATGTGGTATGATTGTCAATGAGACAACTATCCACAAAAGACCAAAATGACACAAACATTAACAATTATAGGTCACCGTACGGCCTTCAGCAATGAGCAAAGCCCATACCGCATATAGTCAGCTATAAAAGGCCCCAATTAGACAATGTAAAACAATTCAAGCGAGAAAACTAACGGCCTTATTTATGTAAAAAAAAATGAACGAAAAACAAGTAGTTTAGATTTCCCAAATGGCAAAAATCGAAGGAACATTGTTTGTCGTCAATACGTAGTCGACTACGTCAGTTGTCTTAAGATAAGTTATATTGTCATGCTGTTAGCGGCAATTATAAATTATAAGACGAAATTCTTGTATCTTTTCAATTTGGAGTCAGGGGTTCAAATAAGCGGTTGTCCGAGATCTGCGACCTTCCACTTGATATATATTGATTTATTTGCCTTAATGATTAATTCATTAAATGAACATAAATGTACTATTATTTATGAATGTTTAATGTTTGTTCTTTTAAATCTTTAAACAAAAATTAAAGCAACATTGCCACAGTTTTCATAATTATGTTTGCCTTGGTTTTTCGGTTAACTGCCTACAGTGCTTACAGTGCTTTGATTATCAATTGATGAGTATGCTGTGTGTTTTTAATAGAATAGACACAACGCACTTACAGCTTTCTGTATGCTGAGATTTTATAAAACACATGTTCTTGAATTTGTTTTGAAAAATTGGACCTTTAAATCATACTGTATGGTAACTTAACCACAATTAAATCCACCCTCTCAGTACATAAAATAAAAAATAAGCACATCAAACAAAATATTCCGGAATACTATTAAGATTAGTAAATCTGCATATTTATTGAAATTCACAATTATGCGGTCAACATTCCTGCAGTATATAAATAGTGAACAATTACTTTCATCGAACGATCTACAGTGGATTTCGGTGAAACATGTACAATGAAAACAATTATACTTTGGTGCGTTACTAGTAGCTACTGATATTTTACGCTTTATTAGAAACGAAAGTATTTCTCGGCCATGACTTTACCGGGACACCATTAATTTTCAAATTATCCCTGGTATGAGCGTTTGCTTAATTTCTTACATTTTCTTATTGATCTTTTACTCTTTTAAGGCGGAGAAAAACGTGTAGTCTTTTATCATGAAATTTAAGTATTCCGTTTGGATAGAACAATGTTACAATAGTGGGTTCCAATTAAATAGCCATAGCAGTGTGTGCTATTTCTTGTTAGTGGCAATAACATGTCATGCAATGAGACCTTATTTCATTAACTTATTTGAAAATATCTACAATTGTATATAGGTTTTAGTTGTACTTACCATTTCTATATTTATGCGAATTATATTTCGTTTACAAGGGAAACACCAACAATGATTTTCGATAGAATATGTCACGTAAACAGGTGAGTTATGTGTTGATTGGTTGACTACTTTAAACAATGATGAAATAATTATTTTTGGAACCGAAAAAAAAGGATAAATATGATGCTGTCCAGATGAATATAAGAGTAGCTTCCGATAAGATATAATGATATAATTATGCAATAGTTTACATGTACCAAGTTCAGAATATGACAGATGATGTCCATTCGTTTGATGTGTTTTTTTTATTTGATTTGGCAATGTGATTAGGAACTTTCCGATTGAATTTTCCTTGCACATTTGAAAATATTAACATTTGTCAATTAAAACTTATGAATTTGTCAAAAATAAAAAGTAAAATCACAAAAATACTGAACTTAGGGGAAAATCAATTCGGAGAGTCCATAATCACATGGCAAAATCAAATAACAAAACGCATCATAAACGAATGGACAAGGACTGTCATATTCCTGACTTGGTACAGGCATTTTCAAAGGTAGAAAATAGTGGATAAAACCTGGTTCTAATAAGTGTCAGTACTATAATTCATTTAATAAATGAATTGAATTCAAGGACGCTGAATCTCATTCCGAGTGTAAAAGATTACAAGAACAAGTTATATTTTTGAAAATACACTATTAATGATATCAACAATGTATCATTTACACTAGTAATTAACCTTCAACTGTTTCCCATACATATAAAATATATATAATATACTGTATATAGTTATGATATAATCTGTAGAAGACAATACTATACCTGTTTCTTTCCTTTGAACTGTGTCAAGTATCTTAAAAAATTTAAAGTCTAAAGGTAGTTCATTCCTTAATATTTTCATAGAAAAAATTGTCTTATACTTTGCTAACATGTATAAATTTTATAATGCTATTGTCAAATACATAATACAAAGTATTGGTTCTGTGCTATTTTTCAAGCTACCAGTTGTGTAAATTTGCACAATGCCTAAATGTAGATTATACCTTGCTTTTGTCATCTATATAATGTAAAGTATGGGCTTCAGTGCTAATTTTCCATCTGTAAATTATGTGAATTTGCACAAATTTGACCAGATTATCGGTTAAAGAAAATTATGAAAAAGGAGAAATCTCTGTCGTTTAATCTGTAAATATATATATCTCTTTATATCATTTTCGGTCCATCTCCCTCTCTCTCCCCCTCTCTCTCTCTCTCTCTCTCTCTCTCTCTCTCTCTCTCTCTCTCCTCTCTCTCTCTCTCTCTCTCTCTCTCTCTCTCTCTCTCTCTCTCTCTCCTCTCTCTCTCTCTCTCTCTCTCTCTCTCTCTCTCTCTCTCTCTCTCTCTCTCTCTCTCTCTCTCTCTCCCCTCTCTCTTCTCTCTCTCTCTCTCTCTCTCTCTCTCTCTCTCTCTCTCGATTTTTCAGATTTGTTCATTTAAATCAAATGTAAATAAAAGTTTCGATAAAATTCAAAGTCACTTCTGTTCTTCCAATTACATGACTACAACGGTTTTGGATATATTGTATTTGTGTTGCATATTTCCTCTGCATTTCTGTTGCATGCGTGGCTATCGGCATACCTTAGATTGTTGTATTATCATCATACCAGTCCTGGGTTAGAGTATTTTCTTTAGTTCTTTTCAATAGTGCATTACTTTGTACTATTGCAAAAGGATGTATGTTGATGTACATGTGTCTGTTGTTCTTTTGCATTTTTGCTGTGTGAATGTCCTACAAAAATATTATCAAATATAAACAAGTAATTGGGAACGCCTTTATTATCAAAGAAATTGAAAGTTGGTGTAAATGTAATTACGCGTATGTATTTCTTCTACAATTAACATACCGCAAAACAGGTCAGATATGTTTTGCATGACTGGCTATTGTAAACTAATGACGTAATACTTTTTTTCGTGCAAGAAGAAACGTTGAAAATTATGATGCTGTCTAGATGATTATGACAGCAATTGGCAATAAGATACAATGATAGAATAATATCATAAACACCTTTGCAATATTTAAATCTTATCGAATAAGGCTAAATAATTTTACATAACTATACAAGTACAAGTATAAGTACAAGTACAAGTTATGTGTGCTGTAATCTATTTAAATAATCTCACTCGCATTCTGTTTGTCCAAAGTGAAAAGAACAAAGTTATGGAATGACTTAAATTATGACATTACAAATGTTGCTAAAAAAATAAAATTACATCATAGATAATATACCGATATTAAATTGATTATATAACGATTTTCAACAAAAAATCATATGTCGCCTCATCTCAAAAATTATATTGTAAAAATGGTTTTTTAATCAGAAGGAATGGACATTTTTCAAGTTCGTACAAGTTAAAGTTGCGAACGAAATAATCAAATGCTATAATGATATCTTAAAGCAGTGTTTAAGAACTCATCATTGTAGAGGAACTTGCCGTATATTCTAGTTACCTCGTGATAGTATGAAAAACAGTTAACAATGATCCCAACTGCAATTTAAAACAAGAAAATAAGCAATGTATATGCGAATTGGGTACATTTCTGATTGGTTAGTTATGAATAAGTGAACTAAATGATTTTTAACCTACAATTCATTGATGTCTACCATGTCTGATATTGTGTTGGATTCACCACTGTAAACTTTAGAGTATCTTGTCATATGAGAGAAGTAATTGTTTTCTTAAATAGTTGTTCTGATTCAAAATAAATTCTTCTTAATTGCCATTATCAAGGTGCTTGATTTCAAGATTGACAACATATTGTTTACATATGATCAATGTATTTTTATACAAACATTTGGTAATCTCATGGTTACCAACCGTGACTCTCTTGTAGACATATTCCCTTATTCATACAGGATCTTCAGAGGATGAATGAAAAATAAGTTAGCAGTTTTTTTCTACTTTTTAACTTTTTATATGAAGTTCTCTCTCTAAAGTAATCTAAATGTGGTGATTATTTTGAACGCATCTAGATATAAGGGTTCAACAGATACAGTTTAGGCTGCCTCATATCTTGACTTGCATATAAAAACTGATAATTAGGGTCAGCTGAAAACAAATTAAACGAATACATATAAAGGAAAAAAAATATTTCAGCTTTCAAATAATGAACTTTCCATTTGGAATGAAGCAACATTCTAATAGGACCTGCAAATTGGTTATATATCTTCAAGTTCATACGATGGTGAAGGGCTTTTATTTCCTATCTTTTTTTCCTTGATAGAGAGATGCTGTTCACAAGATAGATATTAAACCATGCGCTAACAGTGATGAAGCTGAATTCTTATCAGTGTAAATTTAACGGATGAAGAATCTGTTGACCTTTCCGTAGCACATTAGTTTCTTCAAGTTTTAAGTGGGGTTTATATTGCTCTGTTTTTTTGCAATGTTTTGTTGTGGTGTTTTTAAATATAAAATTATGAATAAAAATGGGGAATGTGACAAAGAATCAACAACCCGACCGAAGAACAGACTAGAGCCGAAGGCCACCAATTGGTCTTCAAAGCAGCGTAAAAATCCAACACCCAGAGGTGTGCTTCAGCTGGTCCATAGAAAAAAATCTATGAATGTATTTCGTTAAAGGAGCAATAGCTACGAGATATTTAAAAAATATAAAGTTTGATTTTTTTCTGTTCAATCAATAATAAAAGTGAAATAGTGAAATAAAAATTCGCTTTTTGCTGCCAAAAATAAGGTTCAATTTTTGTCAAATTATGCTAACAAACATTGATAATTAATAATTCACTTGCAAGTGAATGAGTCGACCTCTTTTAATCTGTTTTCATGTGAACTTCGATTTATCCCCTAGCTAGAGATCGACAACGCATGCATTGTACGTGTACTGGTTATTTGAAGAAAAAGAATTTCAACAATGTAAGTGAAACTACGGTAAATCATTTGATTACTAATTCGATTCATTCTTATACGGTTAAAAACAATGAGATACAACTATTCTTAATCTATAAAATTAATCAAACAGACCTATAAAAATCCAATTGCACGTGTTGGTTTAATCTATTCACATCTTTGTTTATTTTTTTATCGCTTATATGGTCATCTGAGATCAAATCGATAGTGAATCAGATGGCGTCTGGACTAAAATACACACGAAAAAACCTTTATACTATCTACTCAATGCTCTGTAAACTGTTTATTTTAGACTTTTGATAGTTCGGATATATGTTTTACATTGTTATAAATCAAATATGAGAATTTGAGTCAAATCGGTGACCATTAATTTGACAGCTAGTGCCCCTTTAATGCATATCTCTGACTTCTTATCCAGTTTGGCTATAACTTTTATAGCGGCAATAAGGGAAATAAGGCATTAAGCTTAAATCCTAGGCAATAAGCTTACGCCTAGACGGTAAGTCTATTGCCTAGATGCTGTTGAGCATTATTCTTAACTCCTAAAAAATTTGTGCAGGCATTAAGCTTAAGCCAAAAATATAAATCCGAGTAAATAAAAGACATTTATTCATTTAAATGAAAATATACTTGTTACATAATAACATGAGAACTGGGGACTGTTTATTTAAACAGTCATAGGATCGGTCCTATCATTTTATAAGATATTTTTAGGACAGAATTAAGGATACAGTTATGAACGACTTACGGCATGTCTCAGCATGCACATCGAAGCTAACTGAGGATTATCTTAGCTAGGATGTCCAAACCGCTATCCTAAGTATAGTATTGGCGAAAGTAATAGCAAATGAAAAATTTGAAATTTAGTATCAAATTTAACAATCAACTTTATTTTAAAACTGATTAATTATTAGAAAATAATCATTAGTTTTAAATTAAAGGCAAGAAATAATTTTCGATATTATAATTTGAACTCTTTGAAATTCGAAGTGTCACTGTATCATACTTAAAAGTTCAAAGTCAAATCTCTTGCATCTTTCATATAAATACTGAGTACTTCAACTTTTTTTATTCTATAAATGCAAATAACATACGTTTGAATATGAACAAAAAAATTGAATTTTACTCTCCAAAAGATATAGAATCACTAATATAATATGTTATTTATATTAAAACGCATCAAATAATAATTTCAAAAATATGAAACTTCAAAGAAATATGTGTTAAAATCATTTAGTTATTAGAAGTTTTCGTACTGTTAACAAAGAAAATTCACTTGTCGAATAAAAAAAAGGAAAATGATGTGATCAACAAATCAATTCTTAATTTAGTTTACTTTTGAGCAGTTCAAACCAGGTCTAGTGAAGTGTACAAATTTTCAAATAAATATTACAATTATTCTATAGAATCTCCTCCCTTTTTTATGGGAGTTCGCTTCTCGGTTTCAAAGTAATTAATTTTTAAAACACTAGTTTAAATTGAAAGGGGATTAATAAAGTTATCCAAAGAGCAAAAAATATATATAGATCACAGTGCTTGTTTCGAAATATTAGCCATTGAAACTTTGGCGGGTAAATATTCTCTCTTGACTTTTCATAGCTTTATCAATGGCAAGTTTAAGTTCTCAAAAACTATAAATGAAAATTTACAAAAAGATAATTTGGGGTCAAATAATAATCAGTTTTTAAACTGCTTAATTACTAAATAAACTTACAAAGTTGAAGATCTGTCAAACGAATGTATATTGTTACATATGATATTAGAAATATAATTAAACATTCAATGCCTTTGGAAGTGTTTTTTTCCATTTTCATATATTTGTTGAATTAAGGTTCCACTTAGAAGATGTACATAGTACAAATGTTCTTTTAAAGGAGTTTCATTTGTTCTGTTTAGCATGATTATAACATTTCAAAAAAATGTGGTGTTCCTAATTTTGAAGGGGCGAATTCAGTAAACATCTGCCATTGACTTTAATGCTAATCTATGTTTTGAATTTAGAAAATCTTTCATATATCATTCATGAAAGTACAAATGTAGCCTATCTTTTGCAACAATAAAAATGCCGTGTGCCATTTTTGGGCGTTCACATGGCCTTGTTTACTGACCCCTATTACTTTTAGGTCCTGTATTAAAAAAAAATAGTACAATCTGCATTTTGTTTTGTTTACTCTTGCATTGATCCATCATTCCAAAAATATTTATAACAAACATTATTTACCAGTCAGAAGAGAACAGGACTTCAGTTTGATACAGAAAGCGCTCTCCCAAATGGGCGGTCACTGATTGCGTATAACTATTTACTGAATTACACATGAAGTGATGTTTCAATTCACATGCTCTGATATTTTAATAAGTCAGGGATGTTTTAAAGGTTAATTACACAAACACTTAATGAAATCTATCACAGATAAAACATTTGCTGTGACAGTTGGTTACAGATGCATAATCACGCCATATTTTTACGATGATGCTATATAAAAACATCATAAAGAACGACTCAATTTACATACACTTATCAAACATTAGAGTAAACATAACTGTCAATATTAACGTGGGCAAAATTAGGTAAAGTCACTCTATTGGAATATATTTAGGCATTGTGCAAGGTTGTGCTTTCCCAGGTTTTTTGTGAATTCTATACGTTATATCCGTTTAAAGGGTTGAAGTTTATGTGATTTTTTCTCAAACAAGGTCATCGGTATAAAATTGAAGCAAGATATATGAATATTGTATTATCGGTTATAAGATTATTTCATGCTACAGAGTAACCTGCATAAAACGACACTTGAATATTCCAACATTTTGCTTTAAACGACACATATTCCTGGTCCCAAAACATGCATATTCTTGCATAAAAAGCCCAAAGTATTCCCACTTCCTGCTTTAACTAACACATATATTATATTCATATTCGCAATACATGCATATTCTTGCAAAAAAAACCTGTGTATTCCGACAGCCTACTCAATCCGACTTGATTTTCTTGTCCCCATATGTGATGGATAATACACGTTATATTGCATTTGGTTAATGTATAGTTATATAGTGTTGTTAGAATTACGTCTGTCAATACTCATTTTGTTAAATTGCACCATGAAGTAATGTTCTTTCTGACAACTTAAGCCTTGAAAATATATTTACTTCTAAAACCTTGTTTTTTATTACTTGAATCTGCGGTATGAATAACATATTGTTAAAAGCGACAACTACTATGGTGTTCATGTTATGTTTGCTCTGAATGTGTACCGGTCTGATAATGCATGTCTTTTTGTGAATCTTGAAAGCAAAAAATCTTGGAGTTGACATTGTTTTTTCTGAAATAATTTGTTTTCGTTTATTGATAAATAATCAGGTCGTTGAGTTCCTTTTATAACTTGTTCAATACTTTGTCCAAATAGGTCTTTAACAGTTTGAAATATCAGATTTTACTGAATGTGAAATATCAATAATGCTATTTTTTTGTCATTGCCAATAGTTTAATGTAATAACAACAACTAGGTCAATGACATAGAGATAACACAATAAGGTCAATAGCATAGTCGTAGCATAATTAGGCCAATAACATAATGATAACACAATTAAATTAAAAGCGTAGGTATAACAAAATTACATCAATAACACAGAGTTAACAAAAATTAATTAAAAACATAAGGATACCACAGCTAGATCAATAACAAAGAGATAACACAATTAAACCAATAGCTTAGAGATAACAAAAGTAAATTAATAACATAGTGATAACATAATTTAGTCAACAACATAGACATAATTTAAATAAGTATAAGTAATATCAGAGAAATATCTCAATTCCTTCAATAACATAGAGATAACAACAAATATATCAAAAGCAACATAATGTTCACTTAGGTGACGTTTTTGTTCATCAAACTAATTCGAATAATCCTTATAAGCATCCATTGTATTGTATTTAAATGTTTATAAGAGGCAATCACACAAATCATACAGGCTCTGTTTTTCCTAATTTCAATTCCAAATCATTTATTTTTAAACTAATCCGCGGATGGATTTCAAAGTCAGGAAGGATTTTGTCAGAATATACTATACGATTTCGTATTTGTGGTGTTACTGAGGATACACGCACTGTGCTACTTATCACCGATGACGTGCTTTGTGCAGTACTATGGTTTGATCGTGTTGAGTGCCTGGATTGAGTGTTCGCTATTTGTATAGACACGACTTGGTCACTTCTTGCGGAAGACACCTCTTGGGATTTTTGTTGATCTGGTATCTTAATTGTATCCTGGAAAGAATAAAGGCAATATCAAAGAATATATCTATATTAAACGCGAATGTGTGCCCTACAATGCAGATAATCAGTTTGGAATGCAATTCTAGATAAATTAGCCATTTTCCTATACCAACAAATATTAGTCACGAAAGAGTAAAACATATGACCATCACATAAACAAACCCGAGTCTGGCACACACACTCTATCTCATTAGTTAAAATATAAAACTACCGGGTCTTTTTATTCCATGCTCAATTCGGTTTAGTTTTTTTTTCTCGTTGTTGAGGTAGCACTCCACAATTAGGTGTGTAGTTTCGCATTTTGGCCCCTGTGGATTTTTAAAATATGAGAGCTAGTGTGCAATAAAATTCATTTTTAGATAGCTGAGTATTAAAATAGCCTTTGTATTGGGTTTATATGAACAACAAGGTTATGTAATGTATGTAATATAGGCTGTTTTTTGTATGACAGTCCGTATTTGCATGTCCATATCCTACATTGGTCCGGCAATTATTGTAATGTTATTTTCCAACTTTTTATCGCACGAACTTTGTGATTGGATTTTACGAAAAAGTGAGGCGAAAGACACCCATTTTTTATTTGATCATTAGGAAGATTTATGAAAACAGTTTCTAAAAAGGTATCACTCAAAGGCATTGAAATTCTAGTTTGATCCAAATTTTGGGGGGATATGTGACATGTTCACCCCCCTTTTTGCAATATTTTATGGTAAATAAATGCAGAATGTTGCCATGGATACACATAAAAGGAATTAATTTTCACCCTTTTAACTTTTGAAAATCAAATCTATGGAAGATACTGATTACATACATATGCACATGTACAACACAAACAGTTAGGTTAATGTATTAGAAATCCAGGAATAGGAGATGATAAAACATTTTGGGGCTCATTTTTAATTTTATTTTCTAACTGTGGAGTGCTACCTGAAGACTGTATGCTAACTTATCATTTATTATATATCCTTATTTCTATAAAAAAAAACTGAAATAACCAAAAACAGAAACAATTAATTCACAGATGGTGCGTAACTTTGCACTAAAGGGGGCGTTACTCGCAGCAATCAATGTTATTATAATTTAGGAAGGGAAAACAAAAACCTGTTAACGGCAATAAGAACACTTCCATGAGTACAGATATTATATAATGAACAATCGGATGCAACACATAGTCAGTGAACGTTGAAAAATTACGAGAAATGATATTGTATATCTAACAGAACGTTAACGTATACAAAGTTCATTAACAGAACATTCACAGAGAAAACTGTATGAAATTGCTATTATATAACATCGCTAAAGGATTCATAGTACCTTGATAACGATTAAAAATAATATTAGGTTAATACCTTTATATAAGATATCGACTCAAATATATAACAGAAGGCGTTGAAATGATATATTGGTGTCTTTGTATTGCTGTCTGTATGGTTGCTAACGTATTGCCAAATACATTTCCCTTTAAACACATGCGTCAATAAAAAATAATTGATAGTTTCACAAGTTCCTTAACCAGTGTCAAGACATGGAAATGGGAAGAACGTTTTTAATGTTGAATTAGCATCTCTGATTTAAGGTGTATACAATACTAATAGTTTACATTCAATATCTTTATCAACGGAATAAACACACAAAACACACTTAGAGTCGACATGAAACAAAAATGTTAATGTTCCCATGAAAATTACAAAAACGATGAAATGACAATCAAGTAAAAAAATTAACACTTCACGTACATATAAGTAATACAAAACAAGTAGGTCATAATATTTGAAGCCCTAGGGAATGGGAATAAGCTATAGTTTTTAATTGTTCAAATAGAAAATAGAGTACACGTCGAAATCCTATTAAAATTTTTCAGTTAGTACGCAAACGTTTAACCCCGACATTAAACGGCAACTTGTCCTACAAGGATGTTCTATTATGACTTGCTTTATATTATATTATTAGCATATTTCACACAAGTTACATGACGAGTTCAACTATTGGTATGGTATCTATTAATCATCCTTGTCAACATGTGATCATCCCAAAACTTTGGCAAAGTTCGTGTTACACTGTCGTTCTTTTTTTTTTCAAATGATATTATTTTTTTTTGGCGTCCCTGAGTAAAATACTTTATACAGTCATAGACTATAACAGCCAAACACGTACTATCAACTTTAATGTTATATGCGCAAAAGACCATTTAGCAGTTAGTAGTATGTAAGAGGGGGGATAGGAGGGGTCCTGATCCCGAAATCCCGGGCATAAAAACACAAAATCCCGAAATCTTTGGTTTAAAAACACGAAATCCCGAGGTCCCGAAATTCGAAAAAAATTCCGGATCCCGAAAGGGTCAATCCCGAAATCTCGAGCTTAAAAACACACGATCCCGGAGTCCCGATAAAGGGCCTACCCCCCTCATGTAACGATATAAGCAAGCAAAATGTTTTAAAATTTAAACAAGAAACATAAAGAAAATCTTTATAAGTATATCAATAGTTTACAATTTTACGGAAGAAAAACGTAGTGCAAAATTTAACACAAAGGAGGTTATTTAAACTGAAGAAAAATATTAAAGTTTAAATAAACTTTACATACACTTTATTCATATACAATTACGTATAGTAAGGTCTTTCTTTATTTAATAGTTTTGGCAAACAATGAAGATCGTCGAACTGTATCGAGATAAGTTTTCTTTAAAGGACGTTTGTATACTTATGTATAGGTATTTGTCTAAATAATCACACTGAACCTGATGTTGGGTTTTAAAAGGGTGCGCATAACGATCAGGTATGAACGCTTAATTTTTTATTAAGGTTGTAGTTATGTATTATTTCATTTTAATATTATCAATTTTTGTGTTTGTTTCTTTTAAAAATCAAAGATCTTAAGGCTAAATTAACCTTTTTAAAGTACGTTATTTATTGAAATATACCATTATAAGACGATCTCTTATGTTTTTAATGTTTAATAAGTATCATTAATTCAACAATCAAACATATTTATTTTTCAAAAACAATGTTTTCAAATTGAAATGAGACCAGCTTAGAACAAAACTGTATAAGATTTCTTCCAACACTACATAAAATTCAATGTGTATATCCTATTAAAATGAGAACAAACAATTAGAAAAAAAATGTATAACAAACAAAACATCCCAGAAGAAATCCGGTTTCCAAGATAAATTATGAAAAGTATTAGTATTAAAAAAAACGACGGAATCAAACTTTCGACTTTTGGTTATGTAAACCAGTTTTTAGTAGGAAATTTAAATGTAAAGCACGTTCGATCATATACTTTGAAATATTAAGTATTTGATATAATATTTCTATTGTAGCTTTTTAAACGGAATATTTTATAACATTGGATTAATTCGGACAGTTTTAAAATCTGACGTAGAAGTTAGGTAATTCCTTAATTAAATGACCATATAACTATAAATATTCATTTTAATACCACCTGACTTGTATTGATTTTTTAAAACCGGAAATACATTTTCAGCCATGATGTCTTAATACTATTTATTTCCGTACAGCCATATTTAAATCTCAAGAATTAATATTTATCATTTAATAAAATATGTTATTAAATTAAATTCATTAAAACAGATTTTCTCGTGTTATATTTATATTTTGTATGGGTATACAAAACAAAACGAAACTCTAGAAAATGTGTGGCAAAATACGCATGTGATTTTTGCATGAGAAAGTATGCGTATGACTTGTCGTGTTTGTGTGTGTGTTTCTATGTGCTACAAACGAATGAATAAAAGAAACACATTCGACTGTCAAATGAGAATCAAACAAAATCGTAGACTTAATGTTCAAACATGAAAATAACAACGAACGATTTAATGATTGTGATTTGATTGACTTTTCACCTAATTATCAAAACAATAAGAATATCTTGTACATATAGATGTATGATATAGTTACAAAAACAATGTATGGTTGATGCAAGGTTTGATAACTTATCTATTCACTTAAAAACTACATACCATTAGCTCTAAATCTATTTCAAACTTGCATAAGGGTTTATGTGATCGAAGTTATAATATGAAGTAACGAGGCAAAGTAGTCCTTAGAATAGTAATGTCCACAGAACTAACAGATGCTGAATTATGCAGAGACAATGCATTTTCCCTGTTTATGCACACATAAAAATTCAAGAATATAGAAACAAATATCTATTTAAACTGACTGCCACTATCCATTTCCATATCGTATTACTACGCTCTTAATGACGTAAATCCGAAAATTATAAAACTGTAATCACTTAAAAGTTAGATGAGTAAAAATGCAAAGAACTGTTGTAAGCTTTTTGACCTAAGGCGCCCTAAAATAAACGTTTTGCATTGGTAGCTAACTTTGCCCAATGAAGTTAAAACTTTGCTTTGATATGATTTTTAAACTATTATTTTGGAGAATTTTAGTTAAGTATGTGTAACATCATGTATGTAATTTTTTTTTATATCAGCTGATGGTTCCCCAGGTGAGTTCGGCAGAAGTTGAATCGACCCAATGCAAAAAATGAAAAGTACACTTTATTTAAGTAAACTACAGTTTTTCATTAATAGATTAATCAATATCTTTCACGGTTGGCTTTCTTAATGAACAATTTATCAACATCAGGAATGTTCAGAACAAGGTTTTAGAAAGTTAAGGAAAAAAACACACATAACGAAAAACAATATACATGCACATAGAAGTTACTTGACATTTATGTATTTTCATTTCTTTTTTACAATAGTAAACGTTTTAATTTTTAAAGAATACAGTATTTATCACTTCAGCTGGGCAAGTAACTTGCTACCTATCTAAGGAAAGAAAGCGTAATGCAATATCTAACTTATGTTGCCTTAAAATAGTAATTGTACCTTTATGATGTATATTGTAATAGGTTTACTGTATCCATATTTTTAATAGATTAAAAGTTTCCAATTTGGGTTCATAGATAATTTGAAGAAGTATGTTCAAAGTATAATTAACGGAAACTACAACATACATTATGTAACAAACAGTCACCGGTTGGACTCAACATATGAGTATGAGGTTCAAGTCCTCTTGGCTGTGCCTTAAATGTATGTTGTGTTTATTTATTTAATTGTAAAATGAAATTTATTGAATACTACCATGAATGAATAAATGAATAAATGAATAAATCTATTCTCATAACTTGGTACATAACTAAGTACACACTACTTTTGACATGTCCAATTTGTTTTATTTTAATAGCCATTCTCAGTAAAAACAAACAGCAGTGTTTACACTTATGTCACAGATTTTCATCATTCTCTGTACACAACCTACATAACTAATATACTGAACAACTTAAACTTTTGAAGTTGGGTATGGGTTTTGTTATTATGGAAAAGTAGTCTATTTTCATTTTTTTGCAATGAAATTATACAATTAACCCTTAAAACCACAGCTATAATACCAAAATGCTGACAGAAAATGATACAGACAATTATCACATCTGAATGATGTTTCCGTTTCCTTTCTAGAAAATACATTACACATTTGCTGACAATTGCGTACAGATGTGTATTTTCATTGGCAAAAGGGGGGATTCTGATATCTGAATTTTAAACCAAGTTATACAATTATTGAATTAAATATTGACAAAACTTATACTTATACATATAAACAAATGTGGAAAATATTGACATGAATGAATGAATGATTCTATTCTCATAACTTAGTACATACATGTAGCCTCAGAGAAAATAACAGTTCATAAATAATACATATTTCGCAATAACCATAATGACCTCCATTTAAAAAGGAAAAAGAATCCAAGAATGTATGTTTGGATTTAAGAAAAATAAATGTGGAAAGTAATCCGAAATCTGTAAGCTCTGTTTCTTTAAGTTATCTCCCCTTACGGTTCTTTTTTTTATTAAAAGCATAAAAGGACAACAGGAAGTATAAGGTTAATGCCAAACATATATTGCAGACGATATGCAGACACTGCTTTATCCATTTTAATGATTGTAAAAATCAGATATTAAAGTTATTTTCTAAGGACTGCAGTTTCTCTCCAAAGTTTGTGGAATCTCTTGTCAAATACAGCGCAGAACAAATATTTGATATTTTGAGTTCACAATATGCATGTCGCAGGTTTCAAATATATGTAAATTCCGCGTTGGTTGATTTCTCATCAAGATATTGACCCCTCTAGAACTCTGGACTAGAGTCCTTACATGTACCAAATAGAATTAGCCTAATTGAAGCATGTTGATGACTTAAGACAAAGGTTGTTCTTCTTTGTATCAATACCACAGGAATGTTTCTCCCAGTCAATGCATGTTAGTGATAAACAAAAGAACTTGACCTATTCTCCTCCTTTTTCAGTTTTGATTAGTTTATGTAATATTTATATTTTCATTATCAACATTCATCTTGAATATTTTTTTTTTCCCACATCCTAAATTACTAAGACAATACAAACAAGCCTTTGAAAAAAAACCACATCACTTTCAATGTCTTTCTTTCAAAACAGATAATGATCGGGTCCTCTTATTTGAAATCTGAAATCCCTTTTTTATTTATCTTTAAAACAAACACTTATTTTGTAAAGTTGTAAGGAAAATAAATTTACGATTTACTAAATTAGTCATTTCGTACTTCATTTCTGTATCAGTATTGTATATTTTACACTGTTGATATTCATACTTTCACATCACATTAATTACTATTCTTCATATGTTGTGAATTACAAAGAAACAAAGGTTTCAACTCCCTCAGGCAAAATTGACTTTAGATGAATTTGGCTATCAATTTTATGTATTTTTACGATATAGCTCTTCAACGGTTTCTGTACTTATACATCCTCGGATTTCAAATGTTTGGCTAAAGGCGTTCCTGATGAAGTGCTTCGGACGCATTGAAATTATTAAACGTATTGTATTTTAACATCTTCTGGGTCGATACCTCCGATGGTGGACTATCAGTACTCGAGGGTATCATCAGCTCAGTAGTCAGTACTTCGGTACTGACATGATTAAACACACTTTTTAAAAATTGTCCGTTTATAAATTTTGAAATTATTAAGAAATTAAGAAATTAACTCCCCAGGCAAAGTTGACTTTAGATGAATTTCGCTATTAATTTTAGGTTTTTTTGTCATATAATTCTTCAACGGTTTCTGTAATTTTACATCCTCGGATTTCAAATGTTTGGCTTTGAGCTTTGAAGGTAAATCCAGAAAAGCTATTTGGACGCATTGAAATTATTAAACCTGTTGTTTTCAATTTTTTGTGCCTATTTTCCTCTATTCAGCATCTAAAACGAGCATTATTCTTTATTTGGTTAACCCCATCCAGTCCTTGTTTTATATCCATCATTGTTATTCTTTTCAGATGCCTGAATTTGATGTAACAATTAAGTGTATTATCGATTGATTTTACAATTATTTGATATTTTTTTGGGGCCTATTATGATTAGATGTGCATTCAATATAAACTTTCCTTATCCATAGATTGGATGTGAATTCAATATATACCTTCCCTATCCATAGATTTGATGTGCATTCAATATACACCTTCCCTATCGATAGATTTGATGTGCATTCAATATACACCTTCCCTATCCATAGATTTGATGTACATTTCATAAATATCTCCCTCCTTCCCGACCGACCCTGAGTATACATGTTTTGTTTTTAAACATGTAAAATATGAAGTATCTTTTCATCATGTTTTGAAGCTGTAAATAACCAGTTTGCACTAAATATTTATAAAATTGAAAATGAAATATCCTAGAAAAATGTGTAATCATAGCAAGTACATAAGTACTCCATTGAGTATTTTATTTATATGTTAATATAGTATATGGTTTCGGTAACCTTTCACTTTAACACATTTATAATTTTTATGTCATATTAATAAATCTAGAACAGCAGTACATGTATACATTAACACATGACTTGTTTCAATGTGTTATTAACGTTTTAAAAGATGTGGCTATCAGTTTTTTCCAGCATATTGTACTTTGAGTCTGAAGAAAAAAAGAATAGATGTCAAAGATCAAGTACCTAAAGAGGGGATTCAGGTAATAATGAAGAATTATTTTATGGTTATAAGTTTATCCTCATAAACGGTTCAGCATGTGTTTAGTAATATATGATATACAAAAGGCAACCGTAGTATACCGCTGTTCGAAATTTCTAAATCGATTGATAAAAAAACAAAACCGGGTTACAAACTAAACAGAGGAAAACTACGACACAACGGAAACACAATAATAAAATGTAACACACACAGAAACGAGCTATAATAATGGCCATTTATTTGCCTTAGTACAGGACATTTTACCATAAAAAATGGTGGGTTCAATCTGGTTTTGTGGCTAGCCAAACCTCGCACTTTTATGACAATGTTAAATATAATATTAAAAGGACAACATTAAATAACAGGACTACAGTACAAATAAATGCAAGAACATTCAGGACAACGAAATACACAAATAAACATTACAATAAGACAATGAAAGCTACCAGGCTTAAAATTTAATACACCATACGTGCGTTTCGTCTAAATAAGACCCAATAGTGACGCTAGGATCAACATAGTTAAGAAAGCCATACAAGTACAAAGTTGAAGATCTATAGTGACAAAAAACTGTAAAAGTGGTGTCATATACGGATAATTATTACTTTTGCAAACAGTTGATTTATAAAAAAAATGACCATATAATTGATGTTCATGTCAACACCGAAGTGATGAACTACCACAGAATAAAAACAAACACTTAAAACAAACACTTAATACAAAATTCACATGCCAGGTTAAATGCTCATTCTGCCACAGTCCAAGAGTCAAGAAGATAAGAATTATATTATATTGGAGAGTGCAATACATGGTACAACGGTACCACATTTATTTCGCAAATGATTCTATAACTTAACAGTGTTTTTTTCTATGCCAAAAATGGAAAAATCAAATAACAAATATTTGTGACTTTGAAAAACTAATAATATTTAAAGCATTGTGGTTTTTACTTGATAGATAAATAATCTGCAACTTTTGTACCTATTTACAATTAATTATGAATTATATAGTAAATCGCATGTTATCATCAGTATTCTGTATCTTATTCAGAATTAGCTAATTCTTTATTATGGTTTTCGTTTTAGTTGGATGAACCAACCAAATACATGATCAGTTCAATATTTCAGACGGAGTTTGATTATACTGCTTACTCAGAAGTTGTAAGAAAATATATATCAACAAAGTATCTGAGTGTGTCTATAATTACGCCTCATGTAAAATAGGAAAAGATGTGTTCCACAGATACAAAATGTATACAACAACAATTATCTTTGATTGAAAAAAAATCATGGAAATTGATGTTATTACACTAAAAAGTATGCCGTTTATATTGCTAATTTTTATTTTCATTCTTCACATTAATTAGTTGAATCCATTTCATGCGAATGATTATTATTCTAATATATAATGATTTTTACTGTCACTTTAGAAAATATTTTGTTATAGTTTATTGCCTTAAATATTGATGATGTATTTAGTAAGATACCGTGATTGAAAATAAAGGGACAAAAAAACTGTTTAAAATTATACTTTGTTCACAAGCAACTAGTTCAGCTTATTATACTTATCTATTCGTGAATAACCAATTAATTTTATAGGTTAAATCAACAAAAAGAAAAGGTAATTCGCCAATAAATCCAGAAAAGATCGAAACAACAGAAGATGTAAGTTTTCAGATTACTATACCCTTATTGTTTTTTTTTTATTCTTGCCAAATATTTTTGGGAATAATTTAAACCTGTATTTCCTATCAACAATTCATCATCGAAATTCCAATTTAGACTATGAATCATGATTAACTATTCCAAGAATGTATTATATACCTGCGAATAAGTCAGAAAATATTAGAGACACCGACACATCGTAATGCTCAACAAACTCGTAATTTGTATGGTACTTATTAAGTACCGATTTTAGTAGTCCTTCCTCATAACAATCTAACAGGATCTTTTTGTAAGGAGCACCCCTTTAAGAAAGAGCTCGTATAGTGTGACCATGCACGAGTACAACGTATTTGAAGAAATATGCAAACGCTTTGAAAAAGGGTGCGAATAGGGGTTTATAACAAAGATGATAATGGGTATAAATATAAAGAAAAGAGAAAAATATACCCCCAAAAATAGGGAGGCGATGAGAGGCACAAATATAAGAAATAGAGATAGATGAATGTGCAAAAAGTACGAGGAAGAGGGAAAAATTGAAAACCTCTATTCACACCATCATCCTCATATGTACAGGCAGAAGGTATATGACTGCTGAGTCGACCATCTGTATCAATATTGTAAAAACAGATCAAGATATAAGGCAGAACTTCCATTTTCGGTGGTATCCTTTTTCTAAAATTTACTAGAATATATCACATATCATGGAAATATTGGTTGATCCTGAAACAACATAACCAATATACAGTATGTAAATGTGAATTTTATAAAATTTGGTTTAAGCTTCTGTTTTCCATGTTTAAAATATTTTGTATCTATTCTGCATCATATAATCATATGAATACATATTTACTTGACCGTAAAATTATTCATAAATAACAATTCTTACGCATATTTTTTTTCTTATGTCAATATACAATGGCTATAATTTAATAAAAATGGAAAAGTTGTCCTCCTTTTAACATATTTTACAGTCTTTACATAAAATTACATCGAAAGTGACATTTTTCATTTTTTTTTAAAATATTTGGCAAAGCTGCCATTTGAAACAAAGACTAAATTAAGGTTCATGCTGTATTTTGTTTCAAAGGTGGAGGGTACATACTATTTGTAAGGATCATGACAGGTGTTTGGTGTTAGGGCATTTTTGAAGGACGTATGGTGACCGTCGTGTATGTTATTTCTATGTAATTTCATTTTTGTTGAATGAGGAATGAGGAATAATTGTCACAGTCCTTGAGACGATATTTTCTGTCTATTTGTTGATAGTTTTTCGTCATTTACTCTGATACAAATTGTATAATTACAACATATCCACTGGGGCTTCAAAGCATTTGTTTACGGCGACAATATTGTTACGATGTGTATAACACATGTGGCTAAGTACCATTGCAAACTTTACTTCTTTTATAAAAATGACTATTTGAATATGGAATTTATTAAAAGTCATATTTTTAATATATTATATCAGAGTTCCATAATCTGTATCACTCAAATGACCTTTCATAAAATTGAAACTCATGGCTTTACTTCTTCATATATGTTAACTTGGACTAAACAACTTTGACCTGGACATAAAGTTATCAAAGGTACCAGGATAATAATTTAGTACGCCAGACGCGCGTTTCGTCCACATAAGACTCATCAATGACGCTCATATCAAAATATTTATAAAGCCAAACAAGTACAAACTTGAAGAGCAATGAGGATCCAAAATTCTCAAAAGTTGTGCCAAATACGGCTTCGTTAATCTATTCCTGGGATAAGAAAATCCTTAGTTTTCGAAAAATGCAAAGTTTTGTAAACAGGAAATTTATAAAAATTACCACATTATTGATATTCATGTCAGCACCGAAGTGTTGACCACTGGGCTGGTACACCAACGTCATCATAAATACAATTTCTGTTATTAATCAATTATTAGAACATCATCCTTTTCACCAAGAATTGTGATAGGAAAAAAGCTCAATAAACGCAAATAACATACAAGTCATTTGACAAAATTGAAAATCCGTCCAAATTATGTATTTGTACACGAAATAACCACTTATCTAAAAGTTTTTAAGCTAAACTTCTTTGTGTCTTTTGAAGTATGTTTTGACTTGAGGTAAATATTGCAATTAAAAATTTATTGTAACGTATTACCAGATTGGTATTGGCAGATGTGGTATAATTGCAAATGAAACAACCATGTATCAGTGTTTAAATATTGAGCAAAAACCTTTACCACAGAGTAAGCGCTGAATGCCGGGAAACCACAAATGTAAAACAAATCAAACAAGGAACCGAACGGCCTGATAAAGTACAACTTCGAACTTGCGATAAACACATATAGAAACTGTGCGATTTTATATAAGTGAGAGGTTTGGCTAGCTACAAAACCAGGTATAATCCACCATTTCATGAGATAATGACAGTCCCAAGTCAGTATTATGACAGTTATCCATTGGTTTGATGTGTTTGAGCTGTCGATTTTGCAGTTTGATTACAGACTTTCCGTTTTGAATTCACCTCATTCTTACAAATTATACATGATAGAATTTAAGTACCCGTTGTTGATATTATTAGCTCACACAGTATTCATTTTAGCCTATTGTGTAAAAGAAAGACACAAAAGGAACAAAGCCATATTATGAAACGAAACAACTAAAAGACAAACACCACTATATCCAAAAAAAACAAAAAAATAGACAACTGAAAGCTGCGTTTATTTAACTGGTCTTTTTTTCTACCAGTGCATTGTCAGTTTGTTTTCGACTTTTTTCAACAGCTTATAGGTATCGTTTGCTTTTATCTTCAGACTGATGCTATCATTTTATGTCAAAAGTTTTAAAAGTTAATATATTAAATTACAGTTTAATGGCAGTCAACCTCAATGTTAAGCAGTTCCTTGTGTGAACTAAATATTTGCTTTTGAAATGCCTAGATGAACAAATCTATGTTGAACGACTAGAAGATTAGCAAGTATCTTTTTTGTACTTTGGGTTATTTGTATGTTACTTCTTTTTTTTTAACCAAACGTGTCTTGATAAATGAATTACTAAATCTGATTATTAATGCACTACTCTGTCCCATCTCAGACTTATAAATTGTTATTTCCAAGCTACTAATACCAAAAACTGTTTCAGTTTCCACTAATCACACATCACAGTTTTTATCTGGTTCACACACAAAACCAAGTGTTGATCCATGCTTGAAAAACATTTACAGATTTGTAACATATTTTTATTGTCTATATTTGCATGATAAAACCAAATTGTGATACCAAAAATAACGCTTCATCCGAATGGATTATCATCTGTAAAAGAAATCAAGAAGTTAGACATACAATTTAGTATTCAAGAGCATATCAAACATTAACATTGAGAAAATAGCAATGACTATTGTATTACATAAATAAGTATATGATATGTAAAGATAATGTGTTTTGTTTCTGAATTAGTATTACACGTTCAGGTTTAAATATGTCTGCAAGATTAAGGTTAGAAAAATTGGTGGAATACTGAAAATTTGCCCCGATTATCTCACACATAGTTGATTTTGGAAATCGAATGGTTTTATGTTTTTACTAACTTCAAATTTGTCAGTTCACCACATTGCAATGATATATCATGGGTAAATAGCATACAATTACTGTCTTTTGTTTGAGGTAAGTATGTGGTTTAATGACTTTTGAAAAACTGATATTCACTGAGGTCAATGTCAATTAAACAACATATTTTTCGATACGAAAGCCAATTATTGTTTTATTCCATATTCCGAGAGAAATGTATGTAAAGGCAATTATTTATCGAAACCAATTGCACATCGAATATTGTTTTTTCCAACAGTATGTATGTCAAAGCACGCGACGATTTTCGCGGTGAATTCACTTTTTTCGCAGGTGAAAATGTTAATTTATTCAAAATTCAATTCTTATAGAAAAGCCTACTTAAATTTTATCAATATTGAATAATAAATATTATTACCCGGACATGATACACCAACGTCATACTGATGTCCACAGTAGCTACTAGTTTTGTACCAGCCATTCGATCCACAACTATCAATGTTATCTTCGTGTCCAGCACAGGTCAAACCACTTAATAACACCGGTCCTGTACCCCGTCCAAAGTAAGCATTTGGAAACACCTGTACCTTCCTGCAAAATACACAGTAAGATACCAATCGTTGAGTTCTCGATGTGACTTATAAGTTTTAATTGTTTTACATTTTTGGTCATTTCGGGGCTTTTTATAGCTGACTATGCGGTAATGGCTTTGTTCATTGCTGTAAGCCGTACGGTGAACTTAAATTGTTCATTTCTGTATCATTTGGTCTCTTGTGGAGAGTTATTTCATTGGCAATCATACCACTTTTTCTTAATATATTGTAAGAATAATCATCAAAAATTCACTAATATGCTCCGTGCATAGCTGATGGAGGTCGTTTCCCATTTTTTCTACAGAATACAACAGTCATACATATGATACACGAAATCATAAAAATTACATCATTATTTAAATTAGAATAAAAATGTGCTGTTTTAGAGCCATACATGTGAAAATAATGTCTTGTATTGGAGTAAAATCTAATATCTCATAAAACATGTACATTAGCTGTCAAGAATAATCAGAAATAGAGCAAAACATATAAAAACTCTTACCCAGATGTGGAAAGTCCTGCCATTCTGCAAATAACTTTTGCATCATCTATATCAAAACCGCTACTATATCCACATATGGTACCCCACTGACCATTAACCATTAATTCTACACGACCTTCCCATTGTTTAAAACCTCCTACCAGTCTGACCCCTATAACATAAGTTTATTACACAATCATTCACCTATTCAAGTTATCATCAACAGACTTTGACACAGTTTTTTTTTTTTTTTATTATATTCAATTTGTGTTTACCTGGTTTTTTTGTTACCAATAACATGAATAATGCATATTTCGTTTCTTTTAAGTAGTTCCACCTTAATACAAAACTGTTGAATTCCTCTAGTGCAATATAACTCATACAGGTATTGTTATCTAAGTGAAACTAACATCTCAATATATACAAAAATATCAATGAAATATACATACCTTGTACGACGTCTGTTCTATTACCGCCTGAAAACATATTTAAACAATTCATTTAACAAACAAAACCTGGAAGGTGCATATCAGTGTTGTTTTTGTTTTGTATTTGATTTTTCATTATCAGCTTTACTTTTGTACATGTTTCTGTGTTTACTTGTTTTTGGCATTTAGTGACACCTATTCGCATTCTGTTCTATTTCTTGTAATATTGCCTTTTTATATTTCTGGAATTTTTTTTTTATATGAAAACTATTACTATATATTATACCAGTTTCATGGGTTTCGTTGGTACAGGTGAACACGAATTTACATAGTAAATAAAATACAAATGTCTAACAGGTTGAAAATTTTGTATTCAGACTTTGACAAATCATGAAGTCATCGCAATCCACATTATTTGAAGAATGGGGTACGATTTAAAAAAAAACAAAAAAGACAGGAAAAAATTACAACCATTGTATAAAATTGTCTAACCTTGGCGGACATGCAAGAGGGACGAAAGATACCAAAGGGACAGTCAAACTCATCAATCTAAACAAACTGACAACGCCATGATTAATGTGTGTAGGAGGATAACAGTGTTTTCGACTTCAATCAATCTCCTATCAAGGGACTGTGGTGTAACAAAACCTCATTGCAAATTGCTGACCTCAAAAGATCAGTCC
>CM034354.1:78160167-78179174 GCA_019925275.1 Mytilus edulis | reverse complement strand
GTGTAAATCTATTATTTAGTTATTCATACTATGCCATTGATGCACATTTAATTAATGCATAGAAGGCATGACATTCAAGATAAGATTATAGGCTTTAATCGTTTTATTCTTCTTTACGACATCTCTTAGATTTGAATAAGTATACATTTTCGTACTTTATTGAAACTAAACTGATAAAAATACAATCTTATAATCAAATTCTGAATAAGCAATCCAAATAAAAGAATGTTGGCAACAATCATGCTAAAATATTATCCTTAATATCTAGAAATTGTTTTTTTTTTGCCGAAAAGCATCAAAGAAAAATAATCAAAACTGCATTATATACCTCATATAATGTTAACAGAATTATCAAATAATGAAAATATTTAAATAAAAAATAAGTACAATGTATATCTAAAAATATTTGTGGTTAAACGGAAATGATTCAGTTGATCACGCTACGTTTCAGTTCTTAATCACGTGATTTCAATTAGTCGTTATGACATTACGTAACTTATACATAGATAAATAGTGTCGAACATATGTTCTGGAAAGATAATAATCTGACGCGGTAAGGTTTTTTCTTACTTATTGTATAAAGACTTGACCATGCTTACAATTATTTGTAAGTGAAAGACTGCGAATATGACACCGGTCAGAATTTATTTTATACCATTCTTTGTATAATATCAAAGTTGTTTTTACTGATGCCATTTCTTTCAAAATATATTGTCGTAAGAAGAAAAGTCGGTGAGGGAGATAATGATACATTATTAACGACTAATATAGTTGATATATAAAGTTTTAAATGAATAGTTTTTTGACAACAACATTTTACCGGACGTTCATATAATTTATAATTTAAGCTTATTTGAAAGGGTATGAGGTAAGAGTTAATCAGTCGGGATCCAGTCAATATGCACGTAGTCATGATGCACATAGAATGTATATTGTAAACCATGTGAATCGATATTCTTCGTGAAATAAATCTAATGAATGTTATTAAAAACATACACTTTTTATTATGATTAACATCATAATATAGATACCTACATATACACATGTATATTTTATCAATTGTTAAGGTGCATCTAAATGCGTGTTTATAAATAATATTGATGATTAATCAATTAGTATGAATGACATATTTTATAAGAATCGTATTACAACACAGCTTACCACAAAATAAAATCTTATATACTGTGAATGTAAATTTCGATGAATAGAAGATATTTATAAACAGATACATTCATCTTATATTATTTACGAAATTGATCTTTTATCATCGGAATGAAATGGATAACATTGTTAAATAAATTTCTGCATTACAAATTACATATTGAATTACAAAATACTACAGAATACATTGATCTTACTTTACAAATTTAACGCTAGAGAGTTTTCTTTGTCTTTACAATTGAAATTGCTATAAATACTGTCTAAATATTGTTCACAGTACGTTTCTTAATATAAAATCCACTCTATTTTAGTCAGCTGCTACATATTTATCAAGTGGAACACTCTGATATTGCAATAAATAAATTAAAATCTACGCTGTGCCTAATCGTCAGTTCTTGAAGAGTTGTATATTTAATATCTTTTATTCGATTTGAAGTGTAGAAGATTTATCTTTAAGATGTCATTCTAATTAACCAGTACTAGAACAAATTATAATAACCGGTGATTGAGGTGTCTATGATCATACCACACTCATTTGTATTACTTTACATCAATATAGTAACCATCTCCCAACAAACAAATCTACTTAAATATCCCTCTTTCCGAGCGGAATTACTAGGAAAATAACTTACTGTTTTGGAAAACCTATTTATTCCCAATAATATATTACTAGACGTACTGGTAGAGGCATCAGCAGAATTTCCACTTTTTAAATTAATGATCATCTATCTTGAATGATGTTTTCTAATTAACTGATTGCAATATGTTGGTTTGTCGGGATATATTTAGCAAACGTTATTCAATGTTCTAGTGTAAACGGTTGTATCTGTTAATGAATATAAAATATTAAATGCAAAAAATATTCAAAGTTTAAATGTATGGTTTACGAGTCACTAAGTTCTTCCTTTATTAAAATATTTGTTTAAAAATCATGTAAAAATAATAGTAATCCTGCAGTTATGGTAATGTTAATTGAATAACTGTAGTTAAAATAGTCAAAATTAATTTTAAAAAAATGGTTCGTTTGTCAATATATAAAAGTAGTGTTTCTGATCCTCCATGTGTGACCCTAAACAACCCTAAATCTGGTGTATTTGTCAGTTTAAGATGTCGTATATTAATATTTGAGAAATAAATAATTAAAAAAGAAAACATCATTATACTGTTTATAAAATAACTAAGTCGTATGTGTTACATTAAGTTTATATTTAAAAACATAAATAAATATGTGAAATGCAATTACTGAAGTACATGAACGTGCATTATTTAAATATAAATCAAACTGTGTTTTAATCATTGAAATGGGGGATAATGTTTAGATTTTAATAATATTAAATAGATGCATATATTTTCTAAATAAATGTAAGATGTATAAAATGTTAAAAAAAGAAATACAAACAGATATGAAAAATTGTTCAAAAAATATACGGCTTTTCGCGCTATTTTTTCTCTCTTGTGAGGTAAAGACACCAGTATTATTGTTTCACTACTTACATAATTTTAAAACAATACAATTCTAAATTTGAACCTTTGATTATGTAACAAAACAAATTAAAAGTATCGAAACGTTCAAAATCAAATATATTTTAAATGTAATTATATTTTGTACTTTTCTATTGACATTGATTGCAATTCTGTTAAATTTCACACACTATTTTCTTCTTCTAATTATTTCATCATTCTTCTTATTTGTTATACCCCTGCTTACTAAAACGACGATATAAACTGATAGCTTAGTTTGTTTAACTGTTTGATCATTCTTTCATATGTGTGTCTGGTCACATAAGGCAGTACCTGTATACTAAAGCTAATATTTAGCGACGAATCATCGCAGTAAGCAATCATTCATAGATCAGAGGAGCTCACAGCATCGGTACTTCGATCTTATTTTGGGAATATATGGACTGATTGAAAGGACCTGTCTGAAAACTATACTATTTAAAATTATTTTTGTATTCACCGAATAAAGACTCAATTTTATGATAACTGTGTGTTTACAGCACATTAATGCATATATTTTTTGACTGATCGATCGATAATCCTTGTCACGAAAGCTCCCACATTTAATCATTTGAATGCGTTAAATACGCTCTGGGTGATTGATCAATGATCATTCAAGGATCTTTTCTCAATCAGTACGGTTCTCAAAAACAACTTATATTACATTTACTGCTCATCTAATTTTTCTTCTATTCCCACAAATTCTGAAAATCTGTAATAAGGAAAAACATTGTGCACACCTTATTTGATCTATGTACTAACAAAAAATGATATATTTTTCTAAGTAAGACATGACCATGTAACCATAGTTTTTGTCGAGTGTACAGTTATACGCCCACAATATATAACACCCATTTTCACAGCGGAAATAAAACTTTATTTTAGGACTCATTAATGTAAATATTTTGCATGCAAAATGACTCATTGTATTAAAGGCTGATCCTATCAATACGGGGTTAACTACGTATTTATATACAACTATTTATAGTAGTTTTAAAACTCAAACTATTTTCGGTCACAATATATTGATACGAATGCACTAGCAATGAGAAACAAATATGAAAATGTCTTCTGTCTATTAATATCACCACTCAGTGATTTATTTTGATATGCGGTGCATATTGCTATCTAGATATTACATGCATATATATTTCAAAATTCTTTATGAATGAATTATAAGTGATAGTAAAAGGACGGAAATCAAGCTTCATCATGTTCATAGGTTTAGTGATTACAACATATATATGATTATTAACCGATTAAGACATGTATACAGTCATGTTTGCTGAGCTATGTCATATCATGATAAACAAAACAAACATGAATGATAATAACAGAAAATTTGGGGTTTACGCTAATGCTACAGGAACTCAGCAACAAAAACATATCTACATAAGATATAAACAATATTTAAGGTATATACAATATGTCAGGTTCGTGAATTACTCTACGTTTGAAAATTTAGGAAAAATGCTTTGCAAATGTAAGTTTATAAGTTGAAAATATTATATTGATTAATATTATATGTCCATGTCTGGCTTTAAATACTTTCAATTGATTCTGTATGACTTGTATATCCTAATTTAACCGTTTAACATACGATGGTAAAGAATTATGATACCTGTATCAGAAAACTACCATGAAAAAAATCCCCTAAATACATAACCACATTATTATCAGTCGCACCTTGTTCGGCTATTTCGAGACAAATCATTTATGAATATGCAAATTATAATCAAACGACGAGGGATATAATCTAAATGTACCCGATTTAACACCTCTGAGAAAAGAGGTGGCTCACTTACATATGTATAAGCCTATGCCACCGAATTTGATTTTCATATCTAATAATTTGTGACCAAAAGTTTAGCCTTTGAATGCAATTTGGACAAATTCGATAGTTAAACAATGTTAACAAATTGAAAGAATCCAACAGAATGTGCCTTCTATATAGATTACAAATACAATAAATCCTCACAGGAAATTGTGTCTAGTTGTAATAAAAAAAGCTTTTGATATCTACAATGTAGACTAAATGTACGAGTTATCAATCAAACTAGTGACTAATCTGAAGTTTTCAATTCCACAGATTTATTGCATTGGAAATGTCTGAAAAAAAATCATTTAGTCGTTATTAAACTATGGCAGTTTAAAACATTTCTAATTTAAATCTTTTATCAATAATGCAATGTATTCGATAGAACTTAGAAGTTTTTCCAATAAGACTATTTTCAATAAAACTCGCCTTTTCTATATCAATTTACTATTTCACTATCACTTCAACAATTTGTCATTCTTCATCAAAGAAGCGCTTTTATTGCCGTTCTTAATCTCAAAGTCACAGTGAGGCCTTATATAGTACTGGTGTGGTACTGTTACCTCTTGTATAATATAAACCATTCTGTACGGCTTCAGATCACCAATGGTTCTTGTCTGGTTTGTGTTGCACAATTTTAGGTTAACTGTGTGGTGTTTTGTGAATTGCTGTTTGTCTGTTCATATTATTTGCATTAATTGTTTTTTCAGACATCTACGTCTTTGGTTGTTTTTTGACACCTTGGGTTTGTCTCTCGTTTTGTAAAATGATCATATTCATGGTATTTCTTTGCTATGTGTGGTACAGCAGAACCTGTTAAGTTTTTAAGTTTAACTTTTTTTAAATGATACCGCTTTGCACACCATTTTTAACTATTTTGGTCACATTTATCGATAAAGCTCCTAAGTAAACATTATTACTTAAAAAATGAAGAAATAATCAGAATTATATACAACCAATAGGCCTTGGATTGGATGATACATAATCAGGAAAAAAATCTGTTTAGGCGATAATAGTTGAGAATCACCATCCATCAAAATTATAATGTGATATAATAAAAGACAGACATGTGATTATTTAATTTTTTTAGAAACTTATTTTTTCTGTTTATATGATTTGAATAAGGTAATTACAATATTTCAATATTCCGTATCAACTTCACATATAATACATGATGGTCTTGAAGTATAAATTCTAAGTAATGACGTTGTTTACCATCATAATTACGTGTTATAGTGTTCTTTTATTTGTCTTTGAAAATCATTTACTTTACTGTTTACTCAATGTTTGGTAATATCCTCTTGACGTGACTCGGTACTTATATATCCCGCCATTGTATTACTGTGCTATCGTCATTTTTTGTATTCGTGTCTTTCATTTTGCTTATGTGCTTTGTCTATATGCCATTTTGTTTTTCTTTGCTGACATATTTATAAAAAAAAAAGATGTGGAATGATTGCCAATGAGACAACTGTCCACAAGAGACCAAAATGACACAGACATTAACAACTATAGGTCACCGTACGGCCTTCAGCAATGAGCAAAGCCCATACCGAATAGTCAGGCTATAAAAGGCCCCGATATCACAATGTGAAACAATTCAAACGAGACAACTATTTGTTTGCTTTCATAGTGATTAAGATTATAACACAATGCTGACTGCTGTACCCCTATTTTTGACATTTTTACCTATTATGTCTGTTTGTTTTGTTCACACATTGTTGTCAATATGATGGAATTGTATTCGACTGTCATACATGTGAGAGGTTTAGCTAGCTATAAAACCAGCTTAATCCACCATTTTCTACATATGAAAATGTCTGTACCAAGTCAAGAATATGACAGTTGTTTTCCATTCGTTTGATGTGTTTGAGCTTTTCATTTTGCCATTTGATAAGGGACTTTCCGTTTTAAATTTTCTAGGAGTTCGGTATTTTTGTTATTTTACTTTTCATTATATGTTAGACACAATTCCTCGCTGACATAGAAAAGCAATGCTGTGCATCCCTTCAGTTTTTTTATGTTTTCATTTACAAATGTAAGATAGAGGGCATATGCTATGAAAAGGTCTCTACATTTAAAATCGAATAATTTCTTCTTGTTTTCTTGCAGATTTTTGTAAACAGTCTTTAAGAGAAAAATATCAACTGCTCATCTCGAGAAAATTTATAGTACTTGATATTTTCAAAGACGGGTATTTATGTTTTCTTACCTGAGCAGTTTTATGAGCAACAATGGGGAACAGCTGAGTTACATGTACACAACATGTCGAAATAAATAAACAAAGCAATGTCATTCGAGAAGAAAAACGATAAGTGCGTTTATGTATTTCGATAAAGGTAAGCATTTTATCATATAGTTAAGCAACCCAATGTATATGTTGATTAAAAATTTTCCTCCTCAAAACCGTTGTCAATTTATTTTGACGTATGACTTTGAATGGCCCTTCGGTATCTTTCATTTGTCTTTTAAAGTATGGTATTCAAATATATTTGATATTTTAAAACTGAAAGTAGACTTAATAAATGTATAACGTTCAACTCGCGTTGTTTAAATTTCAATAGAGTTGTTTCTGTTTTAATTCATTGTCAGTAGACAAAAAACCAATAGTACTCATAAATTTCATTGTAGAAGGTCAGAAATCAGTAAGAAGGTGAACCCTTCATTACCCTTTGACATACTGAGCCGGGTTTTTAAATATCCTAGTCCACATGAAGACATTTTTAACAAGCCATATATATTACAATGACTTCGAACCGACACGTACTTGCTCACGTTAATGCCACATGCAAAACGGAACGGCAGTAAATACCAATTTTGAATCATTCTGTTGAACCGGCCAGTTTAGACTTATAGAATATATAAATTGAATATATTTTCTTTGGGGCACATACCACTTAGCGCTCACCTCTTACAATTATGTTTGAAATCGCAGTATACATATATTATGATGTAATTTTTATTGTCAATAACCTACATTTATTTAACTGTATACATACACGCAAGATATATCATGAAAAATTAAAGTAGACAATGCATTAAAAATCTTTGTAAAATAATGTACGGTTTGACTTAATGAGATTATTCTGAAAGATGTAAGTCCAGTTTCCCTTGAAAATTTAAATTATGTATTTTAGGTTGACCTTCAAAATGTTCAAGTTGGTCAATATTCCTGGAAATAGTTTTAAACCAGGCCAATTTTCAAACAAAATTACAATATGGAATAGAAATCCCGTCATCAAAGATTCCTGTAAGATTTTAGAAAGGATGTGTGGTTTAATTTAACATGACATTAATTGAAATGGGTTAACAAATAACTGCAAACTGCAATTTTCTTAGATTTTTCCAATTCTTTGGTCTATATAAAAATATGCATACATGTAAATATAAGTAATACAAAAAAAGATTCAACCCCAAAACCAATATACACTCGCACATTCACAATGTAAGACCTATTTCATTTTGGTCAGGAATTATTTACCGGGAAAAACATTACCTCACTGTAGCTTGTTTGCATGTTTTGTTTCAGCAGGAGTTACCTCATTTTTATAAGTTTGCAGGTCTTTATCCATAGGGACCAACCTCTTTTACTTCAATGGGACAAATTTTCAAGATTTTGTTTTGCTGATTTCATTATTTTTATCAGTAGGGCCATATTGAAGATATTTATCTACATTTTTTCATGAGTGTAGTGAGTTTGTAGAAAATTATAACGAGTAACTCTTGGACAGTTTGGCAATGGGGCTATATGTCATGGATTTTCATTCAACAACATATAAAATAGAGATCAACATATGGTGATCATGTGATAAGTGACAGTCGTGTTCAAATGGGTATAAGTTGTGCATCATTACTTTCCGACTTTTTTTTTGTACTCGTATAAAGAAGATTCATAGAGAACTTTCTCAATGATCAATAGAAATAGCATCTTGCAAAGGTCTTTAATTTCACTTTCATTGATGACATCCCGTCACTCAATTACCCAAATGTTAATTGTTGGTAACGTCTCATATATCCCAGTGAACTGGATATTTAGGATACTACATAAATAAGATGTCTGATTCATACCTAGATTTTTTCTTCGATATTGACGACTTTGTACTAGAATTTATGACGAACGTGATCACTTAAGTTTTCAAATTGTCAACTTCATTTACATATATCATGTAATACGTTACGCTCGTGTATGTTCACACAATGCGGAATTCATTAACAGGGGTGTGCTCCTTACGTGAAATATTTCAGCAGAGTAATAAGAAACATATTAATCGACACTTCATAAGATTAACGGTCCCCATCACGAATTGGTTGATCGATACGATGTGTCCTAACTCACTAGCGACCTTAGGTCTATAGATACAGGAATAATCGTCTGATCTGTAATTTGACCGATTGTGTCCAATTTCCGACTGAACATTTGATAAGTGTTTATTATCATGACACGTGATTCTAACCCTGCCGACGTATCTATTGTCGCTTTTTTGGGGATTCATACGATTACTCACCTATAGTTTGTGACTTACATTTGTCTATTTTAAGAACGATACACTGCTTTAGTCCTGAATCTAAATCATACGAAAAGATAATTCAGCATTATACTACATGTACATAAAACTATTGAGATATGATTGTCGGTGAGAAAATATTTACAAGAGACCACAGAACAAAGATATTTAACAGTACATGTCATCGTCCGGTCTTAAGGTATAGAACCACTAGTTCAGGCCCGTTTGGAATGAAAATACAAGAAGGTAGTAAATATTTTAAACCAAATAGTTCCTATGCATAGCTGTATCTTTGTCAATAGGTGAATATTTGGGTATTGTTTGGTATCAAATAAAGCTTGGGGACTTGGGATCAATGTAGAACCTTGTTGAAAGTTTCTTTTGAATGATAAAGAAGTATATGAAATTTTAATTGGAGGACACATTTGCCCTCTTGTTAAGATCAGAAGTACCTGTTTTTGTACTATCAAACTACGGAACCAGTATACTCTAATATGAAATTAAAGGTATGTTGAATTTTTCAGCACAAGTCAGGATAAGGTATAGTTTTGACATGAAATAACTGCCACTTTATTTGAACTTAAGACAAATTAGCATTAATGCTTGAAATTGCAGAATTTAACATAGAAAGCAATGGGGCTATGAATTAGTGGTTTTATACCTTAAACAATGAACAACTACCATACAATATAGTAAAATATGCTAAACTTAAGAAAATTCAAACCAAAACCTAATAGCCTGAATGATGCTGAAAAAATCATCTAAAACTGCTATGGCAGACAGCTACTACCAACAAACATTAGTCTAAATACACCTGACCTTGTTGAGACGAACAGACAATGATTAGTTGTATATATACAAATGATATATTTATATAGACTTCCAAAGATCTTCAAAAGGGAAACAAAAAAAGACACGCTTATAGTTAAAAACTGTAATAATAAAAAAAATTACATGGGTATTTTAGAACAATAGGTTTTTTTTTATTATGTATTCGTCAACTAGTGCTGTCTGTGGAATTCAAATCTGCCTAATTCCAATTATATACAACATTACCATGCTTTAAGGTCTCTCTATTTTGAATATTTGCATGAAAACAATATTAATCCAGTTTCACTTGCAAATAGAAAACGACTTTACAGATATATTTTTAAATAAAGCTTCTCAATCTCAATCAGTTCCAAAATATTAATATGAGATGTGATCAAAACAAACTGAGAACCGAAAATTGTATTTCATTCTATTAAAATCTTAAACAATTTTAGGTAAAACAAATGATTCCATTATTCCTTGAGTATCGACAGAATAATCTGTTATTAATTAAATCGTTTGTATTTTCTCGGTTATTATAAATTGAATGAATACATCAAAATAATATAATAATGCTTTTAATTATTTAATACGTAATGTGTGTTCTTTGATCTTGTTCAAAATTTTTCGTCATATTCATTTGTGACAAAATGCACAATTCCGCGGAACAGTTGTCGTCTTTCGTTTCACTCATCATTTAAGAACACATATTATAAAATCACTTTTTTAATCTGTAAAATTGCCATCAATTCAGTACATCTGGCACACATATCATCTTACGATTTCTTGAAATATCAACAATGTTTGGGATTTCATCAAAAATAGGAACTGTATGACCAAACTTCGTGTCTGATATCCACTTATCAGCTATTGTTTTGCCAAGTCTGGGTATGATAGAACCATCGAATTCTTCTTTAATTGACGACTGGGGTATGCATGAAATCTTCGGATGCTGTTAGCGGAAAAGTCTTTCCGAAGGGAATGTGAAGTCCTACAAAATAGACGGTAATATATATATTTGTAGGAAATAGAGACACATCGCGCTTTTTGTGAAACATTAATCAGGTCTATTGTCTTTTTTTAATTGGTATCTAAATGTGTTCAATGTGCAATAGTATCCATCCGTTTTAGGCATAAATGCAATAATATATCAGTTTACTTTAAGTTATGTGCTTGTAATGCGAGTGTAGGAATATCTGTATAGCATTATTTTAAAATTAATACTTTTTTATCCATCATTTTTATTTTGATATACATGTAATTGGTTTTTTTTTTCGAGGGAGAGTGTGTTGTAGAACTTTGCGTGAAAAGGGATAAAAAGGCTGGATTTAGTTTATATAAAGCATTCCAATTACACAACAAAACACTGGTATTACCCACAACAAAAATAGCAAGTGAATTGAATCACACATGATTGTCAATGCTTCTCTAAAGTTGACCGATTGAAAGCAAAATAATAAGGTGTATTAATACTTACCATTCTGCTTACAATGATTCCGTTATTTAACTACACAAAATTACAACCGGATTTGTTCAAATATCTCTAAAGTCTACATGACATACACGTGTTCGTGACCCATATATTCGTCAACTGTAAAATCCAGTCTCCCCGGTTTGATGTCTCGGTTTAGATTTTATCTTTTTTCTTGTGACCTACTTATTCCATTCCCATTTCCATTCTCAATTTTATTGTTCTAGTTACTATTCAATATTACAATGTTTAAAGATGTCCTCCGTTAACTTGATCAAATTATTGCTCAGTGCTTGTCGGATTGGGTACGCTATGTCAAAATACAGTTAAGTACAGGAACCAAATACAATATATAGTTTTAGTATTTTTTATGTGTATAAAGAATTAATTTTCATATATGTTAGCACTTATTTAAAAGGTCCCAGAATTAAAGTATTATTATTTTGTTAATGATTAAATTATCTATCACATTAATGTAGCGTATGTCAGGATATATACAAGTACTTAATGTTCGATTTTGTCTTCAATTTAAACATGTTAAACAGTAGTGTAACATTTTCCCTTAGAAAATAAATAAATTTAAACTAAACTTTCATTATTTCCATGCTTGTTTAAGCTATTTTTCATAATATATAAGAATACAATATAACCAGGAATTGCTAAAATACCGCAGTGTACAACAGACGATCGCATTTTTTTCATTTGATCTTATTTCCTGGCAATTTTTCACAAAATCGCTAATCTTAGAAGGACCCTTTCATTCGAAATAAATGATAAAATTTATATATATTAATATCAACATTTATCATGTTGATAGTATCAAAATAAAGTTAGCTTTTAGGTCATTTTCTTTAATTAATTTTATAATCATTACAAATGTACAATTTATAAGTCATTTTTTGGAACTTTGCAATATAAACTTTTTTCATTTCTTATAAAATTATTTTCTCTATCTAAAGTTTACCTATAAACAAATGTGACTGTGTTCATCAGCCTATACAAAATATGAAACATGATTGTCAATCGTTGGCGGTTAATTAAATACTTGAATGTGAACACCTGTTTATTTGGCTTGCATGTTGTACTATCTAACTTCAATATAAGTCCCTAGTTTTATGATTCCTAAATAAAATCGCATGTCAAACATAGAGGGTATACGTACTTGTTATTTATCAAACTGTGTCCTGGTATATATTGTACCTTCGATCTAAAGATACATGAATATTGTGTCATGAATGGACACAAACGACCACAAATATCGGTTGCATTTTTATGACATGTTAGAAGTATTGTGTATGGCCATTTCAAACATAGGGTCGGGTAGAATAATTATTGAGCCAAGGCGTAACTGAAAAGACAATATCTTCAAATGACTATTTTGGTCGCTTTTTCAGCGATGCGATTAATTGCATCAAGTTTGAATACTAAATATAAATAAGAAAGCCCAATTAAAATCTTTAAATATTTTTGTGTAAAAGACTAGTGTTATGTAATTATCTAAGAGATGTGATCACAAACAAAATATTATTTTAAAAGAAAGAAACATCAGACACAAAATGGGTATTCGTAATTTATTAGTTGAAAAAGAAAACCCGACAAAACAACGGTATCAAAATCATCCCAAACAAGGCAATATCTGAACGATGTCATGCAAAATCTGAATACTGAAAGAGACTCCATAAAAAAAAACATTTTGCATCTGCAATTGAATAGAATAAATAATGCTTTCTTAAGGTGCCAGATGAGGCCGCCTCTGGGTGCGGGATTTTCCCGCTGCATTAAAAACCAATCTTTAGCCTTGGGCTATTTTTCTGCTCTTTGGTCGGGTTGTTGTCTCTTTGACACATTCCCCGTTTACATTCTCTATTCTATTATACTGATCAATCCTAATGTCTAGATATCATCACAGAAACGTTGCAATGAAAACAAACGGCATTTCGGAATTATTATAGGTCCATTGATAAAGTAATCACCTTATGCGATACTTTCATCCTATTTTTCCTATTTCTTTTTGATTTTTGCTAAGAACTATTTTGGAAAACGCCCGGATTTAAAGTATTGTATCTCCATGATGAGAGAATTGATTTTACTTTACTTCAGACAACTGGCAAGAACATGTAACATCGTTCTTTTATAATATAAAATATAAGTGTACTAATAAACTAAAGAAAGATAACTCTGTCTTCACTAAGTAATACTATGTAAAAATATTCAAACTTTACGGCAGGACTGGTTCGAAGTTAACTTATATCTATAGCGGACCTGTTTCGAAGTTAACTTTTTGGCAGACATAAAAACAGTCCTAGGACCAAGTCCGCTTTTCAAGTTAACTAGATTTTGGTCCTAGGACTGGTCAGAGCAGTCCTAAATTTGGTCACAGGTTAACTTTGACCAGTCCAAATGACTGGTTATCAAGTTAACTTGCTGTACAGGTTAGGACTGCACCCATCTGTTGTAGCTACTATGACAAAACATGTATCTAGTTACAAAGTATAATATATAGTTGTTTCCATTGTAGTAAACTGTTTCAAAGACGAACAAAATCAAAGTCTAGAATTCGACGGCAAAACTTTTCTGCATAAAACATTTTTATATACAGTCAATATGAAATAAGAGAGGAAAAAGTAAAATGACAAAAAAAAACGAACTTTATTTATCTATTTATTCATTCATTTATTAAAAGATATCTAGAAAACTCTGTTCTTTCCAAGTACCTGCATGTTTATGTTTGATTTTTTTTATATTATCTTATTATTGCAATTGTACAAAAGCGAAATATTTTTTGTTTCCTAAATCATCAATGCATGCCAAAAAAAAATCAGTCAATGCTTGTTTTGTTCAGAGAAAAAGAAATATTCCTAATGAACTTTTTCTTTCCCTGAATAAAACATGAAATATTTCCTTCTAATACTGATTATGACCTAATAATAAAATCAAACTGACAGGAATATCCGGTAGTATAAATATTTGTGAACATGATGTAATTCACAAGGACAAATGCTAAATGTATCTATTTGAAGTTTTTGTAAGTGTGAATACTGGTTGTACATATTTCATTCTTGCAAACAATAAAGCGATCGTGATTTCATCTTTCTACGAAAGAGAAAAATATAAATAATTATTTTCATGCTTTACTAAACTTAAAGCATGTCTTCCCTTTTTAACATTTACATTGAGCAAATCTGATATCGATATTTAGTTCGGCACCGAATGCCGACCTCGGAAAAAATAACACTTAGTAACAAAAAAGCCCCACTGTTATATTGGTTCTGATCAGTATTTCACGCGACTGATATCCTTTCTTTTTTCTTTTTAACTTGAAATATTGGCATTTGTCAAGTGCACTTTAACATGATTATTACTTTTCTAATTTATATTAACATAGTATTTAAACATTAAATTAGAAATTGTCTAGTTTTAAAATCATTAATATTTCATGTTTTCCCCTCTTGCGAGAGCTACTTTTACATACAAACTATGAATAAAGAGTATGACAAAAAATATATTACAACATTTGACATTTTTGACATTTTCTCCAGTTTATTAATCTTAAGTTATTTCCCTTTATTCATTGGATACAAAAACATTTAAATTAAATGCGTGAAATGATATTGTAAACTACAGGTAAACATGTTAAAAAAACCTACACGTAAACATCGATGATTATGGCATGGTATTGGTTGCAAAAATTCGATATTTTTCATTTAAATGCACCATTGTATATTTAATTGGTATATTCCTTCATTTGAATGGTATATTTTTTCATTTGAATGGTATATTTTTTCATTTAGATGCAATACGTTTTATTTAACTGGTATAATTTTTCATTTAAATGGTATATTTTTTATTTAAATGGTATAATTTTTCATTTAAATGGTATAATTTTTCATTCAAATGGTATAATTTTTCATTCAAATGGTATAATTTTCATTCAAATGCAATATTTTTTATTCATTTGGTATGAATGTCATTTGAATGCAATATTTGTTTATTCAATTGGTATAATAGTTTTTTTTATTTATATGCAATAATTGCATCATTGGACATTCTTTGACGCCTTAAGGTCAAATTTGCAACAACGTTTGTGATTGGTCGGTATTTATTTGGAATTTCTCCCTTTCTTTCTAAACTGAAGTGACCAAGAATTAAAAAACGCGTCAGAATATCGCCCCTGTAACTAAATTTGGCGTTCGTGCGAGTTCGCGCACTGGCTATTAATGACAATAATGGCCAGGTCGAGCAAAAAATAATAAACATTTTTATGGTATGACAGTAGGACGACAAGCTGGATAAATATAAGAACTACACGGACAATAACTGTTAAGGGACAATTATTTGATATTCTAGGGAAGGGATTTTGATTGATTTGTGTTTAACGCTACTTTCAACACCTATTTGGGCTATTCCGTGGTGGTCAGTTTAAATTTATAAATGAAGGATGGGGAAGGGAAGGGAGGGCATTATTATTCATTCCAATCTGTCGCTAATCATGCCTATTTTTCAGCTCTTACCAAGCAACCATAATCATATATGAAATCCTTCTGTCCCCCACCCGAACAAATAAATACATTTAAAATGGCTCTTATTTAACTTAAGTGTAAATTGATTGATTCTATGATTCTAGTTTTAACACCCAGTGACAAATATGTCATGCTTGTTTATTAAAACACGAGTTTAGAAGTCATGTATATAATATAAAAACGAAGAGATGGAATGTGATTGCTAATAAGGCAATTATCCACCGGAGTTCAAATATGAAGTGGATTTAAGCAATTATAGACAATCGTAAGGCCTTCAATAATGACAAAAACCTGATACTGTAAAGCCGTCTATAAAAGGCCCGACATGAAAATGTAAACAATTCCAACAAAAAAACTAACAGCCTAATTATACATAACGAATCAATTTACAAAATATCAGATATGAGTCAAGACATGAACCAACGACAACCACTAAACTACAGGCTCCTGACCTGGGACAGGTAAATAAAGAATATGGCAGGGTTGATATAGAAACGAAGATGTGGTATGATTGCAAATGATACAACTCTCCACAAGAGACCAAATGACACAGAAATCAACAGCTATAAGTCACCGTACGGCCTTCGACAATGAGCTAAGCCTACATCGCATAGTCAGCTATAAAAGGCCACGAAATCACAAATGTAAAACAATTCAATCGAGAAAACTAACGGCTGAATTAATGCACAAAAAATGAACGAACACAAATATGTATAACAAAGCAACAAACGGCAACCACTAAATTACAGGCTCCTGACTTGGGACAAGCACATACATACAGAATGTGGCAGGGTTAATGTTAGCGGGATCCCAAATCCTCCCTCTAATCTGGGACAGCGGTGTAACAGTACAACATCATGTTTGTGAGCACTTAATCCATCCCGAATCTGGGACAGTGGTGTAACAGTACAGTAAAATAACAACCTGCACAATCAGTTGCAATTAGGTTAACTCAACAGATCGGAACGAGACACACACAAAAAAAAAAAATTAAGACAATAGACACAAAGCACCGACATAAGAATATTTGCAATTACTGAAAATTTACTCAAAGTTATTAACAACTAGAACTGCAATAAATCTTGTTCTTCCAGATTGAGTTATCAATCAGTACACAACGCGCGGCAAAGGATTTAATAAAAAATAAAAAAGTCTGAGAAACGTCTACTTTACGTTGTATATAGATATAAGAAGATGTGGTATGAGTGCCGGTGAGACAACTCTTCATCCAAGTCATAATTTGTAAATGTAAACCATTATAGGTCAAAGTACGGTCTTCAACACGGAGCCTTGGCTCAAACCGAACAGAAAGCTATAAAGGGCTCCAAAAATGACTGTGTAAAACCGTTTAAGGTCTAATCCATTTAAAAAAAAGTATACTTTCATATAAATCTCTATACAATGGAAGTTTTGAAAAGTGGCCCGAACGTTGTGAACATCGAAATTTTTCAATAGAAATACTAGTTAGGACCCTCGCACGAACGCCAAATTTAGTTAGAGGGGCGATATTCTGAAGCGTTTTTTTTTTAATTATTGGTCACCCATGTTTAGAAAGAAAGGAGATAAATCCAATTATCGACCAATCACAAACGTTGTTGCAAATTTGATCTTAAGACAGTCAAAGAATTTCCCATGATGCAATTAGTGCATATAAATGAAAAAAAACTATTATACCAATTGAATGAAAAATATTGCATGCAAATGATTTTTTATACCATTGAATAAAAAATGTTGCATTTGAAACGAAAATTATACCATTTGAATGAAAAATTATATCATTTGAATGAAAAATTATACCATTTCAATAAAAATTATTGCATTAAATGAAAAATATCGAATTTTTGCAACCAATACCATGCCATAGATGATCGACTTCAGTGTAGATCAACGCTGTCGGCAAATTAAAAACTCTAGCACCAATTATATGAGTGGTCCGAATGTGGCCAGCTGTTGCAAGTCTAAATTTCTCTCTTATTCAATATACCTTCATTTTTCAGTGGTATTTTAAAGTTTCACGTCCAACCTCACTGTCGACCTCCTATTGCACGACCTACCTATTGTATTTAAAAAAATATGTGTTATAGTCATGAACATGCATGAAATATTTGCCACTGGACGTAAAGCAAACAACAATCAATCAACTTCATAAATTGTTCCATGTACTCAGCACTCAAAGACAAGATCTTGTAAAATGCTATAATGTACAATTTCCATTTAAATTTTTATTTTTTTTCTCTTCAATTTATTAAATAACTGACTGCTTCTAAAAAGGTTTTGAATATAATTTTACCATGGTTCTTATCTACTGGTTTAATACTATTTGTAACATGTGATTTTTTTTAGTCAGGCAAGGATTAAACTCAGAAAGGCGAAAGTTTTGTCAGGTGTTTTTGCTTCATTTAGACATTAAAATGGAATAACAGAAGACTAAAATAAAAGAGTTTGTTTTCATATAATATATTAAACCTGCGAAAATATCTCACCTAAACACGTTTATCAATTTTGATTAATATCTGATTGAAACCAAACACGGAAAAATATAAATATTTTAATGTATTTGTAATAATTTGGATATATGGGATAACAAGCAGTAGATCAGATGAAATTAGTTATATTTGATCTTAATATCTAGTTTGTGATATGAGGTAATAGTACTGTGAATTCGAAGCTGAGCATTAAGTTTTATAACATATAGAGCAGCATTAGTTATCTGACATTAAGAGTAATCTGGAATCTGATAGAATAAAATTTGATCACCAGAACTAAATTTTAATATTGATAGCCCAACCTTCAAACACAATATAGAAAAAAAAATATCCTATCAATCAATTGTTTCGTAGAATATTAATCTAAAAGTATATTTAAAATTTATTCGTAGTGAAAAAAAACTTGTTTTACCCCTCAAAAAATCAAAAAGAATGTCATCCGTCCTCGAGCATTCGTTTTCCAGACCTAAGCAATAAATTGTTGTTTTAAATTGGAATGAATTATGGATCTTACAAATACGAAACTGAAGACGTAAGAATCATTCGGCGAAAGCGACGTTTTGATTCTGAAATTCCCTTCAATTGTCAACAAGTTTTGACTTTATAAAGAAACTAAGGTTTCAACTCCATCAGTCAGGTGACCTTCGACTGATTTGGCTATTAATTAGTCTTGTTGGTCAGATAGCTCTTCAACTGTTTCTGTTCTTTTTGCATCTTTGGTTCTAAATATTCGGCTCT
>CM034354.1:78118653-78160067 GCA_019925275.1 Mytilus edulis | reverse complement strand
ATGTGATTATATTGGCAAAAAATGGTGATTATGTGATTACTTGGACCCCCCCATGAGGGGCCTCATTTTGTATTTTGCTGTTTGTCTTTTTGTCGTCTGTCTATGGCAATGGTGTATCAACGAAAACGCATGCACTTTTTATTTCTTGTTTGAAAATTCTTCTCTTCGTCATAACACATGACGCCATGACGCCATTTTAGAAATATGCGCAATTTACGGCTCCTATAGTAAAAAAAATTCTTGTAGGATAAAGAAAGGGTGAAATACGCTGTTATATAGCTAAAATTTGGTAAGTGTTTAGGGACGGTGCAATATTTATCAAGCAGGGGGGACCGGTGCAAATCGCAAAACCTGTTTGGAAAAAAGTATTGTCCCATGCTGATGTGAAAGGAAAAAAAGTTATGTCCCATGACCTCTATTCATTAAAAAAGTATGTGTCCCATGAATATTATGAATATATTGAGTGAATAAAAACACAATCTGTACCTTAAATAACGTAAAGCAACAATATTTATTGTGATATAAATGTTTTCGACAATCATTTTAACATTCTCGACTAGTCTTGACCTTCAAATTTGGTGTAAAATGGTGTAAATCAGCCCATTTAACTAAATTAAATATTGATCTTACAAAATTCAAGCTTATTAGGTAGTTTGATTTATTGCTGTGAATTGAAAGAATTTAATTTTACAATAGGTAAAAATAAAAATTATTTATATATAAATTCAGATAGGCATCTTTAATTTTTTTAATAACTTTTTCAATCAACTTGGATTTGCATCAAAATATGCAGCTATCTTAGAGATATATTAAGCTTACTGAATCTTAGGTCATTTTGTTTGTTGTTGTATTGCTGTCAAATTTAAAAATTAGATAAATCTAGGTCAAAAAAGCTAGAATTTGCAGTTCGAACAAAATAGAGATAGTACACTTTACAATTTAATTGTTAAATTTGACAGCAATACAACAAAAAACAAAATGACCTGGGATTCAGTAAGCTTAATATATATCTAAGATAGCTGCTTAGTTTGATGATAATCCAAGTTGATTTGAAAAAGTTATTAAAAAAATTAAAGTGTACTATCTGTATTTTGTTTGAACTGCAAATTCTACCTTTTTTGACCTAGATTAATTTAATTGTTAAATTTGACAGCAATACAACAAAAAACAAAATGACCTGGGATTCAGTAAGCTTAATATATATCAAAGATAGCTGCATAGTTTGATGAAAATCCAAGTTGATTTGAAAAAGTTATTAAAATAATTAAAGTGTTCTATCTCTATTTTGTTCAAAATGCAAATTCTAGCTTTTTTTACCGAGATTAATTTAATTCTTGAATTTGAAAGCAATACAACAAAAAACAAAATGACCTGGGATTCAGTAAGCTTAATATATATATCTAAGATAGCTGCTTAGTTTGATGATAATCCAAGTTGATTTGAAAAAGTTATTAAACAAAATAAAGTGTACTATCTCTATTTTGTTCGAACTGCAAATTCTACCTTTTTTGACCTAGATTAATTTAATTGTTAAATTTGACAGCAATACAACAAAAAACAAAATGACCTGGGATTCAGTAAGCTTAATATATATCTAAGATAGCTGCATAGTTTGATGAAAATCCAAGTTGTTTTGAAAAAGTTATTAAAAAAATTATAGTATACTATCTCTATTTTGTCTGAATTGCAAATCCTAGCTTTTTTTACCAAGATTACTGTAATTCTTAAATTTTACAGCAATACAACAAAAAAACTAAATGACATGGGATTCAGTAAGCTTAATATATCTAAGATAGCTGCATAGTTTGATGAAAATCCAAGTTGATTTGAAAAAGTTATTAAAATAATTAAATAGTTATCAAAGGTACCAGGATTATAATTTAGTAAAGTGTACTATCTCTATTTTGTTCAAAATGCAAATTCTAGCTTTTTTTACCTAGATTAATTTAATTCTTGAATTTGACAGCAATACAACAAAAAACAAAATGACCTGGGATTCAGTAAGCTTAATATACTTAAGCATTTGAAAAAAGTGTATGTCCCATGCATTAAGATAATGAAAAATCATCAGGTCCCACTACTTTGCACGTTGAAAAAAGTACATGTCCCCTTACCATTTGCACCGGTCCCCCCTGCTTGATAAATAATGCACCGTCCCTTAATTATATTTTTTTTTCTCCATCTTTAGGCTTCTTCCTAATTGTAAAAACAATACATTATTTGGAGAATTGCGATTGAATGGTAGATTTTTTTTATCGTTTCTGTTAAATGTATTAAAAATGTTTATATAAACTAGTGACGAATTAGAAATTGACATTGTGTACACACCTTTGTTTTGTTGAAAAATACTATATGTTGCCTTTAGATGTACTTTGTTTGTTCTTGTTGTTTGGTTGCTGTCTTATTGACGTATAAACTACATCTCCTTACAGTTTTAGTTCCTTTGGTGTACTTTAAAATCGGTGTATGAAAAATCATAACTAACATGGTTATTGGGTATATATTAATTGTCTTTCTTTCCCTCAATAATATGCTTAGAGGAAGATGGAACCGATGAGAGATGTATACAGGCACTTGTTTCTATCCATGGGAAGGTCGACTGTCCATATGTAATACATATTAATAGTCGATCTTCCCATGTGGATATGTACCTAAATTACAAACTTAAATATAATCCTCATTAAATCCGATCCCAAGTAAGTCATTTAAAAGGCATAACGTCACGGTACCCAAATTCCATTTACTTAGTAAAAGTAGTATGCAGAGGAAATTTTACATGTGTTCTTAGAGACGAAACAATTTGTATTTTTATTTTTTGACATTATGCACGTCTTTCAACATAAGTAAATATATTTAAAATAGGCACAAAACGTTCACAGTATACGTCAACAGATGAAGTATCACTGGAAAAAGTAAAATGTACAGAAACGTCGCCATGCGACGTGTCATCTTTTAAAAAGGAGCAAATAAAATATGGTACAAGCATCTATTTCTTAATAAATGAATAGTAGGCATATATTAATGCCCAATTGTTCTAAATATTTGAAGAAATACAACAAATTATCCGTGATTTGATCTTTAAGGCTGCAAATTTAAGCATGGATGTAATTTGGGTACTCCTTAGTTCAGAATCATGGACCGTTTGGAGATCTATTCAAACTCATTTTTTTTATGATTCAGAATAGATTCAAAATTAAATTGGTGGAACCATATAGTGAAAATTGATACATCTACATAATAAATACAGAATGGGAATTATATATCTAAATAGTCGTAATAACTTCCATTGAGCACGAAACTAATCCAAATCCGATTTTTCTTTATTTGGATATTCTAAAATACATTTCTTTTTTGGCAGAAATTACAAAAAAACATAATAATTGGTTTGTTTGTGAAACACTGATTTCAGATTTACATTGTACACAAAATATTATAAAACATTTTATGTCCCACCCTTCTAACATTTGCGGCATCTTGATCAAGAATAAAGAACACTGCAGCCATCTTACATATGGTTCTATTCATATTCGCGGAAAAATTACGATCGAGATACTCGTAAGGACCAAATACTCATATGATCTGGAACATATACAAACCTATCTTCATGCATGCAGACGGGCCAGGGGCATATTCAATTTGTACTTTTTATTTATTTTTCTCGACTGTAGATGAGTGCCAAAGACGGAGTTATTTTACTTCCAAAAAAGTAGAAACGAAAATTATTATCTAGTGAAAACTGTATCGTTTTAATGTGTATATACTATTATAACTTTGTATATTGCGTTGGTGAATAATTAGTAAAAATTAATTATATATATTGTAATTATATGTTCAATGTGAGCTCTTTTAATGGGAATAAAACATCCTTCTTTAAACGTTTTGTCGATTACCTCTGTGCCTGTAGTGATATAATTATAAATAGATATATAAAAGGTATAAAACCATGTATAAACCACCATTTTCTATATAAACATAAATAATTTAATCTGCCTCATATGATTTTTGAAGCATAATAAAATAATGAAAATATTTTGATAAAAAATATAGTACAAACAAAAACATCGAAATGTTTTTTTTTAGTTAGACGGAAATGATTCATTTCATCACATCATGTTTCAGTTCTTCATCACGTGATTTCAATTAATCCTTATGACATTACGTAACTTATAAATAGATGAAAAGTGCTGGATAAATTACTATCTACATCGGTAAGGTTTTGTTTTACTTATTGTATAAAAACCATGCTTAAATTGTGTAAATAAATTACTGCCAATATGACACCGGTCAGAAATTAATTCAAACCATTCTTCATGTAATATCGAAGTTGTTTCAATGATGCAATTTCCCGTCGTCGTCAGATAAAAAAGTCGGTGAAGTAGATAATGATACGTAATAAATTAAAAATGCAGTAGGTACAGTATTGTATTGAGTTTTAACTGAATCGCTTTCTGCTAACAAACTTTTACCGGACGTTTATGCAATTTTTATAATATAAGCTTATTTGAAAAGGTTATGAGGTAAGAATCATCAGTCGGTATCCAGACAGTATTCATGTAGTCATGATGCACATACAATTATAAACCGGAGTTCTTTATGAAATGAATTTAATAAATGTAAAATATTTAAAAAAGCATTCACTTTTTATCATATATATTTACACATGTATGTGTTTAGGAAGTACATTTTGTCAATTTTTTAGATATTAGCTGACTGTGTTATAAATAATATTAATGATTCATAAATAATGGGAATGGCAGTTTTTATAGGAATCCTATCACAACAGATTATAGGAAATAAAATCGTATATGCAAATTGCGGTCAAAAGAAAACAAATTATGTTGAAGAAGATATTAATAGACACATGCATCTTGTTTCATTTAAGGATCCGAAGTGAATTATTATCATCGGAATGAAATGACTAATATTATTTGATAAATATCGGCAACTAATAATTATTGAAATCAGCATCAATCTTTTTCACTTTAGATTTATTTACTGTCGTGTCCATTCGCCTTTAACCAAAAAAAAATAAATATTATTCTATTTACTGTTTATGAAATGTCCGCACTCTTTCTTTACAGTATCTAGATTTTAAACTTGAATTGTTTATGATAAGTTTATTAAATTAAATAAACCATATTTACATAACAAACACTTATTATAACATACACCATTTTACATACATAAATGTGCGTGTGATTTTGTTTACAATGTACACTTTGTTAACATTTGAGGAAATCAATAAAAATCATAACAGCTGCATTTCCGATTTATAAATAATTTGATGAATCATAATTTTAAACGACTGACATGGTTTTAAATATCATAGCATACAAAGTTCCATTCAATTTTTATAAAATTAATTGATAACATGTTAATTCGAATATTATATTGAGAGATGTTTCCAAAATTTTCTTTTCTAATGTTGTTGTCTTTTATTGTATAACTGTCTTGATATTTTCGAATTGTTATTCCTTCTAATAAACATATTACCATGGGTTGCCAATTTTACATTGATTTATTAGTTAGTAAAGCTCCCTTGTAATTTCCATCTTCTTTTTATAGATTAGAGCTGCAGCAAATTGTCAGGGTAATTAATATAATCAAATCTGTTGTATCTTTTTTGTTTACATACAACTCCTTCTGCATTGACAAAATGATTCCCATTACAACATGTATGTAGTATACAAAATACTGAAGATGTTGTGATATCGATGTGATACTATATATTGTATACTTTTATCCTCCTTAACATAAAAATATCATCAGAAAAGTATATTTCTAACTCTTTATTAAACAGTCTTTACGGGAATATATATGTATACATGGGTCGATAAGGTAATAACCTTTTAATATTCAATCTATTAATTTTTTTTTTAGAACTCAATGTGGAGTAATAAATTTTGATTTAAGTACTGAAGATTTTTCACATTTTAAAGAATAGAAAAAATATATGTTAACAAAATTAGTATGCTTATGCATCAAATTTATCTATATTCATTTACAAAATACCACAAAATACATTGATCTTATTTTACAAATTTGACGCTAGATTTTAGAAATATAAAAATAGATGCATATATTTCCTAATTACGCGAAAGAATTTTTATTTGTTTAAATAAAATTACAAACAATTATGTATAAATTCTTCAAAATATATATATATATAAAAGAAGATGTGGTATGATTGCCAATGAGACAACTATCCATAAAAGACCAAAATGACACAGACATTAACAACTATAGGTCACCGTACGGCCTTCAACAATGAGCAAAGCCCATACCGCATAGTCAGCTATAAAAGGCCCCGATAAGACAATGTAAAACAATTCAAACGAGAAAACTAACGGCCTTATTTATGTAAAAATGATAGCATGTTTTCTCTTCCTTCTTTACGCAAAGACACCATTAGTATTGTTTCACTACTTACATCATTTTAATGTTATAAATGCTGAATTTTGTACCTATGATTATGATTCAATAGATATTTAAAAATATTGAAATATTCAAAATAAGATAAATTGTAAATGTAAGTAATATTGGTACTTTTCTACTGACGTTGAAATAAATGTTTAATAATATATTCATTTTTTATTATTTTGTCATTTCCTTTTTTGTTATACCCCTGCTTACTCCTGAAACCTTTGATATATTGCCATAAATACTGAAAAAACACTGTATCGAAGAAAAACACCCCTTATTTTTTCGGTGAATTCAAAAAAATTTGATAGATTTTTCAAAGAAAGACATGAACATGTAATCATAGTTTTTGTCTAGTATGCAGTTATACACCCACAATATGTAACACGCATTTTCACAGCGGAAATAAAATTATATTTAATGATTCATTAATGTAAATTATCTGCTTATTAAACAAGGCACAAACTTGTTTATATACGGCTGATCGTATCAAAATGGAGTTATACATGAGTTTATATACAACTTTTTATAGTTGTTCAAAACTCAAATTATTTCGGTCACAATATATATCCATATGGATACACTAGCATTGAGAAAAAAATATGAAAATGTCTTCTGTTTATTGATATCACCACTCAAGTTTTTTTCTTTTGATATCGAATGAATTTGGTTCATCTAGAAAATACATAGACATCTATCTCAAAATTCATTATGAAAGAATTACAAGTGATAGCAAAAGAACGGAAATTAAGCTTCATAGGTTGGTGTTTACTACCTATGTGTGCATATTAACCGACTAAGACATGTTTAAAATGTTATATCATGGTATATAAACAAACATGAATTATAATAACAGTAAATTTGGGGTTTACATCAATGATATAACAACCCAACAACAAAAACAATCTATATAAGATATAAACAATATTCGAAGTCAGGTTCGTGTACTCTAGTCTCTAGGACAATATTCAGGTTTATCCCATATTTGTTATGAATACCTTAGATTTTGCATGTGCAATAACTTCAAAATTGCCCGGGGCAAAAAAGAGTATTTTGATATTGTGCCCTCCAAATGACGTGACGTCATTGCGTCCTTAACGACAATGGCGAACAATGACGGTGCAAAATTCTCGCGTTTGTATATATTGCCATGTTCCAAATTTCTCGCGTTTGTGTATTGCCATATATACATAAACTCTCGCGTTTGTGTATTGCCATGTTCTACAATAAGTGGAAATGTGATAATAAGTTTCTATGGAGTAAATGATAAACACTAAATTTTAAAATGTGATAAAACTTTTGGGATTTTTTTTTAAAGATTAACCTGTTTTGTTTCATTAAATACTTATAATTGAACTTTTTTCCCTCTTTCCTGCAAAACATAAATATGTTATAAATAGATTATAACATGTCTTTTCCATATTGGCCCTGGTATCAGGCTAAAGCCTCGAGGCCGATATGGGAGTCTCGGGATGAGACCAGGGCCAATATGGAAAAAGGGCATGTTATAATCTATACATATACAACAAAAAGCAAAATAACAAAAATATCGACCACAAAGGAAAATCCAAAACGGAAAATCCCTAATCAAGTGGCAAAATCAAAAGCTCAAACACATAAAACGAATGGAAAACTACTGTCAAATGCCTGGCTTGGTACAGGCATTTTCTAATGTAGAAAATGGTAGGTTACACCTGTTTTTATAGCTAGCTATACCTCTCATTTGTATGACAGTCACATAAAATTTCATATGTCAGGTTAGTGAATTACTCTGGGTTTGAAAATTTAGGAAATTTGCTTCCATTAAAAAGTTCCATAAAATACACCACCACAATTTTCAGTCACATCTTGTTCGGTTATTTGGAGACCGATCATTTATAAAAAAATGCAGATTCGAATCAAATTTCATTTTTTTAAAAGCGACGAGGGATGTAATATTGATGTATCCGGTTTAAAAAAAAGGTGGCTCACAAAAGACAAAAGAAAATAACCCTTATATATGTAAAAGCCCATGTCACCTAATTTAATTTATATATTTAGTAAATTATGACCAACCGTTCAATTTTTGAATGCAATTTGGACAATTGCATAAAAGAAAACCATGCGCAATATAAATTAAATAGAAAAAAAACAAATTGAAAAAATCCATTAAAATGTGCATTCTATATCAATTACAAATTCAAATAATTTAATTTTGGATGTAACGCGTCTTCTGATTGGCTGACGTTATTTTGTTATCAGCCCATAGACATAATTTAGTCATGTGACCGTGACGTCATCAACGTTTATTTCATGGTTTCTACGGTTTAAAATGAAATTTAGAATTAAATTATAAGAAATGACTGTAATATGTTTTCTGTCTATTCGAAATAACATAAAAAATGTGGTGCACACTGTTAAATAACCCGCTACGCGCGTTATTCAGTGTGCACCAAATTTTTTATGGTATTTTTTCATAGACAGAAAAAATATTACAGTCATTCCTTAATAAATCCCCACAGAAAATTGAATATATTTGCAATAAAAGCTATTTATTTACACAATATAGACTTAATGTACCAATAATCACTCAAAGTAATCTGAAGTTTTAAATTCCACAGATCTATTCCATGGGAAATGTCTAAAGAAAAAATCATTTACTTCTTATTAAACTGTGGTAGTTTAAGACATTTATAATTTAAATCTCATATCAATAATACAATGTATTTAATTGAAGGTTTTCCAGTAAAAACTATTTTCATTGATAAATAAAACTCGCCTTTTCTATTTCAATTTCCTATATCACTATCCCTTCAACAATTTGTCCTTTTATCGTCAAAGTAACGCTTTTACTGATATATACGGCTTCAGATTACCAATGGTTCTTGTTTGGTTTGTGTTGCTCAATTTAAGGTTAACTGTGTGGTGTTGTGTGAATTGCTGTTAGTCTGCTTATACTATTTGCATTATTTATTTTGTTGGACGTCTACGTCGTCTGTCGTTTTTTTCTTACTTCTACGTCTTTTGTTGGTTTTTTTTTACTTCTACGTCTTTGGTTGGTTTTTTTTTACTTCTACGTCTTTTGTTGGTTTTTTTGACTTCTACGTCTTTGGTTGGTTTTTTTTTACTTCTACGTCTTTGGTTGTTTTTTTTTTTTACTTCTACGTCTTTGATTGTTTTCTGGACTTTCACGTCTTTGTTTGTTTTTTTCTTTAACTTCTACGCCTTTAGTTGGTTTTAACCTCTTGGTTCCGTCACCTTTTTTGTAAAATGATCATATTCATGGTTAATCTGTGCTATGTATGGTACAGCAGTACCTGTTAATTGTTTACTTTTATTTTTGTTAAATGATACTGTTTGCATACTATTTTGAACTATTTGTTCACATTTATCGATAAAGCTCCTAAGTAAACATTATTACTTACAAAATGAAGAAATAATAAGCTTTTTATACAACAATAGCCCTTGGATTGGATGATACATAACCAGAAATACAGAAATCCCTTTAGGCGATAAAAGTTGATAATCACCATCCATAGCATGATCATAGAACAGAAGAAATTTAACATAACTATTTTTCTTTCATTTATTTTTTTTGTAGTAAGAACTAATGACTTTGCCCACTTTTTTCCATCAAAAGTATAATGTGATATAATAAAAGACAGACATGTGATTATTCAATTTCTTTAAGAAACTTACTTTTCTGTTTATATAATTTGTATACTTACAAGGTAATTACAATATTTCAATATTCCGTATCAACTTCATAAATAATACACGATGGTCTTGAACTATAGATTCTACGTACTGACGTTGTTTATCATCTTAATAACATATAATAGTGCTCTTTCATTTGTCTTTGTAAATCATTTACTTTTCTGTTTAGTTTTTGTAATATCCTCTTTGCGTGGCTCGGTACTTATATATCCCGCCATTGTATTATTGTGCTATCGTCATTTTTTGTATTCTTGTCTTTCATTTTGCTTATGTTCTTTGTCTATATGCCATTTTGTTTTTCTTTGTTGATATATTTCTTTGTTTTTATAGTGATTCAAATTATAACACAATTTTGACTGCTGCATCCCTATTTTTGACATTTTTACCTATTATGTCTGTTTGTTTTGTTCACACATTGTTGTCAGTATGATGAAATTTTATGCGACCGCATATAAGTGTGAGATTTAGCTAGCTATAAAACCAGGTTTATCCACATTTTTTTACATATGCAAATGTCTGTACCAAGTCAGGAATATGACAGTTGTTTTCAATTCGTTTGATGTTATTGAGCTTTTGTTTTTGCCATTTGATTACGGACTTTCCGTTTGGAATTTTCCTCGGAGTTCGGTTTTTTTGTTGTTTGACTTTTTTGTATAACTTTTTAATTGATACAAAAATGCGGTATAACTCACATAATGTCTGTATGTTAATATTACGTTGCATAATTTTATCCCATAGAACAGATATAGTAAGTATGGTAATGGTCCCTTTTGAGCCTTGAAACAATGCTCTTCACTACAAGATGAGCAATTTTGCCATTTGATAAGGGACTTTCGGTTTTAAATTTTCTAGGAGTTCAGTATTGCTGTTATTTTACTTTTCATTATATGTTAGACACAATTCCTCGCTGACTCAGAAAAACATTGTTGTGTGTTTTTTTAGGTTTTCATTTGCAAATGTAAGATAGAGGGAAAATGCTTTGAAAAGGTCTATATATTTAAAATCGAATAGTTTCTTCTTGTTTTCTTGCAGATTTTCGTAAACAGTCTTTTAGAGAAAAAAAATCAACTGCTCATCTCAAGAAAATTTATAGTACTTGATATTTTCGAAGACGGGTATTTATGTTTTCTTACCTGAGCAGTTTTATGAACAACTATGGGGAACAGCTGAGATTACATGTACACAACATGTCGAAATAAATAAACAAAGCAATGTCATTCGAGAAGAAAACCGATAAGTGCGTTTATGTATTTCGATAAAGGTAAGCAGTTTATTAAATAGTTTAGCAAACCAATTTATATATTTGTTAAAAATATTTCTCCTTAAAGCCGTTGTCAATTTATTTTGACGTATGAGTTTGAATAGCCCTTTGGTATCTATCACCTCTCATTTAAAGTGTGGTATAAAAATATATTAGATTGTTCCTTAAATTATCGTCTCGCTATTCGGGAATCATTATGATTTTTTTTATTAAACTGAAAGTAGACTAAATAAATATATAACGTTCACATCGCTTTGTTCAAATTTCAATAGAGTTGTTTCGGTTTGAATTTACTGTCAGTAGAAAAAAATTCATTGCAGAAGGTCAGAAATCAGTTAGAAAGTGAACCCTTCTTTGACCATTGACATACTGAGCCGGGTTTTTATATATCTTAGTCCACATGAAGACATGTTTAACAAGCCATATATATTACAATGACTTCGAACCGACAAGTACTTGCTCACGTTTATGCCACGTTCTAAACGTAAGAGCATTAAATACCAATATATAAATTGAATATATTTCTTTGTGGCACATACCACTTACCAATTGCCTCTTATAATTATGTTTGAAATCGCAGTATACATATATTATTATGTAATTTTTATTGTCAATAACCTATATTTATTTAACTTTATACATACACGCGAGATTTGTCATGAAAAATTAAAGTAGACAATGCATTTAAAAAAATCTTTGTAAAGCTATGTACGGTTTGGCTTAATGAGATGTAAGACTAGCTTCAATTTAAATTATGTATGTTAGGTTCACCCTCCAAATGTTCAAGTTGGTCAATATTCCTGGAAATAGTTTTAAAATGCGCATCTGGTGCAGAAAAGTTGGTACCGTTAATGTTATTACTACCACTGGATCGATACCTCTGCTGGTGGACTGTTAGTTCCCGAGGGTATCACCAGCCCAGTAGCCAGTACTTCGGTACTGGCATGAAATACGGATTTTTTGTGTTATTAAAATTTGCTGTTACAAACTGTTAGAAATCATTTTAAATTAAGGAATGTATCTCCCTCATGCAAAGCTCTGATTCCTTTCACGGATTTGGCTATACTTTTTGGACCTTTTGGATTATAGCTCTTCATTTTTTATATAAGCTTTGGATTTCAAATATTTTGGCCACGAGCATCACAGAAGAGACATGTATTGTCGAAATGCGCCTCTGGTGCAGGAAAATTGGTAGTGTTAATGTTATTAAACCAAGGCCATTTTCAAACAAAATTACAATATGGAATAGAAAGATCAAAGATTCCTGTAAGATTTTAAAAGGATGTGTGGTTTATTTTAACATTACATTAATTTAAATGTGTTGACAAATAACTGCAAACTGCAGTTTTCATAGATTTTTCCAATTCTTTGGTCTATTTAAAATTATGCATACATGTTGATATAAGTAATACAAAAAAGGTTCAACCCCAAAACCAATATACACTCGTACATTCACAATGTAAGACCTATTTCATTTTTGTCAGGAATTAATTCCAGGGTAGTACACTACCTCTGTGTAGCTTGTTTGTATGTTTTGTTTCAACAGGAGTTACCTTTTTTTATAAGTGCGGCCAGTTTGGAGGTCATATCTCTATAGGGATCAACCTGTTTTACATCAATGGGACAAATTTTGAAGATTTTGTTTTGCTGAATTCATTGTTTTTTATCAGAAGTGCCGTATTGAAGATCTTTATTTGTCGACATTTATCTACTTTTTGTTATTAGGTCGACTTGCTTTTATGAGTGAAGTGAGTTTGTAGAAAGTTAGGACGAGTAATTCTTGGACAGTTTGGCAATGGGACTATATGTCAGGAAATTTCATCCAACAACATACAAAATAGAGGTCAACATATGGTGATCATGTGATAAGTGACAGTCGTGTTCAAATTGGTACAAGTTGTGAATCATTACTTGCCGACTTGTCTTTTGTACTCGAATAAAGAAGATTCATACAGAACCTTCTCAATGAGCAATATAAAAGGCATCTTGCAAAGGTCTTTAATTTCACTTCCATTGATGACATCCCGTCACTCAATTACCCACATTTGAATTGATGCTAACATCTCATATATTCAGTGAAATTGATATTACAGAAATAAGATGTCGGATTCATACCTTGATCTTTTCTACGATATTGACACCGATTGACGACTTTGAACTAGAGTTTATGACGAACATGATAATTTCAATTTTCAAATTGTCAACTTCAAATTTCGCAGCAGTAACATATGCTCTGTTCCGTGTTTAGGCATTTACATATATTATGTAATATGTTACGCTCGTGCATGTTCACACAATGCGGACTACGTTAACAAGGGTGTGCTCCTTACATAAAATATTCCATCAGAGTAATAAGGTAAATATTAATTGACACTTCATAAGATTAGAGGTCCCCATCACGAATTGGTTGATCGATACGATGTGTCCTAACTCACTAGCGGCCTTAGATGTATAGATACAAGAATAGTAGTATGGTCAGTAATTTTACGGATTGTGTCCAATTTCCAACTGGAACATTTTGACTCAGTCTTTATTATTATGGTGGCGCGTGATTCTAACCCTGCCGACGTACCTATTCCCGCTTTTTTGGATTTCATACGATTACTCCCCTCTAGTTTCTTACTTACATTTGTCTATTTCAAGACAAATAAACTGCTTTCGTCTAAATCTAAATCATACGAGAAGATGATTCAGCATTATACTACATGTATATAAAACTATTGAGATGTGATTGTCGGGGAGAAAACTATTTACAATAGACCACAGAACAAGGATATTTTACAGAAACATGTCATTGTCCGGTCTGAAACAATGAACAACTACCATACCTTAAAGTAAAATATGCTAAATCTAAGAAAATTCAAACGAAAACCTAATAGCATGAATTATGCTGAAAAAATCATCTAAAAATTGCTATGGCAGACATCTACTAACAACATTAGTCTAGGGGCACTTGACCTTGTTGAGACGAACAAAGAATGATTAGTTGTACATTTATTTATACAGACTTCCAAAGATCTTCAAAAGGGAAAAACAAAGAGAGACAAGCTTAGAGTTAAAAACTGTAATAATCAAAAATTACCTGGGTATTTTCGAACCAAACGTTTTTATTCTGTATTTGTCAACTAGTGCTGTCTGTGGAATTCAATATAAAATCTGCCTAATTCCAATCATATACAACATTACCATGCTCCGAGGTCTCTTTATTTTGAATATTTGAATGAAAACAATATTAATCCATGTTTCACTTGCAAATAGACTTTACAGATCTGGTTTTTTTTAAATAAATCTTATCAATCTCAATATCAATCACTTCCAAAATATTAATATGAGATGCGATCATAACAAACTGAGAGCCGAAAATTGTATTTCTTTCTATTAAAATCTTTAACAATTTCATGTGAAACAAATGATTCCAATATTTGAGATAACTCCTTGAGTATCGACAGGTAATCTGTTATTAATTTAATCGTTTTTATTTCCTCGCTTAATATAAGTTGAATGAATAAATCAAACAAATATAAAGAATACAGTTTCAACATTCGTTTCACATATTCTAAAACCACTTTTTTAATCTGAAAATTTTTCCATCAATTCAGTACATCTGGCACACACATCATATTATCAACAATGTTTGGGATTTCATCTAAAATGGGAACTGTTTCACCAAATGTCATATCTGATATCCACTTATCAGCTATTGTTTTGCCAAGTCTGGGTATGATAGAACCATCGAATTTTTCCTTCAATTGACCACTGGGGTATGCTTGATAATCTTCGGATGCTGTTAGCTTTTTGCGAAACATTAATCAGGTCTATGGTATTTTTTTGATATTATCCAAATGATTTAAATGTACAAGAGTATCCATCAGTTTTAAACATATATATAATAATATATAGACAACAGTAGTATACAGGTGTTCAAAAGTCATAATTCGATTGAGAGAAAACAAATCCGGGTTACAAACTAACACCGAGGGAAACACATCAACTATAAGAGGAAAATAAAGGAACAACAGGAACACTGAAGTAAGAATATATCAGTTTACTGAAATGTGCCTGTAATGCGAGTATGGAAATATCTGTATAGTATTATTTTGAAATTAATACTTGTCAATCATTTATTGTTTATAGATATCAGAAGATGTGGTATGAGTGCCAATGAGACAACTCTCCATCCAAGTCACAATTTGTAAAAGTACGGTCTTCTATGAGTAATTGTTTTTCAGTAAGGGGAGAGTGTGTTGTAAGACTGTGCGTGTAATGGGGATGAAGAGCCTGGATTTAGTTTAGATAAAGTATTCCAATTTCACAACAAAACACTTGTATTACCAACAACCAACAAAGTAAATGCATTAAATCACACATGATTAACAATGCTTCTGTAAAGTTGACAGATTGAAAGCAAAATAAACAGGTATATAAATACTTACCATTCTGCTTACAATGATTCCTTGATTTAACTACACAATATAACAACCGGATTTATACAAATGTCTCACTAAAATCTTCAAAACAAGCACGTGTTCGTGACCCAATTATTCACTCAATCCAGTCTCCCAGGTTTGGCGTCTCGGTTTAAATTTAATCTTTTTTCTTGTGACCTACTTTTTCTTCTTCTAGTAACTATTTCAGACAGTGTTTAAGGATGTCCTCTGTTAAATTGATCAAATTATTACTTAGCGCTTGTCGGATTTGGGTACGCTATGTCAAAATACAGTGAAGTACAAGCACCAAATGCAATATACGATTTCATTTTTTTCTTCTTATCTGTATAAAGAATTAATTTTCATATATGTTAGAACTGGTGTAAAAGGTCATATAATTGAAGTATTATTGTTGTGTTAATGATTAAATTGTGTATGTCAGGATATATTCAAGTACTTAATATTTGATTTTGTATTAAATTCAAATAATGGAAAACATTGGTGTAACTTTTTAACGAAGTAAATAAATAAATTTATACCCAACTGCCATTATTTCCATGCGTGTTTTAGCTTTTTTCAATAATATATAAAGAAAATAAACAGGAATTGCCAAAATATCAACCAAAGAGTACAATAGACATGACAGACAATTGCAATTTATGTTTCCATTTGACCTTATTTTATGGCTATTTTTCAGATCAACGTTAATCGTATCCCTTTCATTCAAAATAAATAATAAAGTTAATATGATTTAATTGATATCATCATTGATCATGTTGATAGTATTAAAATTAACATAGCTTTTACGTCATTTTCTTTAATTGATTTAACATGATTTTTACAAAAAATAATAAGTCATTTTTTTTTTAACTTTGCAAAAATATTCTTTTTCATTTCCTATAAGTTAATTTTTCTATCTGAAATTTACCTATAACTCAAATGTGACTGTTTAAAATATAGCACAACATTGTCAACCGGTGGCAGTTAATTATATATTTGAATGTGGGCACCTGTTTATTGGCTTTGCATGTAGCACTCTCTAACTTCCATAGAAGTCCATGGTGACTAGTGTTATTTGATTATTTAAGATATCTGCTATGGGGTCAAAGCCCTTAATGTTTCAAATAATTCAACATGTTTTAAAAAGTTAATTTACGGGAAACGAAAATTTTTAACAGATTGGATGAGACCATGCCACTCTAAATGCTATTTAAGAGATTGGAAGATTTAAAATTAAGGTATTGTCGAATATAAGTGACTAAAGAATGGTCTAACAATAATTTCTTCTGTTTAGTTTAGCTTAAAAACTAATCTATTTATTCATCTACTCAATTACAATAAAATTAAAACATACAAATACATAACAATATAATATAAAATCATTGCAGCTGTGGTTGTTCAAAGGGAGATAATTGTCGAAAGGATCAATCGATTTTCTAAAACATAATGTGCTTGTTTCTTCTATTATTTCAATAATACATTTGTTATAAGATTATTAATTTTTAATCAATTGTAGTTTAATTAGAATAAATCTGACAAAATCTTTATGTTACACTTATCCTAAAAGGTAAATATGCCAATGACCTTCAAATTGGAACAGACTTTAATGTCCTGAACGGCATTGTCTCATCCAAACTGGTTTTTTTTTCTTGTGAATTAACCTTTTAGAAGATGTTGAATTATTTGAAAACTGAGTTTTTTGAACCCAAAGGCATATATTGCCTGGATACCATTTGCCACAACGTTCTGGAACTCCGATATGTAGTGCTATTTGACATTGCCCTTAAACATGTTTGAATTAGAGCGCATCTTCTGAATCTAATGAAGCCGAACCGCACCGCACGTCTGATTTACTTCATTATAAACAAAGGCAACAGTAGTATACCGCTGTTCGAAACTCATAAATCGAAAGAAAAAAACATACCCGGGTTACAAACTAAAACTGAGGAAAACGCATTAAATATAAGAGGAGAACAACGACACAACATTAAATTGTAACACACACACAAATATAACATCAAAACTAAATACATTAATTTAGAATAGAAAAGTACCGTGACACGTCTTATAGTAACGTGAATTCACACTCAAATATAAGAGGAAACAAACGACACAACAGAAACACAACGTTGAAATGTAACACACACAGAAACGAACTATAATATAACAACGGCCATATTCGTGACTTGGTACAGGACATTTATTTTAAAGAAAAAAAATGGTTGGTTGAACCTGGTTTTGTGGCATGCCAAACCTCTCGCTTTAATGGCAATGTTAATTATAACATTAAAATGACAACATTACATGACAGGACTACAATATAAATGTTTGATTGGTTGATGGTTGCTTAACGTCCAGTGGCAAATATTTCATGCATGTTCAGGACGAGAAAAAGTTAACAATAAATAGCCTTGTCATAAAAGAGGCCATCCGGGATGATGGTCAGGGAAATTTTGACTGCCACTTGAAAATGAGGGTATATTGGATAGGGGCCAAAATTTTGCCTTGCAACAGGCCACCTACGGACCCCTCACAAGAGTTGTGGCAGGGGTTCTTAACGTGCAAAGAGCTTGGCACTCTCTTTACACGAGCCATGGAATTTAACGTCCCCATTCTGAGCGGACGTGACTGCGAACCTAATACATCCGCACAGCCAAAAGAAATCCCCACTTCTGCAAGCGTTTTACTGCCGGTCGGGAGAAGACCAAGTGACCATATTTCGTTTCCCAAGTCACCCTTGGGTATAAGCCTTGTATCTTTGATAAGGTTTAATTAGTCTGTGGATTAAAGTAACCAGTCGATATTTATACATTTGTAACCATGTCTTTCTGTGCGTATGTTAATTGAGGATAATTGAACAAATATTATTAAATAAATATCACATTCAGTTTATATTTGATTCGATTTATTCACGTACTATTTGTTCCTTTGACTGTATTTTGAAGCATATTACAAAGGACTGGTTATATTGGTGGTTTTGTTTTCATTGAGCATTCAGAAGACAAGACGCATACAAATTGTACAGTATTCGTCAGTACAAAGTTCATAATTTTTTCAGTCATTTAAAGTGTAAATATAAAAATAAGAAGATGTGTTATAATTGCCAATGAAACAACTAAACTCTACCAGAGACCTAATGACATTTACAAATCTTCTCAAAGATATTTTTTCTGAAATATTCGTAGTGCAAACCTTTGTTATAAGTAGAAGTCAGTCTGATAAGTAATAAATAACAAAAAAAAATAAGACAATAGAAGTTTACCGCTGTTCAATAGTCATAAATCGATTTAACTGAAACAAATCGATATCACAAACCAAAACACATCAACTATAAAACGAACAGAACAACAGAAGCACTGAACTGTTCTGTTGTTCCGTTTTGTTTCCTCTTATAGTTGATGTATGTTGGTTTGTGACATGAATATGGACATGGATATCCTCAATTAACGACTTCTATTTTTAAACATCCCAATTTTTGTACTACTTTAAAACTTCCGAGTTTGATATCAAAATACATCCTGTTTTTTTCTACTCATTTTGGACATAATTGTGGATGTCATCACACAGACGACTCTAGTTTAATATCTTAACATACATCCTATTTTTCCTATTATCATTTAAAAGAGGGATGAAAGATACCAGAGGGACATTCAAACTCATAGACCGAAAATTAACTGACAACGCCATGGCTAAAAAAGAATAGGACAATCAGACAAATAATAGTACACAGGACACAACATAGAAAACTAAACCTGCAGAAGACTAAGCAACACGAACCCCACAAAAAATGGGGTGATCTCAGGTGCCCCGGAAGGGTAAGCAGATCCAACACGGGTAAATAGTTTAATTCGGTAGGTCACATTCGTGAAAAGGGAACGGGATTTTAGTTACGATATAAGGAATATATCCGATATCATCAGTGGAACGGATATTCCATACCGGTTAAACAACTCGTGATGGCGTTCGTAAAAATTTACAAAGGGATAATTCAACTTCATCATTTGGAACTCTTGGTTTAAAAGCTTCCTAGTGAGCAACATCCCCCTATTAAGAAAATTATGATAGGAAATACAAGCCCGGGAACATCGTCCCGTTTTACCCGCGGTCGTTGACACCCGTGGCAGCCCGCTATAGGTCGACCGCGTACCTTCACCGGCGGTAGCCCGCTGATAGGCCGGCTATGTACCTTTTTACCCGCGATCATCGACACCCGTGGCAGCCTGCTACAGGTCGACTGCGTACCTTCACCGTCGGTAGCCCGCTGATAGACCGGCCACGTACCTTTTGGTTGACACCCGTGGCAGCCCGCTACAGGTCGACCGCATACCTTCACCGGCGGTAGCCTACTGATAGGCCGGCCACTTACCTTTTACCCCCACGTACTTTTTACCCGCGGTTGCCGACACCCGTGGCAGCCCGCTACAGGTCGACTGCGTACCTTCACCGGCGGTAGCCCGCTGTTAGGTCGGCCACGTATCTTTTTGCCCGCGGTCGTCGACACCCGTGGCAGCCCGCTACAGGTCGACTGCGTACCTTCACCGGCGGTAGCCCGCTGTTAGGTCGGCCACGAATCTTTTTACCCGCGGTCGTAGACACCCGTGGCAGCCCGCTACAGGTCGACCGCGTACCTTCACTGGTGGTAGCCCGGTGATACGCCGGCCACGTTCCTTTTACCCGTGGTCGTCGAGACCAGTGGCAGCCCGCTACAGGTCGAACACGTACCTTCACCGGCGGTAGCCCGCTGTTAGGTCGGCCACGAATCTTTTACCCGCGGTCGTAGACACCCGTGGCAGCCCGCTACAGGTCGAACACGTACCTTCACCGGCGGTCGCCCGCTGATAGGCCGGCCACGTACCTTTTTACCTGCGGTCGTCGACACCCGTGGCAGCCCGATTCAGGTCGACCGCGTAGCTTCACCGGTGGTAGCCCGCTGATAGTCCGGCCACTTACCTTTTACCCCCAACTAATAATACACAAGACACAACATAGAAAACTAAACCTGCGGAAGACTAAGCAACACGAACCCCACAAAAAATGGGGTGATCTCAGGTGCCCCGGAAGGGTAAGCAGATCCAACACGGGTAAATAGTCTAATTCGGTAGGTCACATTCGTGAAAAGGGAACGGGATTTTAGTTACGATATAAGGAACATATCCGATATCATCAGTGGAACGGATATTCCATGCCGGTTAAACAACTCGTGATGGCGTTAATAAAATTTACAAACGGATAATTCAACTTCATCATCTGAAACTCTTGGTTTAAAAGCTTTCTAGTGAGCAGCATCCCCCTATCAAGAAAATTATGATAGGAAATACAAGCCCGGGAAAATCGTCCCGTTTTACCCGCGGTTGCCGACACCCGTGGCAGCCCGCTACAGGTCGACTGCGTACCTTCTCCGGCGGTAGCCCGCTGATAGGCCGGCCACGTACCTTTTACCCCCACGTACCTTTTACCCGCGGTCGTTGACACCCGTAGCAGTCCGCTACAGGTCGACCGCGTACCTTCACCGTCGGTAGCCCGCTGTTAAGTCGGCCACGTATCTTTTTGCCCGCGGTCGTCGACACCCGTGGCAGCCCGCTACAGGTCGACTGCGTACCTTCACCGGCGGTAGCCCGCTGTTAGGTCGGCCACGAATCTTTTTACCCGTGGTCGTAGACACCCGTGGCAGCCCGCTACAGGTCGACCGCGTACCTTCACAGGTGGTAGCCCGGTGATACGCCGGCCACGTACCTTTTACCCGTGATCGTCGAGACCCGTGGCAGCCCGCTACAGGTTGAACACGTACCTTCACCGGCGGTAGCCCGCTGTTAGGTCGGCCACGAATCTTTTACCCGCGGTCGTAGACACCCGTGGCAGCCCGCTACAGGTCAAACACGTACCTTCACCGGCGGTCGCCCGCTGATAGGCCGGTCACGTACCTTTTTACCCGCGGTCGTCGACACCCGTGGCAGCCCGCTACAGGTCGAACACGTACCTTCACCGGCGGTCGCCCGCTGATAGGCCGGCCACGTACCTTTTTACCCGCGGTCGTCGACACCCGTGGCAGCCCGATTCAGGTCGACCACGTACCTTCACCGGCGGTAGCCCGCTGTTAGGTCGGCCACGAATCTTTTACCCGCGGTCGTAGACACCCGTGGCAGCCCGCTACAGGTCGAACACGTACCTTCACCGGCGGTCGCCCGCTAATAGGCCGGTCACGTACCTTTTTACCCGCGGTCGTCGACACCCGTGGCAGCCCGCTACAGGTCAAACACGTACCTTCACCGGCGGTCGCCCGCTGATAGGCTGGCCACGTACCTTTTTACCCGCGGTCGTCGACACCCGTGGCAGCCCGATTCAGGTCGACCACGTTCCTTCACCGGTGGTAGCCCGCTGATAGTCCGGCCACGTACCTTTTACCCCCAAATAATAGTACACAAGACACAACATAGAAAACTAAACCTGCGGAAGACTAAGCAACACGAACCCCACAAAAAATGGGGTGATCTCAGGTGCCCCGGAAGGGTAAGCAGATCCAACACGGGTAAATAGTCTAATTCGGTAGGTCACATTCGTGAAAAGGGAACGGGATTTTAGTTACGATATAAGGAACATATCCGATATCATCAGTGGAACGGATATTCCATACCGGTTAAGCAACTCGTGATGGCGTTCGTAAAATTTACAAACGGATAATTCAACTTCATCATTTGAAACTCTTGGTTTAAAAGCTTCCTAGTGAGCAGCATCCCCCTATCAAGAAAATTATGATAGGAAATACAAGCCCGGGAAAATAGTCCCGTTTTACCCGCGGTCGTCGACACCCGTGGCAGCCCGCTACAGGTCGACCGCGTGCCTTCACCGGCGGAAACCTGGTGATAGGCCGGCCACGTACCTTTTTACCCGCGGTCGTCGACACCCGTGGCAGCTTGCTACAGGTCGACCGTGTACCTTTACCGGCGGTAGCCTGGTGAAAGGCCGGCCACGTACCTTTTTACCCGCGGTCGTCGACACCCGTGGCAGCCCGCTACAGGTCGACCTCGTACCTTCGCCGGCGGTAGCCCGCTGTTACGCCGGCCACGTATCTTTTTACCCGCGGTCTTCGACGCCCATGACAGCCCGCTACAGGTCGACCGCGTACCTTCACCGGCGGTCGCCCGCTGATAAGCCGACCACGTACATTTTTACCTGCGGTCGTCGACACCCGTCTCAGCCCGTATCAGGTCGACCGCGTACCTTCTCCGGCGGTAGTCCGGTGAAAGACCGGCCACGTACCTTTTACCCGTGGTCGTCGAGACCCGTGGCAGCCCGATACAGGTCGAACACGTACCTTCACCGGTGGTCGCCCGCTGATAGGCCGGCCACGTACCTTTTTACCCGCGGTCGTCGACACCCGTGGCAGCCCGCTTCAGGTCGACCGGGTACCTTCACCGGCGGTAGCCCGCTGATAGGCTGGCCACGTACCTTTTACCACCACGTATCTTTTTACACGCGGTCGTCGACAGCCGTGGCAGCCCGCTACAGGTCGACTGCGTACCTTCACCGGCGGTAGCCCGCTGTTAGGTCAGCCACGAATCTTTTTACCCGCGGTCGTAGACACCCGTGGTAGCTTGCTACAGGTCGACCGTGTACCTTTACCGGCGGTAGCCTGGTGAAAGGCCGGCCACGTACCTTTTTACCCGCGGTCGTCGACACCCGTGGCAGCCCGCTTCAGGTCGACCGCGTACCTTCACCGGCGGTAGCCCGCTGATAGGCTGGCCACGTACCTTTTACCACCACGTCCCGTTTTAACCCGCGGTCGTCGACACCCGTGGCAGCCCGCTATAGGTCGACCGCGTACCTTCACCGGCGGTAGCCCGCTGATAGGCCGGCTATGTACCTTTTTACCCGCGATCATCGACACCCGTGGCAGCCTGCTACAGGTCGACTGCGTACCTTCACCGTCGGTAGCCCGCTGATAGACCGGCCACGTACCTTTTGGTTGACACCCGTGGCAGCCCGCTACAGGTCGACCGGATACCTTCACCGGCGGTAGCCTACTGATAGGCCGGCCACTTACCTTTTACCCCCACGTACTTTTTACCCGCGGTTGCCGACACCCGTGGCAGCCCGCTACAGGTCGACTGCGTACCTTCACCGGCGGTAGCCCGCTGATAGGCCGGCCACGTACCTTTTACCCCCACGTACCTTTTACCCCAAGTCGTTGACACCCGTTGCAGCCCGCTACAGGTCGACCGCGTACCTTCACCGGCGGTAGCCCGCTGTTAGGTCGGCCACGTATCTTTTTGCCCGCGGTCGTCGACACCCGTGGCAGCCCGCTACAGGTCGACTGCGTACCTTCACCGGCGGTAGCCCGCTGTTAGGTCGGCCACGAATCTTTTTACCCGCGGTCGTAGACACCCGTGGCAGCCCGCTACAGGTCGACCGCGTACCTTCACTGGTGGTAGCCCGGTGATACGCCGGCCACGTTCCTTTTACCCGTGGTCGTCGAGACCAGTGGCAGCCCGCTACAGGTCGAACACGTACCTTCACCGGCGGTAGCCCGATGATAGGTCGGCCACGAATCTTTTACCCGCGGTCGTAGACACCCGTGGCAGCCCGCTACAGGTCGAACACGTACCTTCACCGGCGGTCGCCCGCTTATAGGCCGACCACGTACCTTTTTACCTGCGGTCGTCGACACCCGTGGCAGCCCGATTCAGGTCGACCGCGTAGCTTCACCGGTGGTAGCCCGCTGATAGTCCGGCCACGTACCTTTTACCCCCAACTAATAGTACACAAGACACAACATAGAAAACTAAACCTGCGGAAGACTAAGCAACACGAACCCCACAAAAAATGGGGTGATCTCAGCTGCCCCGGAAGGGTAAGCAGATCCAACACGGGTAAATAGTCTAATTCGGTAGGTCACATTCGTGAAAAGGGAACGGGATTTTAGTTACGATATAAGGAACATATCCGATATCATCAGTGGAACGGATATTCCATGCCGGTTAAACAACTCGTGATGGCGTTAATAAAATTTACAAACGGATAATTCAACTTCATCATTTGAAACTCTTGGTTTAAAAGCTTTCTAGTGAGCAGCATCCCCCTATCAAGAAAATTATGATAGGAAATACAAGCCCGGGAAAATCGTCCCGTTTTACCCGCGGTTGCCGACACCCGTGGCAGCCCGCTACAGGTCGACTGCGTACCTTCTCCGGCGGTAGCCCGCTGATAGGCCGGCCACGTACCTTTTACCCCCACGTACCTTTTACCCGCGGTCGTTGACACCCGTAGCAGTCCGCTACAGGTCGACCGCGTACCTTCACCGGCGGTAGCCCGTTGATAGGCCGTCACGTACCTTTTTACCCACGGGTCGACACCCGTGGCAGCCCGCTACAGGTCGACCGTTCACCCTCACCGGCGGTAGCCCGCTGATAGGCCGGCCACCTGCCTTTTTACCCGCGGGTCGACACCCGTGGCAGCCCGCTACAGGTCGACCCGGTACCTTCACCGGCGGTAGCCCGCTGATAAGCCGGTCACGTACCTTTTGCCCGCACGTACCTTTTACCTGCGGTCGTCGACACCCGTGGCAGCCCGCTACAGGTCGACGGCGTACCTTTTACCCCCACGTACCTTTTACCCGAGGTCGTCGACACCCGGGGCAGCCCGCTACAGGTCGACCGCGTACGTTCAACGGTGGTATCGCGGTGATAGGCCGGCCACGTACCTTTCTACCCGCGGTCGTCGACACCCGTGGCAGCCCGCTACAGGTCGACCGTGTACGTTCACCGGCGGTAGCCCGGTGATAGGCCGGCCACGTACCTTTTACCCGCGGTCGTCGACACCCGTGGCAGCCCGCTACAGGTCGACCGTGTACCTTCACCGGCGATAGCCCGCTGACAGGCCGGTCACGTACCTTTTTACCCGCGGTCCTCGACACCCGTGGCAGCCCGCTACAGGTCGACCGCGTACCTTCACCGGCGGTAGCCCGGTGATAGGCTGACCACGTACCTTTTTACCAGCGGTCGTCGACACCCGTGGCAGCCCTCTACAGTTCGATCGCGTACCTTCACCGGCGGTATCCTGCTGATAGGCCGGCCACGTATCTTTTTACCCGCGGTCGTCGACACCCGTGGCAGCCCGCTACAGGTCGACCGTGTACCTTCACCGGCGATAGCCCGCTGACAGGCCGGCCACGTACCTTTTTACCCGCGGTCGTCGACACCCGTGGCAGCCCGCTACAGGTCGACCGCGTACCTTGACCGGCGGTAGCCCGGTGATAGGCTGACCACGTACCTTTTTACCAGCGGTCGTCGACACCCGTGGCAGCCCTCTACAGTTCGATCGCGTACCTTCACCAGCGGTATCCCGCTGATAGGCCGGCCACGTATCTTTTTACCCGCGGTCGTCGACACCCGTGGCAGCCCGCTACAGGTCGACCGCGTACCTTCACCGGCGGTAGCCCGCTGATAGGCTGGCCACGTACCTTTTTATCTGCGGTCGTCGACACCCGTTGCAGCCCGCTACAGGTTGACCGGGTATCTTCACCGGCGGTAGCCTGCTGATAGGCCGGCCACGTACCTTTTACCCGCGGTCGTCGACACCCTAGGCAGCCCTCTACAGGTCGACCGCGGGTAAAAAGGTAATGGTGGGAGCTCGAGGGATGGACAACTTTGCCAAAAGTATAGCAGGAAATATTTGAATTGACCTTATACAAATATTATGGTTAGTTCTAACTCACCCAAGGAAAAACATTTAATCTATTATATACATTCACGTGTAACAAGTATAAACAAATACACGTGGTAATGTTAGCATACCAGTGTACATAATTTTGAGGAATACATGTACTATAACTATAAGAGGGGAAGAAAGGAACAACAGGAACACTGAAGTGCAATAAAAACAAAAGCCAACATACATTGAAACAATCTATTTGATAACCTTTCAGAATTATGGGTCTTCGATGCTCAACAATTTAGTACTTTGTTTTGACCTTTCAACTATATAATGTCTTTCGTTTGTTCGCGGATTTATGTAACTGTGTGGCTGAGTGTTCAATAAAGGCAACAGAAGTATACCGGTATTCAAAAGTCATGAATCGATTGAGAGTAAACAATCCGGGTTATAAACTAAAACCAGGAGAAACATATCAACTGTAAGAGGGGAAGAAAGGAACAACAGGAACACTGAAGTGCAATAAAAACAAAAGCCAACATACATAGAAACAATCTATTTGATAACAACTGCCATATTCCTGACTTGGTACAGAACATTTTAAGAAAATAAGATGGGTTGAATCTCGTATAATGGCTATACATACCTCCCGCTTTATGACAATGTTAAAAACTATCGCTAAAATGACAACACTACGTGACAGAAATATATTTTAAAATTAATTATCTCTTTCCGTGTCACTAAATAAATGTTCTTCCGTACATTGTATCTTAAAATTTTATGACGGAAACTGATTGCACGAATAGTTTCATTTTTACATGTGCACGTCTTACTCTTGGTTTAATCGAGTGTTACTACAATCTTATCATAATTGACAAACTGGTCAACATTTAGCTTTTATAATAATACAATTTCAGACTCTAGGTGAAAAGAATAATTTATCAAATACAATTATTTATCATTAATCATTATTATTGGTACATTGAAGTTGATTATAATTCCTTTTATAAATGTCGAAGTCTTGTTTTTTTTTTTATTTTGAGATGGCCGAGTGGTCAACGTAGTTCTACGTGGAAAGTGCGTTAGACTTCATTCATTATTGCATTTTGTTCTGGCAAAGGTTGGTAGTTTCCACCGGGCACTCCGGTTCCGTTCACCAATAAAAACTGGACGCCATGAACTAACCAAAACAATAATGATGAAAGTGGCGTTTAAACAAAACACTAAGCGTCTAATAAATTATTGGTATCTTTTAAGAAAACATGCTTGCAGGATCAATTTGTAGTTTGGTAGACTGATATGAAAATATAACCTGCAATTGCAGGAACTGCCACACACATGTATAATCACGTTTCATGAATTGATTCCATGAATGTGGTTACATTTGTAACTCAAATGAAATGTATCCCATCTTTCTTCGGTTGACTTATTAAGTTAAGTCCTTCATCAATCATTTTTATCAATGAATAATTTTATAGGCCCAATACTGATTACAATTGTTTTTAGAAGTCTTTTTTTATGCATAGAGCAGTTCTTTTGCATATATTGCATGACCCGAGTCTCAATTATAATAATTATCTTGCATTTCTTGATTGTAATGTACAGACTATATATTTTTTTAAATTTGAAAAAAACGATATTAAATCAGGTTCACGCAATCATAAGGATTAACAAACGTGTGGCATATGTTTTATTCTTTAATAGATGTTCTTCATATTTTTGTTCTTAAAACAGCTTCGTAAGAGAAATTTCTTATGATACTATTTTAAATACGTTATCATGTTAAATATAAACTTACTCTGACCTATAATTGTTTTACTTTTTACACATTATGACTTGAATGGAGAGTTCTCTCGTTAGCACTCATACACCATCTTAATTCTGTTAATTTTAAAGACTGTTGAGTAGCATACGTAAGTTTTACTAAGTATTTCAATTTTGAATATATGAAAGTGCTAAAAATATTTACAAAATTCAAAAATTATGATTGTCTGCAAACAATGAAGGTTGTACGGTGATCTATAGTTCGTTTGGTCTCTGGTGGATTTTTTTCATCGGCAAATCAGACCTTACCTTTTTTTGTATAAGAAATAATCAGTACTCATCATAGTGCACGTTATACGTCGTATAATGAATTAATAATGTATCACTTTTATTAGTAATCAAAAACGGGCAAAAGACATCAAATGGAAAATGAAAAACAAATCTTTGATTATAAAATAAAACAGTCTGCTCCAAAAGCATGAAAGTAAACACAACTCTTCAAACCGCTACGTAGGTAAATAAAAAATTAGCAGCATACACTTACAAAAAAAGAAACACATAATTCGAGTGTTTAGAGTTATACAACAGTTCCTGCCCCATTAGTGACACCCCTTATGTTACTCTTGTTTATATTCGTTGTTTAAACATATCCGGTAATATGTCATCACACACAAATAATTTTATTAATGTCTATGTTCAAACCCTTAGACATTACTAAACGTAGTATATCGGGAGGCGTTTGATTTTTTGTTCACAGATCTATATTTCTAATAAAAGTTTTTTTTTCTTTCAAAGCATAATGGTATCACTATTTAACTTATTCTTTCAAAGAGAATAAGGCGTCATTTTTGATATATCATAACTTTTTCTTTAAAGTTATTGAGAATAAAAAATAAATATTTACATTTAACAATTAACAGCTGAACTCTTTGATAGTGTATCCGTTTGATGAATAGCGATATTGTCTAGATCTAATCTTTTAAATTTATAATATGTTAATTACATTAATCACTATAATTAATACTATGTTAATTACATTTATCATTGTTAATGTAAAGACAATGTGTGTTATATGTTTCATAGTACACAAGACATGCTTACCTTTTGTACCTATAAATTCCCATATGTACTTCTCAGTTTCATATAGCATTATGACAAGTTATGAAATGTGATGAAGACGAACTGCAATCACCTCATTATCTTCTGATTTTTTGGGGTGTTTTATTTCCGTGTGTATAAACCACAGAAAACAGAAATATTTATTTTGGTTTTTTTTTGCATCTTGTTTAACGTGTTTGTAAGTTTAAGTACATCCCATATTGACAATCGGAAGCATGATACCTACTCTGCAAATTTTACTACTTTACTTTTCAGAAAAAGGATGCAGCCAGAGAATATTCAGAATACAAATTTCATGTTCTAATTCCTATGCATGTGATTACAATCGAATCTCTAATATATGATATGCACAGTTTAAAATACATCCTTTGACGTTTTACAAATTATTTCTTTTTAACCATCTACTAGTATGTGGTTTATTTATCTTTAATAATAGAATAATTCTGACGTCAATGAATAATGGATGGTTTTGCTTGGTGATGTGCTATTATCTAGCTATTTCTAATTAACTTTTAATAACCCATGATATTTTTTAACATGTTTTATACTTTGCATACATTTGCTTAAAACACCAATACTAAAATTGACAAATATAATGTATTAAAAACGTACAGTTTTCACCAGAACAAGAATTTTGTTTGTATGGTTTACATTGTATTTACAAACAATGCATGGAAATATTTCAACTTAGCAAGCCAAATGATTGCATATACAGTGGCGGATCCAGCCATTTAAAAAAAGGGGGGGTCCCAACCCAGGACAAAGAAGGGGGGGGGGTTCTAACTACATTTCCCCATTCAAATGCATATACCGGCCAAAAAAAGGGGGCTCCAACCCCCGGGACCCCCCTCCCCCCCCCCCCGCCTGGACCCGCCAATGACATACTACCTAACATTTTATACGTGCATAAACATGGAAATCTCCTGTCGTTCACGCATGACAGTCATAGTTGCCAAGTTTTTACTATTCGACGATTATAACATTTGCATTTCGGATAAAACTAATTGCAAATGTTTAATTTAGAAATTGTGTGTTATATCTACAATTCCCGTTCAAATTATTTATTATTTTTTATATACATAATTTATATATATATATATATCAACATCTATCGGACATTTATAGAAGAGTGTTTTATGTGGGAAACAAACAGGAAGCACATGCTACATAGTATTTGTAGTATTCTTCCTCAATACAATTTGTCGACACGTTTGATTCAATAGCTAGTTGAACCATCCTTGAACGTTTACACATTTCCGCAATCCTGTGGTTAACAAAAACTATATCAAACAAGTTATTTATATGCTGGGGTTGATTTACAATTTTACATAGTGTATAAACTTCTTTTTGTTGTTGTTGACCTTATTTTATAAATATTGTCAATTTGTGTGTTGTTGAAATGCCTTTTCGATGAGAATTGTGCAAAACAAAAGCTTAACATATGATATTAATGTTATACTTTTTTCTGTTGTTCAAATGTATTAATGTCTTGATTGTATTCAACCTATCAACCTGACGCACAAAGTTTAAAACACAATAATCGGCCATTTATAGAAGTGAATGTTATGTGGGAAACAAACAGGAAGCACATGTTACATACTATTTGTAGCATTCTCCCTCAATAAAATTTGTCGTCATGTCTAAATCAATAGCTAGTTGAAGCGTCCTTATACGTTTCGTCATTTCCGCAATCCTGTGGTTAACAAAAACTATAAAAAAAACAGGTTATTTATATGTTAGGGGTGATTCAAAATTTAACCCATTGTGTAGTCTTCTTTTTGTTGTTGAGGACCTTATTTTATTAATATTGTCAATTTGTGTGTTGTTGAAATGCCTTTTCGATGAGAATTGTGCAAAACAAAAGCTTAACATATGATATTAATGTTATACTTTTTTCTGTTGTTCAAATGTATTAATGTCTTGATTGTATTCAACCTATCAACCTGACGCACAAAGTTTAAAACACAATAATCGGCCATTTATAGAAGTGAATGTTATGTGGGAAACAAACAGGAAGCACATGTTACATACTATTTGTAGCATTCTCCCTCAATAAAATTTGTCGTCATGTCTAAATCAATAGCTAGTTGAAGCGTCCTTATACGTTTCGTCATTTCCGCAATCCTGTGGTTAACAAAAACTATAAAAAAAACAGGTTATTTATATGTTAGGGGTGATTCAAAATTTAACCCATTGTGTAGTCTTCTTTTTGTTGTTGAGGACCTTATTTTATTAATATTGTCAATTTGTGTGTTGTTGAATTGCCGCTTATTAACATATGATATTGATTTGATATTTTTTTTTCCTTTTGTTCAAAGTTATAAATTCAAGCATTGATTAGATATGAATTGAAATAATGAAATTAATAATAATAACTGAATAATGTCTCATTGAAAACAATAAAAAAAAACAGTAATCGAAAATACATAATAAACATTATTATCTGTATATCACTAATAACATATTTCTTTGTATACTGCTTTAATTCAAAATATAGTTTCAAGGTTTCTGTAAAATTTACTGAAATTCTTCTTTCGTCCGATTTTGCATATTACTTTTCTTTTCCAAAAGTCTTATGTAGTACAAACGAATCTGAAGATTTGATGAACATTTTAACCTGTTTTTCCAGCTGCATCTAAATTCTACAAATGAAAGAAGAAAACAAAGTTTTATGTATTTGTAATTCGCCGTTTCAGAATCTAATGCATTCTGGGTAATATTTTCAAAATGTACACCAAAACGTCGTGATTGGTTGAAAACGTCCAAAACAATGGAAATTCAACCAATGACGTAACGTTATTTTCATTTTGGGGTACGAACATGAAATTACCCATGATGCTTTAGATTCTGAAACGGCGAATTAGCGACAGCAACACAACAACAAGTTTAAAATAAAAAACAAACCAAAAGTCATATTTTTTATTCAATTATTTTTTCAACATCTGTACACTACTGTTCTCATATCTTCCACACGTATTTATTAAATAAAGGCAACAGTAGTATACCACTGTTCGAAATTCATCAATTAATTCAGAAAAATTCATCCGGGTTACAAACTAAAACTGAGGGAAACACATCAAATATAAGAGGAGATTAACGAAACAACAGAATCCCTTAAGTGCAACAAAAAAAAAAACAAACGACAATGCAACACACACAGAAACGAAGTATAAGATAACAACTGCCATTTTCCTGACATGATACAGGACATTTTAAGACAAAATGGTGGGTTGAACCTAAAACTTATTATTCGTGAAATTAGAGTCTTTGGATACTGTATAACAGCTGATGTATGCATAGCATTAGATGTTTGTTCAATTGATATCACGTGCTTGAGTTAGGTTCACACTCTATTGACATGTTTCAGTAATAGCTATCCCATGAGGACGCGGTGTGTCAGTTTTAGATCACCCCTCTGGACTCCGGCCATCAGGTGTTCTTACACTGACACACCAAGTCAGAATGGGATAACGGTTTTACATCCCAGCTGTTCTAGATTAGATAAAACAAAATTATCCTATATAAAATTTTGTTAAGAACGCCACACAATCATTATAATATACTTTATATATTACTTAAGAAATAATTCATGACAGACGTAGATTTGTTTTCATTTTACCATGGGTTGGGCATTTATAGTCGATTATTTTACCCTGAGCTTTAGCGAGGGGTAAAATACGAATACCAATGCCCAACCCATGGTTAAATGAAAACAAATCTACGGCTGCCATGAATTAGTTCAATTCTAATATGACAAATTCGGTAATATTTTTAACCGGAAAGCCTTATACATACGATACTGTTGTGGATGTTCCGTTTTACCCAAATTTGATAATATTATTAATATTACATCATTCAATGATTATTTGTTTAAATCGCATTGTTCACTTATATATTTTCTTCCAATGTAATTGCATTCGTTCTGAGGCATACAAGAAGCTTTCAAACGCCCGGTATTACCATTTGATTTTTTGTTTACGGAAACATACTTATGACGTCACCTTGTTTCGTTGCCATGCCAATAACATCATTTCGCGGAATTTTTGTTTAATAAAATTTTACCATGAAAAATAAATTAAAATGGACTGATTTGTGTATTTTGCTGTAGAATAGAGATAAATTTATTGTATCTGAATCTTGGCTTACGTAATCTGGGTTTTTTTTTTGTCGAAAATTGAGAATATCTGGTAGTATGAGACCCGGACACAATGTTTAAATATGTTAAATTAACAGAGAGTTTGTATCCAGTCGTCCTGGTGTAAGTGTATGAATCGTAGGTCTGTATGCTAAAAATCTTGAGTTCGAATCCGAGCATAGACACTGGTTTTTTCTGCATAAATTTTGATACTTTTCCGTATAAATAATTCTCAGTTTTATTGTGGATTCAACATTCCCGCCAAAATGTTACAGAACATAGGAAAGCATGCAGAACAAAGAAACTCAAGCTAGATGATCTCGTAGGGATGATCCGGTTCAGATCACCCCTGTGGTTAGAACAAACGGAGGCTTTGGATGCTAAATCCTTTGTTTGTCTTGTTTTAATATGTACAGTATACTACTAATCTATTAACTACGTGTGATGTTGGAGGATGAGAATACTGATAACAAGCAAATGTCATGAGATTTTCCCATGGAACCACATAAGAACCAAACATAGATCGTTTGGAAATGATATCAGGATATAACATTTGCTAAACATGCTAAAGATAAAAGCTGAGTAGTCTTTATTTTGTAAGGAGGGAGGGGGGAAATTAATCGAATTGTTAAGTTCTTGATGTTAACTTGATTTGAAGAAGATTTTCTTTTGGTAATTTTGTCACTGTAGGACTATTTTTATATGGATTCACTAGACAGCTTCCTTCTGAAGTAAGCTCTGTCTAGATTATATAATCAAAATAAAATGACATTGCGATAGACCTAGATAATTGCGAAACATATTTTAACTAACCTTTTATACCAGTTTATACAATGAATATTCTGTATTTATTTTAGGATTTGTCAGTCGTATACGTATATGCTAAATAAAACATTACTTCAAAGTTTGTTTTAGGTTTTTTGATTTTCAAATGTTTAGTCCTAGAGCACATTATAGACACATTTACTGTCAAAACGTGCTCATGGTGAAATGAATTTGTTACTGTAAATAAAATTATACGCTCAAAACTTCACAAAATGAGTAATGCATCTTTTGTAGTGAAAAAGGTACACAAAATTTGTAGTAGAACTATTTTGCTCAAGTTCATAGACGTTTTACAGATCTACATTTCTACGTATATAGACTAATCAAATAATTTTACTAAAAAACTATAACCCCTACTTAGCAATTTAGCAATCTTTTATTTTTTTAATGTTGAATTGAATTTAAATACGATTGTATGTATCTTAATTTACCTTGCGGGTTGGAGTTGTATTTCCAAGTTTTATGTGGATTTCATTGGGTATCACCCATGGATATGTCCCTTCAATTGATTCTTGTGTACAGAGTAAAACTCATCATCGGGTATAATTGGTACTGTGTTACCAATTCGGATAGAAAGGCTGTTTATTAAACCTATCAATCTGTTTTGTCTCACTGACACAATTTGCATTCTGAAATAGAAATGTAAAGACTCGTTTTGTTGAATTATGATATCATGTAGTGCTTTAACTTTATTTTTCGAAATATACAGTTCGTTAACACCACAAAAATATTATAAACGAATAATTTGATTTGTATTTGAAGTAATAAATGAAATGTACACATCTAACCGTAAATTTCGGGAATGTACACCCAGTACATTTAGAAGTTCTCAATCTCAAATCACACTTTTATTTCATTTTGATCATAAGATATATATTGGAAGGTATGATATTAAGAGTAGTTCCCTAGCCATTGATACTGCAGAATAGTAAAATTCACAAATTCCTTCTTTACTTGCAATATTTAATATAACAAAAGAGAAATAACTCAATAATAAATATGGAATAAGGCTTAAGCAACATGATCGTGCCTGTTTCGCCTTCAGACAGGTTACCAAATATGTCTGGTAGGAGGATATACTTTAAAATTAAAAATAATATATTATTGACACCGCCACCAACACTATGCGTCAAAATATGAACACAATATGTTGTGACATAAAACAGTAAAATTTTCGCATTTAGCTATTTCTATTTTGACAATGTTTTATCACATATTACTGCTGACTAGGTGAAATCAGATTTCACAAAGTGAATATTGGAATTTATTGCACGCTAACATTTGGTTACTTCCTGTGGGAAATATTATATTGCTATGCAATAATAAATATATTTGAAATTTTAACAATAAAATCATCCTGTTTCGCCGCAAATGTATCCCATGACAAATAATATAATATAATAATCTTAGCATCATACATGTCACCTAATCCAGATCTGGTAAAAGTACACAAATGCGTTTGCACATGTAAACATTAATAGGTATACAGCTTTAGTAAAATTAGCACACAAAAAAAACCACATAAAGCATTACAATGAAATTATGATTGCACGTAAAAATTAGCGTACTATATATAACGGTAGAAAATAAAATTAAAAAAAAAAAATAGTATGAAACTTTTGTGGCATTCATACTCATTTATAGAACTTTTAAGAGAGACCAAAAAAAAAGTCAACTAAAAAACGTACCAGATTAAAGACGATGTAATATATAACAGGATGTATTTAAATAAATAATTTTCCTATTATCTTGTAAACCAAAATTTCTTTTCATTCATTTAGTTTTGGAATTGGCTATTAAATGAACGTTGCAGTACCGATAAAATAACAACATGAAAATAATTGGGAGATATAAAAAAAAAAATAATAAATATTTTTTTCCATAATTGCTTTGTACAACTGTCATCGATTTTAGTTTGAAACCCGGATTTTTTTTCAATAGAATTATGACTTTTGCACAGCAATATACTACTGTTGCTTTTTTATTGATTATGATAATGAGTTGTGAAAATATGTTTATTTATTATGCCCATTAGAATATATTTTGAAATAAAAATTGCATGAACTAATTGTTTCTGTTGCTTCAATACACGGAGATATTTATTAAATTTTTAATATATTCTGGCAGTTCAACACAGTTTTATATCATTTAAACAACTTCAAGTTATGGAAGGTAGGTGGAGATATTATAGTGGTCTATGACCACTAAAAGCAGTACAGAACACTTGCTCCAATCACTACCACAATGGAGGTCCAATGGTGCTCTTGCCATATTTCAAATTAGACAAGATGCACTCTTTAAAATCTGTAGAAAAAAGTATTACAACAATGCAAACTTAACTCACGAAACTGTACAAATGTTTCGTAGTTAGTCTCTGACAATATAATATAAGTTTCAACAACATAAGAATAACTCAGGTATGTTAACATTTACATCTTGATAAAGAGAGGCGAAGGATACCAAATGGACATTAAAAAGTACTAAGTAGAAAATAAACTGCGTATGCGATGGCTAAACAAGAAAAGGGCCAACAGACAAACAAAATTACACAAAACACAATATAGAAAACTAAAGAGAATGCAGCAAAAAAAAAAAACAACCTGGGGTGATCTCATATGCTCTGGAAGGGTAAGAAGATCCTCCTCCACATGCAGAATGCGTAGTGTTGCCAGTATTAGTAGACACCCGGTGTTAAGTCTACTTTGGTAGTTCACTTTCGTAGAAAAGAGGACATTATTGTAGTTATGACAATTTGAACATATTCGTTGTCATTTGTGAAACAAATTTTTCATAAAGGTCAACAAATTAGTGATGGCGTCCTTAATATTTACGAAGGCATGACTCCAACTTCATCACTTGGAAATCTTGGTGTAATAGCTTTCTTTAGAGCATGAACCAACTGCGAGAATTATACGCCAAATCTTCTTGTTAAAAGTCAAATTAAATATTGGTTCGTATCCTCTAGGGTCCAGTATTAACTAACTTGAAATAACAAGGATTCCACTGTTAATATGATTGATTTATTGATTGAATGATGATTGCTTTATATCAACTTGCAAATATTCATGCATATTCAGGACGAAAACAAGTTGACAAAAGAAAGGTCCTGTAAAAGTGACATTGGGATGCAATTTGGACTGGTACCGCAAAATGAGTGTATATGAGATAGGACAGAAATTTTACCTTGCAACAGATAACCAACGGGCCCTCACTGAGTTGTTGCAAGGGTTCTTACCAGGGTGTATGCCACTCTCTCTATACATTTCGTCGAATTTAACGTCTCGATTCCGATCTGACGTGATTTCGTATTTACACATCTTACACAACCACACAATCGTTAAATTTTGGTAAGAATTTCATCACCAGTTAGAAGAAGACCACAAATTACAATGCTTCTAATCCCAGTCATCCTTGAAGTTCTTTGTGTTTGAGAGTATACAACATTTAAAATATGTGACGACTCAATTGTGAGTCAAATAAGATGAGACAGTATATATATAAATGCCTAAAAAAATGTGTATTTACCATTGTGATGTAAGGTGTTTCCCTAAAATTCCCGCGCTTTTAAATGGTTACTCTGCAGTAAATGTAACGTTGACGGTTTACCGAGTAAAGTACAAAAGTGTAGTATCAATATCTTCAGTAATATTTTGAAAACAAAATAAATAAATCATATGTAATTTTTAAAAAATCTATCTTGTTCACTATTTCAAAAATCTAATAAAAACAACTCGCACAGAATACTTTCTATGAATGACATGATAACACGTGGTCATAAAATATATGAGATTTTTATCCTAGTTTCAAACTTTTCAGTCTGGTAAGTAAGTCCTTTTAACCATTACTTGTTATACAGGTCAGGACCACTAGAATTTTGACGTCAGAGGAGTACATTTGCATTGTAAATTTCCATATTTCAAAATGTAAACATGTTCGTGAGAAACTTATCAATTGACATAATGAATCACAATGCATTGTTGGATACTACGAGTTTACTATCACCTGAAACACGTGGAGTTTGGTTGATACGTGTCTTTTTGTATTTTATCTTTACATTTCTTCTTTATTCATTTTCCTCACCAAATGTAATATTTGTAATGATATAAAATAATCTTTAATTTGCATGCTCAGATTAAAGAAATATTGTTCACCGGCTTCAATGTTCGAGTTTTTCGTGTTGCCAAAGAAGTCAAAATCAGGTTTTCTATATTGGTATGCACTGTCCTAGTGAATTTATTACACACAAAACTAATATCGAACTGTACATGTACAAGTAAAATTCCTCTTAGCTCTTTAAAACTAGTTTAAAAATTTAGAGGTCAGGAATGGTTCACATAATACTGTATGCTTTTAGAATTATCCTATAACACATATTCATATGTTTTCCATAAACATTGTTTTTTCATAAAGAACAGAAAATATGGCACAAAAATCCTATTCGATATCAAGCATTACAGGGTGCTAAGCACCATGCCTTACAAGCAGGCACATTTTCATATGCAGAGTCTATATCTTATATAGACGAGGAACACTTGTCTGTTGTTAAAAAATTATGATGACCCGTAGTTGTCTTTTGGTTATTTTCTATGTCGTTTGTTTGCTCATCGACATTCATGCCACATCTCATTTAATAACTAGCCGTAGTTTAAGACCGATTTATCTACATTATACACGTGTATTTAGTAAAAGTAAAGGGAATGGTTTATAATTTCATGACAATAAAACAAATGATGGTTTAACTTTCTGTGCATGTGGAAAATGGAAAACACTTTCTTGTGATCTCGGATGACTTGCATCATTCGTTATTGAACAGTTGACCTTTAAGTGACATTTGCAACGTCAGCATATAAACAAAAGATGTGTTAAACATTCTTAAATCTTTATGTATTCTGTCCCAAAAGAAAAAGATTGTGTGAGTGCGTCACATGGATCTTTGACACTCGCTTTCCCAATTTTATGAGATATCTGAAAAGATTAGGAGATATGGGAATGCAAGTATAACTTAAGGAAAAAATGCGTTGCATGTCAATAAAAACACCAGCTTTGTAAAATGTAAGCAAAAAGTAGTCCATTATCCATTGCAAATATACACCCATATAAGATCGTTACGGCATCAAATACTACTATCACAATATACAGATGAGGTTTCTGTGAAGTGATGGCTCAATTAGCATCAAAAGGGCAGTTGGAATCAGACGTCAGCCTTACAGTGTACTAATCAATGAAGATGATACAAGTGTTTGCCTTAAATTCGATAAAAATACATTGTAGTATGTCTAGATCAAATGACATAAACAATTACATTACTTTTAAGATTCTTTATTCACGACATTTCGTTCTTTCATTTCAATCATTTGATCAGCTTACTTGATGATATTCAAAACTTAGTTTGAAATTGAGGGGGTACCGTACACCTAAGAAAAGATAACTCTTACTATAATTTTGAGTTAACTACGTCAATATAGCGTTTTAAAATACGCCTCATATTTCAAGCGTTTTATTGATATGAATAGTTGTTTACCTGTTGTTATGAAGCAGATGGTACATCACTGTCATAATGGAACAACGTAAACGTAATACGTTTGGTAAATGTTCGAGATCTAAATCTGCCGATAAGAAATTGAGTCTTTCAGATTACTTCAAATGGTTAAATGATGGCAGGAAATTGGAAGATTTTCCGCAAGTCGGCTTACGCAATGATCAAGGCAATTACGTATACGAGTATCACCACATAAAGCTCTACTTGATTTTATACATTTTTTAAAGGAGCAGAATCAGCAAATAATATTAGGTCATAAAATTTGTAACTTTGACATTCCTGTAATTGTTAACAAATTGAAGAATATAATTTGTTTTCGACATTTTGTGAAACAGTGAAAGGTTTTATTTACACAATGAAAGCGGCTAGAAAGTATATTCACAAACATGATGTAGAACATTTTGAAGCAGCAGACTCTTGTCAAACATTTTGTGGAGAAAATTACCTCGCCCAAAATGCAATAGAGGATGTGGATTCATTAAAAACATTATATGACAGTAAGGTTACCTTACTAGTGAAATCAGATGATGTATTTTCCATTTCATACCACAATTGCATGGACTCCTACTCTGACTTTCTAAATAGTAAAATTGTTTCAAGGCCACTGGCAATTAGCATGCAACTAGCAAAAGATGGTATATCGTTGAAACACCTCAAACTGCATCTGTACGAGATGTATATGGACTGAAATTTGTCTTACAGGACCATAAGATATCACCAAAGAGTGTGAAATGCATTCAAGACTACTTTCAGACTGAGGAATGAATTTTGTATGGCCAAAAAATAGATATATGTCTGCGTTTTCCAATAGCCTGACTGTGTCTACCCTAATACTTGTTTTATAATTCTCCCAACTCAATGAATTTGCCAGGATAAGATGTTTAGTCTGTCAGTTTGTCTACAGATCCTTTTCTTGTTAGTTCAACTCCTTAAAAACGGCACAACAGAAATAATGAAACTTAGAAGGTGGCAAGAATGCAATAAGTGTGTACATAAAACAAAGTGATATAAAAAATTGATTCCCTACATTATAATTTATATTTTGAGTTATTGTCCCAGATCAATTGACACTGAATAATAAAGAATTTGCCACTTTTTCGTCTGCAAAAAAATGACCGTCAAGTCAAACATTCTTATTACTAGTTGTTGGATATTGTACCCTATCATATAAATATGCCAACAATTATTTCTCTGAAGCTACAAAAAAAAATAAGAACCAAACCAAAGTCTCATGATGATCAAAATTGCAATGAACACACCACTTCATGATAACCCATCTGATATACCAAAGATGTAAGACCAAGGCCAAAAGTTATGGTTTCGTCATTTTCATGCAAAAAAAAAAAAAAAAAAAAAAAATACATTAAGTTGACTTTACGGTCAAATTGAGATCACATGAAGGTCATCATGGTGTAACACTTGATGATGATTCATCTACATACCAAAGATCTAAGACCAAGGTCAAAAGACAACAAGGCATGGTAAAGTGTTTATAGTAAAAAGTAAAATTGACCTTGAGGTCAAAAATAACACAGGACACTCAATCTAATTATAATACATCTTCATACAAAAGATACAAGA
>CM034354.1:77866517-78111958 GCA_019925275.1 Mytilus edulis | reverse complement strand
TGGAATATTGTAAGCATTATTTTACAACAAATACTTGATAATCTATCTTTTATTTTGATCTAAATGTAATTGTGTTTTTTTTTTCGTAAGGAGAGGGTGTGTTCTAGAACTGTGCGTAAAATGGGCGTTTAGACTGTATTCAGTTTCGATAAAGTATTCGATTTCAAACAAAACACTTTATTACCCACAACAAAAACAGTAAAAGAATGAAATCCCACAATCCCAACAAAATGCTTATGTAAAGTTGACCGATTGAAAGCGAAATATACAGGTGTATTTATACTTACCATTCTGCTACAATGATTCCTTATTAACTAAACAATATAACAACCGGATTTATTCAAATGTCTCACTAAAATCTTCAAAACAAACACGTGTTCTTGACCCATATATTCACTCAATCCAGTCTCCCAGGTTTACGTCTCGGTTTAGATTTAATCTTTTTCTTGTGACCTACTTATTCTTGTTCTAGTTATTATTTCAAATTACAATGTTTACAGGATGTCCTCCGCTAAATTTATCAAATTATTGCATAGTGCTTGTCGGATTGGGTACGCTATGTCACAATACAGTGAAGTACAGCCACCAATATGCAATATACTGTTTCATTTTTTTCTTTTTTTATCTGTATAAAGAATCAATTTTATATATGTAAGAAATTATATAATAGGTATCAGAATTAAAGTTTTATAAATTTTTAATTTATAAATTATCACATAGAATAAAATATATATCAGATATACATTCAAATACTAAAATATTTGATTTTGTATTCAATTTAAACATGCAAAACAGTAGTGTAACATTTTTACGTAGTAAATAGATAAATTTAATACTCAACCATTATTTCAATGCGTGTTTTAGCTTTTTTTTTATATTTAAAAAAATGTAAACAGGAATTGCCAAAATACCAAAAATAAATGAAGATAGCTTTCTCTCAGGTGACCTAGATGAATAGATATTTCTCGTAAATCACTGTACGGAGTGTGATATGAACTAGTGATACAAAAAGTGCTTTGATTTGATTGGTCTAACCTGCAAAATTCCGATATCTTCATTGGCTGTGCGTTAGGTCAGCAAAGGTAACGCCGGACTACTTTTTTGCTTGACAACGGTTTGTTTTGCTTCCGGTTTTCGCGATTTCGTCTGCTTTTATCGTCTGCATATTTTTACTACACTATCATGGACGAGAAATAAAGAAAGAGACTCTGTGCGCTTATGCAACGGAACAAAGGGGATGATAGTCGGAAAACCTTAAGCTTCAATTTCCCTCTTTATGAAGTAAATCTTCAATCAGGCAAATCTGTGACAGAAGCTCGGTACAGATTTGATATACTCTCAGACTCACAGGCCCCCTTTTCCAATTTCTGTTCGCAAACTACATCTGTAAACTCAATTTAGATAGCCCTGTTCTTCAATCACCAAAAATATGCAGCTGGAAAATGATATGCTATTGGCTCAAAATTACAAAATGAGTTAGAAAATGAAGATGCTGAAAACTGATACTATATTAAAAACAGAGTCATGAAACAAATAAAGAGAACGAAACACATGAAAATTTAAGTTGCAAATGCACGTGTTGCTGATGACGATATTGAAATATTTTGCCAGGAACAGCCATTAAAATACTAACAGGAAAACCATATCTGACATGGAAATTTCTCACTGATTTCATGAAAAATGCAGTGAAAGATTCTAAAGATATATGACAAATCCATTCAGTTGAGTTAAACACTATAATATGTAAATTTTTATCGATGTTTTCAGAGAATGGTTCGGAATATGAACCTTCAACAGATCGAGGAATGATCTGTAGTTTTGATCGGTAACTTCGATCAATCATCTATGGCACATCCATAAAAAAGGGGGATACCTTTGATCAGTCAAAAACATGGATTTAAACAAAATGGGTAAAAGCAACAAACCCAATAAGGCCCAAGCAATCACAGAAGAGGAGGTTGATCGCTTGTTTGAGACCGGTCAAATGGGAATGCAACATCCAGATGCTTAATTAAGAATGTTATGGTTTTTTAATACAGTGCATGTTGGAATGCGAACTGTTACAGAACATGTAAAAATGAAATGGAGAGACATAAAATTATGTGCAGGCAAAACAGGGGTAGAATATTTGCAATATTCTGAGAGGGTCACAAAATCAAGAACAGGGACTAATCCAGGAAATATCAGAGAAGTTCCTCCAAAGCCATGGTGTAACTTATCTAAGATATTTGCTTTAGGGTAAAACGTCCTTAGTGTTTCAAATAATTCAAAATTTCATAATGGGTACATTTACAGGAAACGAACATTTTAACAGTTTGGATGTGACCATGCCACTGAAAAGAGATTGGAAGATTTAAAATTATGGTTGTGTCGAATTTGAGTGTCTGAAGAAGGGCCTAAACATAACTTTTTTTCAGTTTAAAAAAAAAAACGAGAATTATTTTTTTCCAAAGACTAATCTCTTTATTCATCTACTCAAATACAATAAAATCAAATCATTCAATTACATAACAAAATAATGTAAACTCATTGCATCTGGGATTGAACAAAGGGAGATAATTGTTGAAAATATTCAATCGATTTCATAAAAAACCATTTGCAAAAAGAATGTGTTTGTTTATTCAATGATTTCGATAATACATTTGTAAAAAAAATATTAATTTTTAATCAATTGTAGTTTAATAAAAATAAATCTGACAAAATCTTTAGGTAGAACTTATCCTAATAGGTAAATGTGCCAATGACCTTCGAATTTTAACGATCTTTAATGTGCTGAACGGCATGGTCTCATTCAAACTGTTAAAATATTTGTTTCTTGGGAATTAACATTTTAGAATGTTGAAGTGTTTTTTGAACCCAAAAGCATATATTGCCTGGATAACATTTGGCACAACGTTCTGGATTTTCGATTTGTAATGCTATTTGATATTGCCCTTAAACATGTTTTAATTTGAGTGCCACTTCTGAACCTGATGTATCCGATTCGCACGTCTGTTTTGCCACATTTTAAGCCTGGTACCTTTGATAAGGTTTAATTAGTCTGTGGACATTTCGTTTGCATTGAAATAACCAGTCGATATTTAAAACAATGTCTTGATGTGTGTACGTTAATTGGGGATAATTGAACAAATATTATTAGATGAATATCACATTCAGTTTATATTTGTTTTGATTTAATCGCGTACTATTTGTTCCTGTGACTGCATTTGGAAGCATATTACAAAGGACTGGTTATTTTGGTGTTTTTTTTTTCATTGAGCATTTAGAAGACAAGACAAACGAGTACACATTGCACAGTATTCGTCAGTACAAAGTTCACACCTTTTTTCAATCATTCAAAGTGTAAACATAAAAAATAATAAGATGTGGTATAATTGCAAATGAGACAACCTTCTACCAGAGACCAAATGACATTTACAAATCTTCTGAAATATTCGTGGTGCAAACCTTTGTTATAAATAGAAGTCAGTCTGATAAGAAATAAATGACAAAAAATTAAGACAATAGTAGTGTACCGCTGTTCAATTGTCATAAATCGATTTAACTGAAACAAATCCATGTCAAAAACCAAAACTGAGAGAAAGACATCTATAAAGACAACTATAAGAGGAAACAAAACGGAACAACAGAAGCACTGAACTGCTACGAAAACAAACGCCAACATACATAGGAACGGACTATGTGATAACAACTGCCATATCCATGACTCGGTACAGGACATTTTAATAAAAAAAAGTGGGTTGAACCACTTATATGACAATGTTAAAAAAATACCGCTAAAATGACAACATTACGTGAGACAAATAAATGCAAGAACATTCAGGACAGAGAAATACATAAATAAATAATATAACAGTTCATTTCAACATGTAAACCACAGAATTACAACGAGAACGAACAAGTACTGCCAATGCTAAAACTGTATTATAACTATTTGTTCATGACAGATCACAAGTCAAGTAAGTAAAGACACTTCTATAACAGATTTGTTTGTTTTATTGTTTTTATTTATCTATTACCTTATATGATAGATTTTGTTTTCTCTTTTTATATCATCATGATCATTGATAATTTAACACTTGCATGAACATTCAATTAACTGAGTATTACTATTTAATCTTCATCCTATTGTAAAAGTAAAATAATGAAAATACCGAACTCCAAGGAAAATTCCAAACGCAAAGTCCACAACAAAATGTTAAAATCAAAAGCGCAAACCATAAAACGAATCAAAAAAATAGGCATATTCCTGACTTGGTACAGGCATTTCCTAATGTAGAAAATGGTGGATTAAACCTGGTTATATAGCTATCTATGCCTCCCATGTGTATGACAGTCGCATAAAAATCCATCATATAGACAATATGTGTGAACAAAACAAGCAGTAAGCAACCATACACAACAAAAGTACACATCTAATTTTTATTTTCATTGTACATAGTGAATATTTTAATATTACTGATCATCTAATAATATGTCTAATGCAATTCTAAGTGAGATATTTGTGTCGAATTTCCCTCTTTTTCCAGGTAAAGGATGTGCTGGATGTGCTTAAATTTAAATTATATCATTGCATAGTGCTATACAATCTTCTGGAAAATATCCTAAAAAGAGTTTGATTTGTTTACAATATTTTACAAAACGACTTCTATTTTTAAACATTCGAATTTTTGTACTACTTAACTTCCAATTTTGATAGCAAAATACATCCTGTTGTGGTTTGTTTCTACTCATTTAGGACATAAATATTGTCAACACACAGACGACTCTAGTTTAATACTTTGACATACATCCTATATTTCCTATTAGAGGGGCTAACGATACCAGAGGGACATTTAAACTCATAGATCAAAAATTAACTGACAACATCATGGCTAACAAGGAAAAAGATAAACAGACAATTAATAGTACACAAGACACAGCATAGAAAACTAAACATGCTAAAGACTAAGCAACACGAACCCCACAATGCTCATGTTATTACAAACACGGTAAATAGTCTAATTCGGTAGGTCACATTCGTGAAAAGGGAACGTAGTTACGACATAAGGAACATATCCGATATCATCTATGAAACGGATATTCCATAACGGTCAACCAACTCGTGATGGCATCCGTAAAATTTACGAAGGGATGATTTCAACTTCGCCATTTGGAACTCTTGGTTTAATAGCTTCCTTGTGAGCAGCAACCCTCTACCAAGGAAATCATGATAGGAAATACAAGTCCGGGAATATCGTATCAATTGGGAGATATATACTCCGTATGAAGGCGCTGTTGGAATGTTGCTACATAGAAATGGACTTGAGTTCAGCTATGAAATAGTTCAGAAAAAGCCCGGATCTAAAGTCTTGTATCACCATGCTCAGAGAATGAGTGTTTTTATTTTTATTTCAGATGACTGGCAAGGAAATGTAATATCATTCTTTTAAAATTTAAAATAAAATTGTACTGATCAACTAAAGAAAGATAACTCTATCTTTACTTAGTCAATTAAAGTTATGTACACCAGTAAGTAAACATTACCACGTTTATTTGTTTACAATTGATACACGTGTTGAATGTATATAATAGGTTAAATTTTAATCATAGGTTGAGTTAGAACTGACCATACTATTTGAATAAGGGCAATTCAAATATTCCGTGCTCTACTTTTGACGGTTGTATATTGTCATTCGAGGTTTGCTTTAGGTGCAGTAAAGTTGTAAGCTTGTGCTTAACCTGAGTATATCAGAGATTGGAGAAGGAAATCCAATGTCTGAAGGTAAGACTGAACATTCACATATTTCAACTGGTAATTCACAAAGTCGCAACCATATAGTAAAAGAGCGCCGTGATTTGGCTTATACCTTTCACCTTTCAAAGTGTATTTTGACAATAAGCTAGTTGATCTTAAATCAGATTTGGTCCGTGAACAAGACGTTATTTCCAAAAAGTTAAAAGAAGATGTTTCGCTAAAATTTAAGCACGAGGGCAATAAAATACAATACAAGTTTAACGAGGAAATTATTACCGAGCTCAACAAGGTTTATATCTTTGTTTCCCGTTCTGAGACGAAGGTTTCACGTATTATCATTGACAAAGTTAAGGGCAGAAACAAACTTATACGCATAGCAGATATTTCAGCCGGCGGTTGGGCTACTGTCAGAGAATATGAAGCAAATGTCATCGCTTTGGATTCCGAAGCTGAAAAGAAAATCCGTCAGGCGGAGGCCAGAGTCATACGTACATATCCGTCGTCCACATCCTTACAAGACAACTTCTGGACCACCTCCTAATGAAAATGCTCCTAATCCTTATTATGTCAATCAGTATCAGCGTTAGACTCCGTCGCCTCGACTCCGTAGAGGGCGGCGTGAGCCATTCCAGCATGACATGTGCCATGCCTTCAACTAATTGTGTCACTGGAGGAAGGACTGTCCACTTCTCAACCGCAACCAGTTCAACATCAGCAATACACCACAGAACAATCAACAACAAACAGTTAGTTAATGATAATTATTCATATTTTTTTTCTGATTTTAGTGATTATTGTTTAAATCACGATATAAAGATTTTACTTAGCCAAGTAAGATTTTTTTTTGAATTTCAGTTCTAATACGGGTATTTACTCTGGTGTAAAGGGAAGGTATTCAGTACTGAGATCGTATTGGTGCTAATTCTTTTATTTTAGACACATTGAAACATGGATATTTTATTCCATTTATTGATAATCCTTCGGTCATGTACATGAAAAATAACACATCTGCTCTTCAGAATAATGAATTTGTTAGCAAATTTGTACTTGTTACTTCAGGCTGCGTTATTGAGGATCCATTTCAAACTTACATTGTCAATCCGCTGAGTCTACCCAAAAGTCTTGGAAAACGCATCTTATTTTAGATTTGAGCACTTTGAATTTATCGGAGAAAAAAGAAAAGATTAAATTTAAAGATTAGAAAATAGCTGTGCAATACTTTCAGAAAAATGATTATCTGTATAAATACAATTCAAAATCTGGTTATTTTCATTTGGATATACGTCCACAGCAGCATACGTATCTGGATTTTTCGTGGGAAGATAAATTCTATTGTTTCACTGTTTTAGCATTTGGTCTTTCCATGGGTCCTTACATATTTACCAAGTGTCTCAGATCATTGGTCAAGTATTGGAGAAAAAAATGGTATAAAAATAGTTTATATCTTGACGAATTTGGTATGAATAACGACAATAATGAATGATGAATGTATCAATGATGCGGAATTCCTGAAACAATTACTTTTGAATGCAGGGTTTCTTTTGAACGGAGAAAAAAATCAGTTTTTACTCCAGTACAGAAGTTGGAGTGGTTGGGAACTATTTGGGATTCTTGTAATTTCACTTTATGCATTCCTCAAAGGAGAATTGACGAATTAATACAATCTATTCATACTGTTTTCAGAGAAATTTCATATATTTCTGCCAGAAATTTAGCTCAGGTAACGGGTTGAATCATAAGTATGTCTCCTGTGATCGGAAATATTTCTAGAATAATGACTAGATATTGCTACATGTCTACTGAAAGTTGAATGTCATTGAATAGTTATTTAGTTTTAGAAAGTAAAAGTTTTGTAATATCAGAATTTAAGTTCTGACTTGATAACATTGTTAATGTCAATTTTAAAACATTAAATCAGTATAGTCAGTCGCATGTTATGATATATTCTGATACTAGTAGCATAGCTGCCGGAGGAAGTAAATGTACAGTAGAGTTTGAAAGTAATTTTTTTTCACATTATGTGGAAATCCGCTGAAATGTTGGAGAGTTCCACGTGGAGGGAACTGAAGGTCATCAAAATGGCATTGATGTCTTATCAACATGCATTTGCTGGAAAATCCTTAAAATGGCTTACTGATAATCAAAATTGTGTCAGAATTGTTCAAGCAGGAAGATTGTTGTTAATAACGTATAACTAGAGATTAATACATGGCCTTTTCCGTATCAGCCTGGGTATCATCCCGAGACTCCCATATCAGCCCGAGACGGAATCGCTTTATCATATACTTCCGACAATAGTGTTATGTAAGGCAAATAAACAAATGCAATAACTAAAACAATCAAAAACTTTATAAAGAAGTTAAATTATAAATCAAATATACTACTAACAACAGCATCACTACCTCCATATATATGTATGGTAACATTTCCTATAGAGACATTTTGAAACATTGAAAATTTGGAAGTTTTATGATCTTTATTACTCCATTTTTGTTGTACTATAAAATGATTCATAATTATCAATGGCATTTGTTAGCAAGTACTAAATTATCCCCACAAAAGTTAGATTTTGACGTCGTCATAAAAAATTTCTGACTTGATAACATTGTTAATGTCAATTTTAAAACATTAAATCAGTATAGTCAGTCGCATGTTATGATATATTCTGCTACTAGTAGCATAGCTGCCGGAGGAAGTAAATGTACAGTAGAGTTTGAAAGTAATTTTTTTTCACATTATGTGGAAATCCGCTGAAATGTTGGAGAGTTCCACGTGGAGGGAACTGAAGGTCATCAAAATGGCATTGATGTCTTATCAACATGCATTTGCTGGAAAATCCTTAAAATGGCTTACTGATAATCAAAATTGTGTCAGAATTGTTCAAGCAGGAAGATTGTTGTTAATAACGTATAACTAGAGATTAATACATGGCCTTTTCCGTATCAGCCTGGGTATCATCCCGAGACTCCCATATCAGCCCGAGACGAAATCGCTTTATCATATACTTCCGACAATAGTGTTATGTAAGGCAAATAAACAAATGCAATAACTAAAACAATCAAAAACTTTATAAAGAAGTTAAATTATAAATCAAATATACTACTAACAACAGCACCACTACCTCCATATATATGTATGGTAACATTTCCTATAGAGACATTTTGAAACATTGAAAATTTGGAAGTTTTATGATCTTTATTACTCCATGTTTGTTGTACTATAAAATGATTCATAATTATCAATGGCATTTGTTAGCAAGTACTAAATTATCCCCACAAAAGTTAGATTTTGACGTCGTCATAAAAAATATCTGACGTCACAATGGAAAAGTAAACAACCGATACCGGATATACCGGAAGTAACTTGCACGAGAGGCATTATTATGGGTTTTGTGCACGAGATGCCCCTGATATGGGTTATCAGCCCGGGTGGGAAATTATGGCTTGTGTAATTCCGCTCATTACACATATACAAAAGCTATCATATCAATGCTAAGTATATGATAAATATAAATATATCATTAGATATGACTGTTTACTATTAATATGATAAATCAAGTAAAGTCAGGTGTACCCCTCATTGTGTAATCCAAATAGTCTCAGTGATAAACACATGCGAGTGCATATTGAACTGTACAATTGTCTTTATAGTAGATATAGAAGCTATTTATAACTCAAAAGATTAGAAATAGAATTTCTGTACTTTTTCAGGATTATTGTAATCAATATCTTAATTATATGTTTGAGTTAATATAAGAAGTTGACACAATTCGCAATGTGTGATAATGTGAATTCCGCCTTAAGAGAAGATTGCGACCCGAGTACATAAATGTTTTTTTTTTTATATTGTTTTGGTTTTGTCTAATTCATGTTTTTATCTTTATTGTACAACAACAGAAAGTTTTTGTTTTGTTTTTCCAAATCAACAAAGTCATAACATGTATTAAATCAATTCTAGTTTGATTATGTGAAAGTACTTTGGAACAAAAACCATATGAGGGAACATTTTCTACACTTTTTCTTATCAATTGTATTCAATGAATATCTCCCTTAGATCATTACCGTTTGAAACATTCATTTTTCCAATATCGTTATATTTTTGTAACACTTGTCATGGTGACAACGGTTTAATGTATGCTATTACAGGCAGTAGGCGCCTTACCAATACATTTTAAAAGTTGTATGCTACGCGTTGTATAAAGAGAAAACTTTGAAAAAAAAAATGTTATAGTTTTAAATGTTTTAGTCTGGTAAGTAAGAACCATTTAGCCATAATTTGTTTTTGCATTCAATGCTATTTTCACAATACAAAGGTGAGGTTTCTGGTGGAGTGTTGGCACATTTTGCATCAAAAAGGGGGATGGAATCAGGCTTCTAATCAATGAAGATGATACTAGTGTTCACCCTAAATACGATTACAACGGGTATGATTAGATTTAATAACTTAACAATCACCTTGCTTTTAACATGTATAACTCATTCCATGGTATTTGTTTATTTCTCTCCAATCAGTGATCCAAGCTCAACTCACTTATCAAATTAAGAACTGAATTTAAAACATAATAAGCTTAGAACTGATAATAAATATTTAAAACAAGATAAGGGCAACAAAAAGCGGAAACCAAACCCAACAAATGCAATCAGGAGCAAAACAAAAACCTTTAAATTATGGAAGAATAACAAGACACAGATTATTACAGAGATATAAGTAGGTGTAGTATGAGTGCCAATGAGACAACTCTCTATCTAAGTCACAGTTTGTAAAAAAAACCATCATAGGTCAAAGTATGGCATTCAACACGGAAACTTGGCTCACACCAACAGCAAGCTATAAAAGACCCCAAAAAATACTAGTGTAAAACCATTTAAACAGGACAACCAACGGTATAATCTATATAAAAAACGAGACACGAGAAACACTTATGAACCACATCAACAAACGACAACCACTGAACATCAGGTTCCTGACTTAGGACAGGTGCAAACACATGCAGCAGGTTGAAACGTTTTAAAAAGGCGCCAACCTTCACCCTACCTGAAACAATATTGTAACATCACAACATAGAAAGACACACTATAAAATATCAATTGAAATGGCTTAACTCAATCAAAAGACATACTAACAAAAACAAGTTAATATACACTGATCGAACTTTTTTCTGTCATATTAAACTTCATTTCAATAACTAAAACTTTTGATTAACAGATATTCACGAGAGTTCCTTTAAATGTACTGAACATAATTTTAATATTTTGTATTCAAATCATTAAATGATATTTCGGGTAGGCAGTTTCTGCTTCTCTCATGTCACCCGTCAGTTCAGAACATTTTATAAATGTTGATGTCAATAGTAAAACCATTACCGTTACCAGTTTTTATCTGCACCAGATGTGCATTTGGACAATTTACATCTTTTCAGTAATGATCGAGGCCAAAATATTCGAAAAATTATTAAACATTGTAAAACAATGAAGAGCGTATAAACGAAAAAGGACAAAAAGTATAGAAAAAGCAGGGAAAGGAATCAGGGCTTTGCGTGAGGGTGATATATTCTTTAATCTTAAATAATAAATAGGTGTGATTTAATGACGTTTGGTGTTTTAAAAAATCATTTGGCTAACCGAATGTCTTAAATCTTAGTAATGTCCGAAACATGTCGTACTAAATTTGAGAATTACAAACCTTCCTCAGTATATTATGTGGTTATTTTATCTTTAAAACTATAATAGTTTAAATGTATAAGCTATATCAACGTGTACCCTTTGCAGCATAATTTACAATGGTTTCTTGACAAATGTTCTCATTGTATTCTAAAAGTAACAAACATTTCACAAAACTTATAAAATAACTACGCCAAAATGGAATATATCGTTAACGTTTACATGAATTGCCTGTGCCAAGTCAGGGAATTGACAGGTTTTTTTTACATTCGTTTAATGTGTTTGAGCTTTTGATTTTTCCATTTGATAAAGGACTTTCCGTTTTGAATTTTCCTTAGAGTTTTGTATTTTTGTTATTTTACTTTTTACCAGTTATTAATCATTAGCAATGAGGTGAACATCAATGTACATATAAGTATTACAGACGGGAATAACGGACCAAACGTATATTATTATCCAGTGTTCTTCTTTCAAAAAAATAAGGCTATTTATACTAAGAGTTTACACAATCAATCACAAGAGTATAGTCCTTTTGTAGTATATGACAAATAATTGAGAGCGGTACAAGCATGTAAAAGTAAACTTTCATAAACAAATTTTGATGTGTATATTCTAATTTGAATATAATTATATGTTCCCATTTACATGTTCTTTAAGGACTATTTTTTTTCAAACAAAAATGATAAATAAATGCTTTGAGTAAATTTTCAAAAGGTCTGATGCAAATATTCAAATTTTGGTTAAACGACATTCCATTGCTTACTGTAAACATTTGTTACATGTAGTCATTGTAAATATGCTTCTCCAAATATTTGTTTTCAATACAACGTTGAAAAGCATATATACCACTGAATTACATTAACATTAGAAAAAATAAAAACAAAAATTGGCAAAGAGGTAAAATGCCGTCAATACGGATACATTTTCATCCACTGTATAATACATTAAAGGTAGAGTCTACACATCCAACATGGTGTACAGATTTCAAATGATTTTAATTTGACCTCAACCTTAGTTTGAGTAATTCTTTAATCGTACTACAATCAAGGTTGGAAATATGCGGGTATGCATTCATTTAGATATTTTATGTCTTAACTTACCAGCTGGTTGATGCAAGTTTGCCTTTTTCTATTTTTAGATACGGCCTTATGGTCATTCATTATTCGAAACCTTTATCAATAGATTTCAACACTATTTTGCATACTATAAAGATTAGTTTTGACTGACTGGATTAAAAAAAGACAGACATGGATTGATAACTATGTAATAAATAAATACAGAAATATCCCCAGATTGATCTATGGTGACAGGCAGTCATTGTTGACTTAGACAAGTATTTCAATCATTTTGTTTTTAATCCTATAAATTTTCTTTTTAACAATGATGTTGTTACATTTTTAACTATCGACAGAAATTATGTTGCATATATTTTTTTAAATGTTTTTTAGAAGCTCAAACATGAATATTTGGTCTAAGCATATGAAAAGAATATAAAATTCCTTTATACTTACCTAATACATGTAATAAATGAAGGCAACAAATAAATGAGTTGCGTCGGATAGAAATCGACCTTATGCAAATGAATATCAATACATCTGTTTACCTATTTAAATCTAATCTCTATGCACAGTCCATGAAGTCTGTAGTTTTTTAAAATGGAGCTGATATAAGAACCCTACAAAACGGACCAATATTAAGTTGGTACCCAACACTTTAACTAAAATTAATTTGGCTCGTATAATTTTTATAAAAATTTTGACAAAGTATTTACTTTGACCCTTTGATAAAAATATAAAAAAAATCAAAATATTTGAACCAATCGTTTTATCAGAAAATTTACACTGGTTATATAGCAGATTAACAAACACTTATTTTGATAATTGAGAAGCTTAATTTTCCCTTAACAATACAACGTCATTAAAACGTTTAGCTGATTTTACAGAGTTATCTCCCTGTAGTGTTAGGTACCACCTTAATCATTTATTTCGTATTTGAATGTTCCAAAACTAATCAAAGACTTGTACATGTACAAGCATATGTGCATTTGCATAAGGTCGATTTCTATCTGACGCAGCTCAAATGATAAATAACGCATCAGCAGTATTCTATTAACCTTTTTGTTGTTCCTCCTCAAAGACGTCAACATTGCTGCTCAGTTAAGAAAAAAATAATACTTGTTTAAGTACTTGCTTCAAGTAATGCAATTTTCCATAGGTGAGCAGTGAATACAATTATAAAATATCATGTTTAAAATTTTGGATTTTTTCTGAATTTTTTCTTCCGAATTAACGTATACTTATACGAATTTGATGTTACCACGTGTTTATCAGATTTTGGGTTTTATCTCAAATTGACTTAGCGTCTGTGTTTACGTGTTGCTTCCATATTTTGCTAGTATGATTTTCACCACAATATCACACATTGGTTTGTACTTTATGTTGCTACCTCATTGATGAGTATCAATTTTCATTCCTAATTTCTAAAAGAGTCACGGAGTGCTATATAAGTGTTCGTTTGGGAGTAAATAGTCCATTTCGTATGATGTTCTATATGTTTGGCTCTCACGACTTTTTATCACGACCGTACATGATGAAAATTATCCCAGAAACAAATGTAATGCGCATAGAAATCGCATCAGTAGTGTTTTTGTTATAACCACTGTGCCGATACTGCTACTGGTAAACCACCAGTCAAATATGGTATCATCCGCCTAGTAGCCTGTTCGACAATTAAATATGATTAACATCCCTTTTACTAGCCATGTTAACACTTAAAGAAAAACTCGTTTTAAGATGTGACTCGAAGGTGTGAATATGTTCTAAATTGGTCAGACAGTACTTTGTCATGTTCTATCTAACCTATACATGGTCATTATTATGAATTAACTATAAACAAAACTTTTAACTTTTCAATATTAAAAATCATTTTCTATAGAAATATATAACGTTAACTGTATTGCAAAACCTTTCGGAATTTTGGGTCTTCAATGATTTCCATTTTCGTACTTTACTTTGACTTTTAAATATAGCATGTGTTCAGTTTGTTCACTGATTACTACAAGTGTTGATAAAGTACTCATTATTTTTCGAAGCCCCGCAACCATAAATTAATCTGCCTTTTCACAGTATGCTTTTTTGTGTCGTTTGATCAGTTTTGTGTGTTCAAATTTGAGATGTTATATCTACATTTACTTGCAAATGGCGGAGATGGTGATCAGATAATTATGACGATAATGATTTAATGTAAAAACAACAAATGGATGTGGTGTCCTATATCCAGAATCACAAAAAAAAATTTGCCTGCGTTTGTTATATACGCGAAGAAAATAATGATATATATGTTATGCATTTTGTTATTTCATACAACGGTAATTAACATAAAAAAATACAATGTAAGCTGGAGACTAACAGATTGTCGGTCAATTTTTTGTATTATTCTATGATACTTTTAACTTATTGACACCTGTTCCTCACCCTTCTTATAGTATCCCCGGATTGTTTTCGTTATCAAAATCAACTGTTGAAATTCGCTGTTTTTACAAGCAGATGTCAACTTTTTTAAAGCCATTTTCTATTTCAAAATTTGCATTATATTTATTTTTAAATTGATCATCTGTTTACGTGTGACTCTACCAATCCTTTTCTTCCGTTTATTGTATTTTAAGAATTTATAAAGGAAACTGAATACCAGCCCAGACTTTTGTTTGTATAATGTACATTTTATTTATAAACAATGCATCTCAAAGTATTTGCATTGAAAGATTCCGACTTAGCAAGTTAAATGATTGCATGTACTATCCAACATTTTATACTTGTATAAAAATACACATTTCTTACTGTTCACGTATGAAGGTCAAAACTTCCAAGTTTTTCCTGTTCGACGATATAACATTTGTATTTCGGATAAAACTAATTGAAAATCCGTTATGTGTATGATTCCCGTTCTAATTGTGTATCATTATTTATAAAACTTATCAACTTGACGCATACAAATTTAAAACAAAAAAAATCGGACATGTATAAAAGTTAATCTTTATGTGGAAAAGAAGCAGGAAGCACATGTTTTATATGTAGCATTCTCCATAGATACAGTTTGTCGTCATTTTTCAATCAATAGCTAGTTAAACCATCCTTGAATGTATAGTCATTTCCGCAATCGGGTGCTTCACAACAACTATAACAAACAAGTTATTTATATACTAGGATTTGAAATTTTACATATTGTGTAGACTTCTTTTTGTTGTTAATGACCTTATTCTATAAATATTGTCAAATTGTGTGATGTTGAATTGACTTTTCGATGAGAATTGTGCAAAACAAAATCTTAACATATGATATTAAATTTATACTTTTTTTTTCTGTTGTTCGAAGGTGTTAATGTCTTGATTTTATTCAAGCATTGCTTAGATAATAATAATAATAATAATAATAACAATAATAATAATAATAATAATAATAATATTTACATCACTGGGTCGATGCTACTGCTGGTGCACGTTTTGTCCCCGGGGGTATCATCAACCCAGTAGTCAGTACTTCGGTGTTGACATGAATATCAATTATATGGTCATTTTTATAAACTTACTGTTTGCAAAGTATGAATTCTTCGAAATACTAAGGATTTTCTTATCCCAGGCAAAGATGACCTATACTGTATTTGGCACATTGTTTTGGCATTTTTGGTCCTCAATGCTCTTCAACTTTGTACTTGTTTTGGCTTTCTAACTATTTTGATCTGAGCGTCACTGATGAGTCTTATGTAGACGCAACGCGCGTCTGGCGTATCAAATTATAACCCTGTTACCTTTGATAACTATTTTCATCAAAACAAAAACAAACAATAAACACAAATACTTATAATTAAATATTATTATTTGTACATCACTAATAACATATTTCTTTATATTCTGCTTTTATTTAAAAGATAGTTCCCAGGATTTTGTAAAATTTTACTGAAGTTCTTCTTTCCTCCTATTTTGCATATTACTTTTCTTTTCTTTTCTTTTCCAAAACACTTATGTAGTACAAAATAATCTTTAGATTTCAACATCATTTAACTGTGTTGTTTTTCCAGCTGCATCTAAATTCTGCAAATAAAAAAGTTGTATTTGTAATTTAGTTGTCAATGCGACAGCACCACAACAAAATCAAAGGCAAGATCTTTATTTTTTTTACACGATTATCTCCAAAATTATTAAATTATTTTTTCAACATCTGTTCACTTCTATTCTCATATTTTGCACACGTATGTACTGAAACTTATTTTTCGAGAAATCAGAGTCTTTAGAAATTGTACTAACAGATGATGTAAATATAGCATTAGATGTGTGTTTAATCGATGTCACGTGCCTGTGGTAGATTCACACAATACCGACAGTTTTCAGTCCTTAGTTGTAATGTATATGCTACTTAATTAGTAACTTTGTGTGATGAGAATACTAATAGCAAGCAAATGTCGCCAGATTTACCAATGGAACCTAATTAGAACCAAATATATATATAGTTTGGAAGTGATATCAGGATATTACCTTTCCTAAAGAAAAAAAGCTGCTTAGTCCTATATTTATTTTCTTTTTAAGGGGAAGTACATATGTCAAAATGTGCTTCTGGTGAAATGAATTAGGTACCTTGAAAAACGTTATACGCTTAAAACCTCATAAAAATTAGAAATGCAACTTTTGTAGTGAAAAGATTTCATAAAAGTATTGTACCTTTTGTAGTGGACTATTTAGCTCAATGTTCATACATGTTTTACAAGTTCTTTATATCTACCTATATTCTAATCAAATCATTTTGTAATTAAAAAACTATTACACCCACTTAAGGCATTCCAGAAATCTATTATTTCTTTTCTAATGTTGAATGTATTCTTTAGACGACTGTATGTATTTTATATTTACCTTTCTAGTCGGAACTGTATTTCCAAGTTTTATGTGGATCTGATGAAGTGTAATCCAAAGGAATGTCTCTTCCTTATAGTTGTTGTGTACAGAGTAAAACTCATCATCAGGTATAATTGGTATTGTTTTACCAATTCTGATAGAACTGCTGTTTATCAACCCTATTAATTTTCTGTCACTGATATATTTTCTATTCTGAAAGAATATGTAAAGAATTAATTTGTGAATGAAGATATAATGAATGTATTTATGAGGTTATTAATCTCATCGAAAAATTGGTGATTTCGGCCTCCTCCGCCAATAAAATAAATGACCGCTACGTAATAGCATAATAGTGCTGAAAGTGACATTAAAACACATCAATAAACCAATCTTATAAACTTGAGATTGATGATTGTCTTGGTTAATTTTATGTTGAGAACTGAACTTATTTTTTAAACTTTTGCGTTCGATCATGAATGATAAGTAATAAGAAAATATTTTAATTGTTTATCGATTAAAAATGTTTTCGTTGGGTATTTTTGTTTCCTTTATCTGCCATGGCAGTGTTAGTCATGTTAGTTTGTTTTCGACTTATGAGTTGGAAAGTTTATTGTTTGGTATTATTTGGCAACTTTCACATCAATTTAAATGGTGAGATAAAATGTTTTTAACAATCTACTATTTGTAATCACTTATAACAAGATGTTACTTATCAGCGGTTTTTTTTTATCAATCTTTATTTTTGTGCTTTTCTTGTGAAATGTTCTAGTCGTCATTGTTAAATTCAAGTGCTTGATCTAGATAAATTTTTCTAGCGTAAAGTCATATAAAAATTATGAAGATGTGGTATGATTGCCAATGAGACAAACTCTCAAACAGATAATAAATGACGTTGAAGTTAACAATTATAGGTGACCGTACGGGCTTATTTGATGATATGATTTTCTGCATTTTGATGATAACCTTGATTCAACTTTCAATTTGTGCGCAATTGTAATTGAATTTTGGGTGTTTTTTTAATATCACTAAATAACTAAAACAGCAAATTTTGTTTTATTTAATATAACTTGTAATTTGTATATTTAACAGAATTATGAAACATAATTGTAATTTTCATCCCAACACACATGACAAAAGAGAAACAACTCAAGATTAATATATATGGAATAGTGATTATGCAACATAAACTTTTTGTATCTGTTTAGACTTTTAAAACGTTTCTTCTGGGTAAATTCAGTAAATAGATATACGTCATCAGGGACCGCCCATTTTGGGGGAGAGTTTTCTGTAAAAAAGTGAATGTATGTGCTCTTTTGATTGGTAGATAATGTTTGTAATAAATATTTTTGGATACATGGACCAAAACTAGAATTAAAAAAATTAATGCTGAATGTACAATTTTTGTTAGTACAGGGTTGAAACGTAATGGGGGTCAGTGAAGGATTTAAGTGCGAATCTACAGTGTTTGTAAACAAGGCCATGTGAATGCCCAAAAATGCCTGATCCTAAGTTTTTATTGTTGCAAAAGATAGTGCTACATTTTTACTTTAATGAATGATGTATGAAATTTTCTAATTTCTAAATGTAAATCAGGTATAAATTTAATTCAAGACATAGATTAGCATTAAAGTCAATGGGATTTTTTTAAATGAATTTCCCTCTTATAGGAAAATATGCACTCTGTCACTGTACTTGTCCAAGGCCACACAATAATCACAAAATTCATTTCCTGTAGGTATTAATATAATGGAAGCAATTTGGAACAATTTGAAGTTGTTTTTTACACAACTTTCTATGTTTAACTCGGCTATTCAGAATGCACTGGGTGTACTGTGAGAGGAAAAATGGGGTACATGGTAAAAATCAATTTTTGTGTCCATTATGAAAAAAAACAATAGAAATTACACTTGAGATTTATGATATCAATGAAAGGCATGCATATTCTCAAAATATAACATCACATTTTGCACATATGTTTCCTCATAATGTGTAAGATCATATTGAAAATCAGAATTACTTCCCTTTTACAGTGGTTTTTTTCAGCTGTGTTCCCCATGTTAAGTTGTAGAACAAGTTGTAAATAAGCACTTTTCAAGTATTTTAACACTCGAATAACCTAACCACAGGAAGATATTCATTTATATTTACATAACACATTGCGTTTCTGTATTTAAAAAAAAATTCTAGAAAACTTTTCATGATTACATGCCCTTTATCTATGCAACTAGTGTTGAAATGTTTGTAATTGGACTACCTTGTTGAATAACTGCTTTTAAATATTCTATATTGTTACTCTTTATTGTAATCTTCCAAATGCAAAGTTTGGTCAAACCCAGTCTTTTTTTTCATATTTGGCACTTTCTTCTACTTCGTTTTTAACTCTCTAGTTTTGGCAAAAACAAACATACTGATGTTGGGGTAACAGGAATTTCTGCAGAGTGATTGCCAATGACATTTTGTGAACTTTACAAGCAATTAAAACACAGATTTAGTAAAATTAAACATTACTGTTGGTTTTATTGGTATGGAACTGCTTTAAAAAACAATTTGAAAAGTGTTTTTGTGGTCTTTTCAGGGTATTTAATCAAAAACATCCTTATAAGGCAAAATTTAACTAAGAGTTAAGAGTTCTAGATATACTTGCAGTACTGTTCAAAACAAACACAGAAAACAATTCATATTTATTAGGCATAGTATTTTACACCATTCCTTTACAAACAGTCAATGTGCAACTGTATATACCAAATATACATTGGCCGAAGTATGGGCTGTAGTATAAATTTGCCTCTATCTTTACAAATTTAGAATTTATGAATGTTGTATTGGAACTGGAACTTGAAAAAAGGAGTTTTTACATAAAACTTTCAATATTTCCATGCAGTTTAGCATAGTGCTATATCCTTTAGAAAATGGCTAATTATGCAATGTAGTGGTAGATGTTAGAGTGGTCTAGAGAAGTTCAGAACTCTTGGTCCAATAAATATCCCAGCAGACGTCCACAATTGCTTGTGATGTTTTTGAGATTAGTCAAGATGTACTTCGCAGAATCTGTAGTACAATTTTTCTAAAAATTCAAACGTGACGCATGAAACTGTACGCTGTCATTTGATGAGACTGTCATACAGGTGGGATATCTAGCTGACTGTTGATTCAGGTTAAATCCACCATTTTCTACATAAGAAGATGTCTGTACCTAGTAAGGAATATGACCGTTGTTGGCCACTGGTTTGGTGTGTTTAAGCTTTTGATTTTGCCATTTAAATAGGGACTTTCCGTTTTGAATTTTCCTCAGAGTTCAGTATTTGTAAAGGTAAAAGAAAGCGTACACTCTGATCCCCTTAAGGATTCCACGTGTTACAATGATGGATGTTTGTTTTATGTCGAATTGCAAATATGCATGCATTATCATGATGAAAGCAAACATGACAAAGAAACAAAAGGTTAGTCCTGTAAAAATATAACCTAGCAATAGACTACCAACGGATCCCTCAAACATGTCACTATTCTTAACATGGAGTATGTTTGCCACTCCCTCTAAACTAGGCATCGGATTTTTAATCTCAGTTTTCGTGTGGCGTCGCATCTACACATCCCACACAACCAAACAGACGACCAACTCTGATAAAAGTTTAACACCCGGTCAAAAGAAGACCACAAGTGACATTTTTTTCTGATCCCCAAATCAACATAGTGTTCTTTGTTAGAACAGACGAAATAAATGTGGACCCTAGCCATCCGTGTTGTGCCATGTTAATACAGGTAAACTATATGACGACTCCAATGTGATGCTAATTAGATAAGACAGTTATATAAATATCCTAAAAATAAATGTATATTCACCATTGCTACTGGCACTGTATGCATGTCTGAGGTGAATTGTTTCCCCAAAGTTCGCGCGCTTTTAAATGTTTACTCTGCAGCAAATGAAATAAGAGGGCGCCACTTACTTCCTATCGATGACGTGATAACACATGGTCATCAAAACAAAAGATGATATTGGATTTTCATTATAGTTTCTAATTTTGCAATCTCGTAAGTAAGAACCATCTAACCATAATCTGTTCTTGCATTCAATGATATTATAACAATACAAAGGTGAGGATTCTATTAGAGTGTAAACACATTTTGCATCAAAAAGGGGAATGGAATCAGGCTTCTTATCAATCAAGATTTAACTAGTATATTCACCCTTATACAAACGATACAAATGGGTATTTTTAGATTTGATTTTTTAAAGGGGTAAATTCCGTAAATAATCTCCCATTGACTTAAATGCTAATACATGTCTTGAATTACATTTATACATGATTTACCTTAAGTTTATAAATTATAAACTTTCATATATCATTCATGAAACTAAAAATGTAGCCCTACATGTACCTTTTGCCACACTAAAACATCGGGTCATGCGGCATTTTTGGGCATTCACATTACCTTGTTTTCACCGATGATTCACACTTAATTCCTTAACTGACCGCCATTACTTTCAACCCTGTAGTAACACATTTTAGTTCATTCAGCAGCATTTTTTTATTATTTGTTTTTAATAATAGTTTTGATCCATCTACAAATTAGAAGAGCTACACAGAAAGATCTCTCCAACGTGTGCAGTTCCTGATGACGTATATTTATTTACTGAATTTACCTCTTTACAATCACATTGATTTTAACATGATTTTTCATTTCATTCTATTTGTTTATTTCTCTCTAATTATTGGCCCAAGTTCAGATAACTTGAAAAAAATAGGACCTGATTTTAAAACCTAATAGGCATAGAACTAATAATGAATATTTAAAAGGACGGTATGAGCATCACAAAGTGGACAACAAACCAAACAAAAGAAATCATAATCATAACTAAAACCGTTAGATTTTAGATGTATCTCTAGACACCGACTTTTACATGTACATGTATTACGTGAACCATATCCTGACAATGCTGCCAGGGAACTTGTTACAATTTTTGAAAAAAAAAATACAGAACGTTATTAGCCTTTATTATGTTGTATTTATAAACTTTGCTTAAGCTAGCATCATACATCTAATTTCGTATTGCGTTCGAAATGTACATGCTATTAAGGATGACAAAACTATTTAAGAAAAAAGTTTCAACTGATTCAAATAAATATTTATGAATTCAAACTGACGGAAATACACATTGCCATAGATATGTTTGTACATGATGTACTACATAAGGTCAAAAACTAAATGTGTCTATTTGGAATTTGGTTTTAAGGTGTAAAATCTAGTTTTATATACTTTATTTTTGAAAACATTAAAGCGATCAAGATTTCATCTTTCAAAAAAGGAGAACATATAATCTATGTAACTAAATTAAAAGCCTGTCCATCCTTTTTCACTTATACATTCAAAACATATAACATCTGGTACCAATATGTAGGTCCGCACTAAATACTGAACTGTTTTTATCTAATCAATGTTTCGCGCGACTTATGTCATTGCACTCTGTTACTTGAAATACTTGTTGATGTCAATTGTTGTTATATCAATATCCATTTCAATAGTACTTAAATATTTATACAGCAATTGTCTTTTGAAACAGTAATACAATTGTATATGTCTTTAGCGTCTTGCCATTGTACCGTATATATACAGACTGAGTTTTCAGAGTATTATTAAAATAATATTACCAGTGATGATATTTACCAAGGTTTTTCTTTGAGTTACGTCTCTTTGGTCATTTTTTATAAAAACATTCTAATCGCAACCTACAAATTACAACACACTGATTTTGGAAAACAACTATAATGGATAAAACAACTGTCAAAAAGTTCAAGAAATCAAATTTGAAAAAAAAAATATTTCAGGTGTTTCATAAACTATTATTTATTCTTTAAGAAAAACAAATGAAATCAGCTACGTTCCAACAAGTTTATTTCTGCGCTGACTCTCTTGGCCATATTAAGAAATATTTATTAAAGAAAATATATTGCAGTTGCTTATCTTAAGTAAAAAGTATAACAATACAAAACAAGTTCTGAAGAAAATTCAAAACGGAAAGTCCCAAAACAAATGGCAAAGTTCGAATACCAAAACACATCAAACGAATATATAACAACTGTGGTACAGACATTTTCTGATGTAGAAAATGGTGACTTTAGTCTGGTTTAATAGCTAATTAACCGTTTCAATTGTTTTACAATCGTTTACAATTTATTAAATAGATAATCGGAAAAGTGCTCAAATCTTCGAATTTAAAAAAAATCTTGACTGCTATCGATGATAATTCACAATGCATAAATGTTATTTCTATTTGTAAATCAATAATGCCACAAATGAAATAACTTCTGTACATTTTTGGGGGAAATAATTGTTTAAGAAAAGGAAATTTTGGTTGGATAAGTGAATACAGATATCTGAAGTTTCTCTCTTCAACACATTGTGTCACGTATTTTTGGGTGTAGTACTTAGATATAGGAAGATGTGGTGTAAGTGCCAATGAGACAACTCTTCACCAAAATAACATTTCATAAAAATAAACCGTAATACGGCCTTCAACACGGAGCCTTGGCTCACACCGAACAATAAGCTATATAGAGCCCAAAAATTACTAGTGTAAATCCATTCAAACGGTAAACCCAACAGTCTATTCTATAACAAACGTGAAACGAGAAACACGTATAAGTTACATAAACAAACAACAACTACTGTACATCAGATTCCTGACTTAGGACAAGTGCAAACATTTGCAGCGGGATTAAACGTTTTAATGGTACCAAACCTTCTCCTTTTTCTGAAACAATAGTATAACATCACAACATAGAAAAACACACGATACAATAGCAATCGGTAGGCTTAATTCAATAAAAAATCGTAAATTAACACACTATGAACGAATAAATTTGATCTGTGATACCAGAATGCAAATATATATTTTATTTTGATATAATTTCTCCAAAGAAACGTGAACCTTACAAGCAAGTATTAAACAAGTGACTGAAATTCTTATGCTTTGTAAATACAGCTGTTTCTCAAAACACGCCTCTTTTGGGGAGATCTTGAATATTCATAGAAATTTCATTTTGTTTACATACTGGTTCCCAGTTATGGTCTCTGTTTAACATCTCACAGAGACATAACTTGGGAATGTTACCAGTTAATTTGCATGTGAATATTGTTTACATTAAAATCTGTGGTAACCTTTCATTCGAGGTAGGGGTAGATGGGAAAATTAGTTAGTTTAAACTCTTCGAAGTTCAGGGCATATAAACGTTGAAAATATGCCGCACAGCCCGATATTTTGACCTTTGAATTAAATTGTGGTGCACATGAAATTTCAATTCTAGGAAAAGATTTTTTTTCAAAACATCATAGTAAAAGTGGTACAGTTTTAGCCATAAAAGGAGTTCCTATGGGGAATTGCATTGTCAATATTTACAGAAATGCAACCTTATATATGCAAAATCATTAATAAAGTTTCCACAAACAAATTGAAACACTGGAATTAAAAACAAAAATTGTAAAAACTACACAATACATCAAAACTAACAAACTAATGTTTTATATTTAATAATTCATTCATCCTGTAAGAAAGAGAAGTGGTATGAATGCTACAGATCAAAGTTATTCAAAAATGCCTAAATGATACATTTACTTTAATAAACACTGTAAACTAAAGCTGCCTAGTTAATGTATTTTCTTACCTTTAATGTGCATTACGAATTACTACCGCTTATTGTTTGAATTATTATCTCTGTCGTTATTGATATTAAAACAATCGTTTTGATTGGATAATGAAAAATTGATGTATACAAGTTAAATTTAGAAATGAGGAAATAGGTTTTTTATAAAAATGATAACAATAATAGTCATGCATATTAAAGAGTGTATTTTATTTTCGAAAGCAAGTCATTGTCTAAATGTAATTGATTAAACAGTAGGATATTTGTTTCTGTTATGTGTATCAATTATCACAACATCTACCTTCATTTAAATTATATAATCAAAAGAACGAACAATAAAACGCCCGTGTTTCTGTTAGGAGAAATAATATTATAATAACATTTAAATGTTTAGAATTTTTAATTTTATTTTCTTGTGTACAATTTGGAGTTAAGTATGGCGTTCATTATCACTGAACTAATATATATATTTGTTAAGGGGCCATCTGAAGGACGCCTCTGGGTACGGGAATTTCTCGCTGCATTGAAGACCTGTTGGTGACCTTCTGCTGTTGTCTGTTCTATGGTCGAGTTGTTGTCTCTTTCACGAATTCACCAATTCCATTCTCATTTTAATTTTATATGCCATTATGCATAATCAAATTGATATTAGAGGAATATACATATCAAATATTTTTTTTACTATTAGAAGATATACATGCGGAAACAAATACATGTCGTGTATATTTAACAGGAAACACTTAAAAACATGAACGACCCCTGATATACACATCCTTTAAATAAATTTGTTTCACACGATGTTAAAACTAAAAAAAATAAAAATGTACAGCTTTTAGTTTGACTGTTCCCAGTACAGATTTGTCATACCTGTTGTTATTAAAATATACGAAAAGTGTACCCTTTTTATTATAATAAGCCTTTAATATATGTCTTCTTCTCATGAGTATCGTCTATTTATACAACGTCCGATATAGCAATTGCTAGTGCTTGAATTTCAATTGAAAAAAAACATATATTATTATTTTTTATGGATTTTAAAAAATATAGGAACAGATAGTTAAATAAGGCACTGTTTTCATACAAATTTCAAGGGAACCTTCTGTTAGGTGAAACAGAGAACGTTGACATACACACTGATACGTTATATCATTAGATATGTTTATGGTAATGATATTAAGATTGAAAGAGTTCAAAATATAATTATTATGATTTAAAGATATGGAGCAGGTAAAATATTTGGGATACGCGTGAAAATAGAAAGAATCATTATTTTTTTTTTATTTATTTAATAAAAATAATCATAGTTCATTTACATCGGTGGATAATTAGTTTGTAACTAGAATTATATGTCTGTCAGATGTTGGTGTTATCCTCCAAAAAATAATATCCCTGTCTATGATTTTTATGTTTAATTATTATTATTATTTATATTATTTATATTATAACCAAAGTGAACGGTTTCTGAAAAGGGAAAATGAGCTTAAGCTATAAAATCATTGGTCTTTTATTCATGGTTTGTTTAGCAATGACACCGGGTCCAAATATACGTGTCAAAATTAATGTCCTATATATCACAATTTGTGTTCTATTTCTTATTCAGGATTGTAGAGGTTGCATCCAACGTCTATTTATACATATATTTTTTATGTTAGTACGATTATTTTTTATTGGATTATATTATCATCTTTTTTTTTTCTTCTCTGTTGATATTTTCATATTCAACCTAAAATATATGATTTAAAGGCCTTTTTTGCATAATAACTTACCTTATAAATTACAAACATTTGATAGTATGACTGAATTTTAAATATTATATACACATGAAATATGTTAAAACAAGTAAACAAATAATCAAAATAACATCATGATTTAAAGTGGTAATACAGGTTTTCTAAAATTGATGTTGATTTCTAGTTTACTTTATACCTGGTTTTACAACATTTCTTAAATTTGAATACTTCACTGATACTTAATTGTTAATAATACACTCTTATAATCAAACTCTGAGTCAACAATACAATTAACATAATTTTGACAAAAATCTTACTAAAATTGTCTCATTAATATATTTTGTCTTGCCGAAATCCATCAAAGAAAAATAATTAAATCTGCAGTATACACCTCATATGATTTGAAAAGAAATATTAAATAATGAAAACATTTCAATAAAAAATACAGTACAATGTACATCTACAAATATTTGTGGTTAGACAGGAAATGATTAAGTTGATCACGCTAGGTTTCAGTTTCCTAATCACGCGACTTCAATTAGTAGTTATGACATTACGTAACTTATAAATAGATACATAGTGTTGAACATATGTGCTGGATAAATTCACATCTACAAAGGTAAGGTTTTGTTTTACTTATTGTATAAAATTTTGACCAGGCCCTTTATAGCTTACTGTTCAGTGTTAGCCAAGGCTCAGCGTTGATGGTCGTACTTTGATCTATAATGGTTCATTTTTTATAAATGTGACTTGGATGGAGAGTTGTCATCCCATCTTCTTTTATCTATTTATATTTCGAAAGTCATTAACTGCCAATATGAAAACGGTTAGAAATTATTTTGATCATTTTTTGTATAAGATCAAAGATGTTTTACTGATGTCTCTTTCTTAAAAATCTATTGAAGCCAGATGAAAAGTCAGTGAGGGACATAATGATTAACGATTAACGATAAATACAGTTGGTTTAGTTTGAAATTAATAGTTTTTCAACAACAAAATTTTACCAAACGTTCATCTGATTTATATTTTAAGCTATGATGAAAGAGTCAATCAGTTGGGATCCAAACAGTATGCATGCAGTAATGATGCACATACAATGTAGATTTTAAATCGGAATTCTTCATGAAATACATTTAATGATTTTTATTTAAACATAAACTTTATATTATGACTATCATCATACTGTAGATGCATTTATTTACACATATACATGTTTTAGGAAGTACATTTTTTAATTTGTTTATGTGCATCAAAATGCCTGTTTTATAAAAAAAAATGTCGATGATTAATAAGTCAGAGGGAATGACAGTCTTTATAAACATCCTATCACGTCACGGTTTAGCTAGAAATAAAATCTTGAAGGCTGTTTATCTAAATATCGGTGAATAGAAAAACAAATAATGTTAAAGAATATATTAATAAACACATCAATAAATCTTATTTTATGAACGAATGTGATCTATTAACATCGGGATTCAATGGCTAATATTATAAAATAAATTTCTACAACAGATTTTTGCATGCATTTAATTAATCAAGGCTTGAGTACCTGTCGTTTCCATTCAGTTGCTGTACAATATTTACTGTTAAGAATAACCATGTTAAAATTGTCGATATTCTTTCTTTATAGCATCTAGATATTAAGCTTTAAGTATTGATGATAATTCTTTTAAATTAGATATGTATCATATTTCAATAGACAAATATTTATGTTGACATACACACTCATGCATACATATATGTGTCACACAATGCTGAGTGAGATATTGTTTACAAAATTCACTTAGTTAGCGTTTTAAGTAGATCGTTTAATATTATAACAGCTGCATTTCCGCCTTATAAATAGTTTGTTGAATCATAATTAAAAATGACTGACAGTGTTATAAATATCATAACACACGAAAATTCCTTAGAAAGTTTCATTCAAAATGTTTATGAAATTAATTGAAAATATATTTATTCGAATAGTATATTGAGAAATATTTCCAAAATCTTCTTTTCTAAAGTACTTGTCAATTATTGTGTTCGCTGTTTTAATAACTGTCTTGATATTCTTGATTTTATTTTTACATCTAATGGACATATTACCATGGCGTTTCCAATTTGATATTGCTTTTAATTAATTGTACCCTCTTGTGATTTCCAACTTCTTTTTTTATCAGCATAGAGCTGCAGCAACTTTTCTCGTTATTAAAATATGTTGTAAATTTATTTGTTCCCATACGAGTCCATATGATTTATATGATTCCATTTACTACATGTAATTAGTTTACAAAATACTGAAGAGATTTTGATATCGATGTAGTATTTTATCTTAAATATTGTTTTTCTCTTTCACATAAAAATCACATTAGTAAACTAATACATCAGATACTGCAGTAATGAAACTGTTAGTAAATTGAAGTAATCAAAATTCGATTAAAAATTAGTTCGTTTGTCATTATATAACAATGGTGCTACAGATTTTCATATGTGAAACTAAATAACCCTGTATCTGATGTATATGTCACCGTCTGATCTCGTATATAATTATTTGCGACATAAACAACTGTAACACATCATTATACGGTGTATATAATAACTTAGTTATATAGAGTACACTAATTGTATATCTAGCAAAAGAAATAAATGTGTGAACTGCAAATTCGTACTAAACATTATTTAAACATAAACCAAGCAAATTCCATATAAAATAATATTATTGAAATGGAAATAGCAATGAAAAGACGCATACATTTCCTAATTAAATGTAATGTTGGTTATTTTTTAATTATTTAAATAAAAAATACAAACAGATATTTCTAAATAGTTTTAAAAAAAATATACGGATTTTTGTGCTATTTTTGTTTTCTCTTGTCACGTTAAAGACAGAAATCAGTATCAGTGTTTCACTACTTACATAATTTTAATATATTAATAAAATTCTGAATTTGAATATATGATTATGCAGCAAAATACATTTCAAAAATATTGGTACTTTTGTCTTGACATTGATTACTTTTTTTCAAAAATATCACATATTTGTTTAATTATATTATCTTGTTTTTGTTGTTCAATCATAATTGCTGTTGAACCCCTGCTTACTTCACCAGGTATATAATGTGATTTTATTGTCTGTCTGACTTTTTTGTCACTCTTTCATATCTGTGTTTGGTCACATATGGCAGTACTTGCATACTAAAGCTGATATTTAGCGACGAGTCATCATTCATAGATCACACGAGGAAACATCATCGATATTATTTTTTGGATATATGAACTCATTGAACTCATCTGTCTCAACACTATATTATATGAAATTTATTTGTTATCCACCAAAACAAGACCTATGATAACTGTGTGTATACATCAGAAAAATTCATTTTTTTTTTTCACGAAACGATCGAATCTTTTTAGTCCTTTAAATGCGTAAAATACACTTTGGGTTATTTATCAATAATTGTTCAAGGATCTTTTGTCAATCAGTACTGTTATCGTTGACAACGTATGTTTCATTTACTGTTTATCTGATTTTTTCTTCTTAAATCGATATAGTATCGTAAATTATTTGATTTACGTACTCAAAATATTTGGATAGATTTTTCAACATCTAATCATAGATTTTATTGAGTGTGCAGTTAAAATCCACAATATATGACACGCATTTGTACACCGGAAATAAACTTTTATACAAGGACGTATTTATGAAAATGTTCTGTGTGCACAATGTCTTGTTGTATATGAGACTGATCCTATCAATATGGTTTTAAACATATATTCATGTATTTATAAACAACTATTTATAGTTGTTTTAAAACTCAAATTATTTTGGTCACACTATAGAAATACGTATGCACTAGCAAAGAGGAATAAAATATGAAAATGTCTCCTGTCTATAAATATCACCACTAAAGTGTTTTGTTTGGATATCCGGTAAATATTGCTTATCTAGATACTACATGGTTATCTATTTCAAAATTCATTATTATGAATAAATTCTAAGTAAAAGTAAAAGGCCGGTTTAATGATTACTACTAATATATGTATATGCTTATTATCCGATAAGAACTTGTATACAGTCATGTATGCTGAGCTATGTTATATCATAATATACAAAACAAACAGAAATGATAAAAACAGAAAATTGGTGTGTGTGCGAGGCGGGGAGGGGGAGGCGGTTACGCCAATGCTACAGGAACTCAGCAACAAAATTTAAATACTGAGATTTTATTTCATAAATAGGCAACCTGCATTGTTATGCCCATGAAATGAATTAAAGAACAAAGGGAAAGTATGATTTGCGCATTGATATACAGTTTTGTTTTTGTAAAAAAAGTATATTCATTGAATATAACTAGTAATATGCTTTTCTGAGACAATTTGTATGTCTGGACAGGTTCGTGATCTACTCTGTGTTGAAAATAATACAATAATGCTTCGCAAATTCTAATTAGTTGTACTTTTTTTAAAAGACGAGGAACATAAAATAAACGTGCCGGATTTAACTCAATTGGGAAATGAGTAGGCTCGCAAAAGACCAAAGAAAAATACACTATATAAATATAACCTATGCCACCCGATTAGATTTTCATATTTAGTTAATTATGACGAACAGTTTAGTTTTTTTATATTATTTAGACAACTCATAAAAGAAGACTATTCACAGTATAAGTAGTTTGGTAAAACAATGTTAACAATTGAAAGAATTGAACAGTAGATGCCTGCATTCATACAAGAAGATGTTGTATGAGTGCCAATGAGACAACTCGCCATTCAAGCAAAAATGTGTAAAAGTAAATCGTTATAGGTGAAAGTACAGCATTTAACACAGAGGCTTGGTTCACACCAAACAGCAAGCTATAACGGTCCCCACAAATGACTAGTGTAAACCATTCAAACAGAGACACCATCGATTTAATCTGCATAAAAAACGAGCAATACTTATGAACCATATACATCATAACTTACAAAAGGAAGAGTATAAGAGTTATAACCAAAGAATGATAACCAATTAGAAATTAAGCAATAATGTTAGGCAATGCTATTTTATGTTCACCATCCATAACATGTTCAAAGAATAGACGGATTTATTTTGTCTATGTTTTTTTTTTATATTTATTTATAGGTGTAGCTTAATATAATGGATTTCTGTCAAAACAAATCGCTTTTTTATTCATATCAAAATTGTGACGTAGTATTATTATTTAATATTTTCCGGAAACACATTTTTTCAGTATTCATGTCTGACTTTTCTGTTTATATCTGTGTATATCTATAATGTAATTACAAAATCTCATTAAATAATTAAGCAAGACATCATTCCTGACTGACATAATACTTACATGATGTGTGTCCCTTCAGTTCTTATATGCATTTTTTGGCAAATGTAAGATAGGTTATTTTATACTGCAACTACTTGTGTTTTTCCTTAATACAGTAACATAGCTTTATTTTGTATAATGTCAATTTCATCATGGAATAGTTTCACCACAATCAGGGGTCCAGCATGGGATTAAAATAAGTTTAAAATTTGTATTACGATTTAAAAAGCTATCAATGTGTTGATTTAGGTTGCAGTTTAAAAACAATATTAGATCAATGTAATAAAAATATAAACTTTTTTGTACTCGGTGCAAAACTGGTGAAGGGTTCGGTAGAATCTCGCTCTTCTCCAGTTTCTCAGCCTCATACAAAAATGTTTGTATTTTCCTGACCTAATATTGTATATAATATATCATTTCTTTTTGCTTTTTACAGATTACAGTAAACAGTCTTTATTAGAAAAATATAAACTGCTCATCTCGGGAAAATATATAGTACTTGTTACTTTCAAACATGAGTATTTATTTTTTTCTTAACCTAAGCAGTTTTATGAACAACTTTGATGAACAGCTGAGATGGCAGGTGCGCTACAGTTTGATATAAATGAGTTAACTAATGATGTCGAGAAGAAATACTACCAATCTTACATGTGTTTGTGTATTTTGATAAAGGTGAGAATTAATTTTATATTGTTGAGTAACAACAATATATTTGTTTGTTTACTTTGGGACATCAAAACCGTTAATTGCTTTCTCCTTATGCGGGAATTAGTACATTTGTAAAGTAAAGTGAATCTTGAAAAATAAATAACGATCGAATCACTTAAATTCAGAACAGTTGTCTCGATTTAAATTTTAATGTGAACTTTTTTTTTTAACAGAAATTATTCATGAACTCATTTTTAAATGGGAGCAATGTTGAATTGAAGAAACATTTTCCAAATATTCCGGATGGTCAGAAATCAATAAATATATGGCCCTAGCTTTGCCCATGGAGTTGTAATACCACCATTGATTTTACCCGATTAGTCTTTGTTTAATTTTCAAAAAATTGTGCAGAATTTATCTTGGTTTCAAACACTGGTCATGAGGAAAGTTTTATCCTGTGCAGTAATATAGAAAAAAAACCTAACATAACATTTCATTGCATATAAAAAAAATAACCATCACTAGAAGTTAGCCAATCAATATTCCCCCTTGTTTAACCTGTGTACAAGCTTAAATACCTATGTAACCGCAAGTTTCCAAAATATTATATAGAAACCCCAAATAAAAAAGTGATGGTGCTTTGAAATACCAAAGATATATGTTTTACTGCAATAAAATGTTAGATTAATTACCTATTACTATAGGTACGGTCTCCAAAAATGAGCAAAGCCCATACCGCTTAGTCACCTATGCCACGGTCCAGAGAGGAATATAAAAAAAGTTTCTTTTTTAGTAAATAATTTGTTGTAAATGCATTAAAATTATTTGATTTACTTATAACTATATATTTATTTAACTATTTCTATGGAAAAGATTTCTATTATAGCCGACTATAGGAATAAGGAGGCTCAACGAAACACTAAGTATGGCATGTTTGTTAACCAATATTCATGGTAGATTCCTACTTCAAGGATAACATGTGTTTTGGAGACTCAATCAATTCAAAATATTTCATTTTTTTTTAACATTTAACTTAAATAGCAGCATGGAATTGTAATATATGAGAGTACTAACAAGGTCAAAGGTGCATGTACAACTTCTCATTTTAGTTGTAATACCACCATTGATTTCCCCTATTAGTCTTTGTTTAATTTGCATTTTTCAAAACAATATTCAGAATTTATCTTTGTTTCAAATAAAGAAATACTTTGCATGAGTAAAGTGTTGTCAAGTCAAGTACTATAGAAAGAATTTCACATAACGTTTCATTGCATATAAAAGAAATAAACATCACTGCAATCAAATCCCCACACTTATTTCACCTGTGTACAAGCTTCAATAACTATGTATCCGCAGTTTACAAAATATGCTATAGAAACCCAAACTAAACAAAAATAATGGTGCTTTGAAATACCCAAGATAAATGTTTATGACCCACAAATGTTTTACTGAAATAAAATGTAGGATTAGTTACCTACAACTCTCTAATTCAAGGGAATATTTTTTTCAACCTATTTTCGTAGGCAACCGGATGAGAAGTATACATTGTATGAATTAGATATATTAATTTTGGGGCAAATACCGCTTATCTCTTCTATTGTAATTCATTTTGTCAAAAAGCTTCATTTTATTTACGGTATTATAGGGTGTTTTCCCTGTGAATTCCTCTATTTTTTATCATTCATGTTATTTTCGTGAGTGGAGTTAGTTTGTAGATATGTAGTCGAGTTTGGCAAAAGTTAGGTCCAGTAGTTATTGGAGCGTTTTGCAATGGGGCTATATGTCAAGAAACGGTCATCATCTTCTTTTTTTATCATCTGATAATTGAAAGTAGGTGTTCCAATTGGTATGAGCTGTGCATTAAGACCAACTGATTTGTTGTTGTACTCATATGAAGAAAAAAAGTAAGATCACAAAAATACTAAACTTAGAGGAAAATCAATTTGGAAAGTCCATAATCACATGGCAAAATCAAATAACAAAAAGCTTCAAAAACGAATGGACAAGAACTGTCATATTCCTGACTTGGTACAGGCATTTTCAAATGTAGAAATTTATACAGAACCTTCTCATTGACCAACAGAAATTAATCATCTTACAAAAATCTTTAGTTTTACTTTCATAGTTTTTTTTTTTTAATATGTTTTGTCAACTATTCTTATATGACGTGCTTCTTTCGCTTTGTAAATAAATTCATGCTCTAAATCCAATACAATTTGGTTGCACATGCGTGTATTGACTACTACCAATCTCTTAAATGATGCCCATTACATGTTGTTACTCATTCATTTGTTATGACTGTAATATGTTGCCGTTCGAAATTGACATATATGACCTAGATACGACAACTGTTCATGCTGGCTTTTCAAAACCCCTCCCTCTGAAAAATCACATTGCTAGTCTTTTAATTATTTTCAAATAAAAAATGGAGGTTCATGGAAGAGCCTACACAAACGCTTAGCACTTATGCACATCGGACATAAACATTATCTGAATTTTCCTAATCAAAATCGAAATAATCACTATCGCTCGTGCAAAAATAATCAAGAATATAATGCCTACGCATGTTAAAACTACAATAAAGTATAGCTTTCATCAATTTTTTATTAAGTTATTTATGTTGAGTAACAAATTTGCGTTTTTCAAAATGAGTTTTTATTTTGCATAAAATTCCTTATTTCTTTGAGAGTCATAGCATAACTTTCTGATTTTTCCATTTATACCGTATTAACATGCTTCAAGTTTTCTTTATCTAGAATATTTATAATAAATATTATTTTATATTTCACTTGATAATAGAAAAGGAATTAACAGATATTTTTTTAATAAATTTGCTAAATCTCAACCACTTCCAAAATAATAATACAGTTATATGAGATGTCATTAAAAGAAACAGAGTTCCGAGAACATTATTTTATTTTATTAAAAATTGAATAATGTTATGTATGATTTCAACATTTGAAATTAGTACCAACCGTATAATCTGTTATGAGTTTGATCGTTTGTATATCCTCGGTTTCTTATCTGGTATATTAATATATTATTATAAACATGTTCAATGCACCTAATTATCCAGCAATTATAAACAGTTATAATAATGTTTCTGGTTACTAAAATATACATGCATTTGTAATTGGAGTGGGAATATCTAAATAGCATAATATTCAAATAAATTCTTTTTGGTATCTACTTTTTAATTATTTTATAGAATTATCTTTTTCGTATGCAAAGCGGAGTGGTTTTTTTCTTAATACGTGAAATGGAGATAGTTATACTTGATTTAGTTAAAATAAGGTATTCTTATTTCACAACCAAATACTGGTTATGTCATCGGGAATATCAGTTCGGTGTTAACATTAATATGAATTGCATAGCCATTATTTCTAAAACAAAAATGTATTGTTCGAAATGCTAAGGATTTTTTTTAAGTCCCAAGCATAGCTTACAGTCCCCGTCTTTGGCACAACAGTTTGGAGTTTTGAGTCGTCAATGCTCTTCAACTTTTTACTAGTTTGCCTTTTTAAATATTTTGATCTGAGTGTCAGATTATAAGCCTGGTACCTTTAAAAACTATCCCCAAATAAAAACAGCAAGTAAATAAAATCACACGTTAATATCAATGTTTCTCTAAAATTTGCAGACTATAAGCGAAATGATAATATGAAATGTACTAATACTTACCATGCTGCATAAAAAGATTCTAGGATTTAACTATGTAAAAATTGCAACCAGATTTTTTCACTTTCTTCTCAAATGTCTTGAAAACCAACACGTGCTTTTTTTTATACTTTTATATTTATCTATAAAATCCAGTATCCGGGGTTTCATGTTTCGGTTTAGATTTTTTTCTTATTTAATTACCGTCTTATTCTAGTTAAAGCTACTGCTCAAGAAAGCTGCGGAATCGTATCTCCATGGTCCTTATGATATTTGTTTTACAATGTGTAGGCAATAGATCAACAGGTTCTTTTTTCTATTTCATAAGAGTTCATGTTCATATATGAATGAACATATAAAAAAGGTGATTGAATATGAATATGCACAAACAGACACAAGTAAACGATATTTGATTTTGTATTTAAATTTACAAGTAGTAGTGTCGCACTTTCACATTTCAAAAAGTAAAAATACAAATTTAAACTTATATTCAGTTATTGCAACATTTTAAAACGAAAGTTGTTTTTTCTTTAGATAATTACATATTTTTTTTTTTACAAATGATTAATTCAAAAATTTCATATTGCGAACCCTACAAAATATAGTTTATCACTTACTATCAAATTTTTTTTCCTATCCAGAGTTCATCTTCAAATCAAATGCGAGCATGCTTCTCTAAAGGTACAAACTATGAAGCGTAATTGCCAATAGGTGGCAGTCACATTCGATACATAGATGCATGAATAAAAATCCAAAATATCGGTCGCATTTTTCAGGTCATATTAGAAGTAACTGGTATCGCCATTTCAAAAATAAAGTTAGGGAAAAGAATTCATTAGCCAAGTCGACACAGAAAAGACAATATTTTAAAATGACACTTTTTGTAACGTTTTCTACGCAATGGCATGGGATTTGAACCCCAAATGTAAATAAGAGAGCATAATACAATAAAAAATGTGCAGACTTTTGCGTAAAAGACTTGTTTTATGTGATCATCTAGAGGATTTGAGTTCGCCAATTTAAAAGTATGGTTGTGTCGATATCAAGAAGTTTAAGAAGCTTTTAGCCCAAATTCGTTTTAGTTTAAAGAAATTTATTTTATTTCGTTTGAAATAGGGGTTTTCCCGTTCGCTATTTCTAGTAATTATTTATAGATGGGAACTAGTATAACTAGTTCCGATACTGGTTTTGTAATAGTATGTACTATTTATAAATTTAATGTTAGGTGCAGGAGGCACGAGGAAAGTTTTGGCGGTTTTTACGGGTGGGGTTTAATGGTACTATATAAAGTTTGGCATTTAAATGTATAAGTATCGAAGGTGCTCGCAGTTACGTCGAATTGAAGTTGGTCACATAGGTTATATGCAGTTGCTGCTCTGTTTATTGTACGTACAGGCGTTGGAGGTATTAGCTGAGGAAAAAGAAACGATGCGAAAGAGGAACAATGTTTATATGGAAGCACATTGAACGGAGTTGAGTATAATGTTGATTTTATTTACAATTTTGGAATCCTGTCTGGAGACCATATTATTAAGTTAAAAGCGAATATCAAATATAACGTGTTCTTTTAAAGACCGTTTACAGGTTTATGATTTTATTTTATATACTACAGAATTTGGTTTTATAATTCCATTCAATACTGAACCATGTTGAGTTCTATAATCTGATAACAAATCAGCTTTTAAACATGCAACTTTTATTTAAAAGTTAATAGATGAAATTCTCACTAAATAATACTGTGTCTACCTTTTGTAGTTAATCTGATTATTGTTTCAGTACAAAGTTCAGGTAAAGAATTCGTAAGACTTGTACTAGATTTGAGACATGTAAACAAATATATTGAAAACGAAAGGTAAAATATGAAGGCATTCATTTTTGCACATAATTCTATATATGTATATTTGATTTGAAACATAGACGAGAATTGTAATCATCATCAATTCTATAGTTTTCATAAAAATACCACAGTTTTGCTTTCATTTTATCAGCAGGTCGCATTTACTATAAAACTATCACAATTTAGTACCATATTGGAGACCTAGTGTCTGAGAGAATTGTTTTCCCGGATGCAACAATATGCAGGTGTGGGTATAAAAAGTAGCCCGTTTTATGTGAGATAAATCGGACAGAACCAAGAGTTCAACTTGGACAGACTTTAAAAACGGTAAGCAGTTATATTTACAGTCCGTACGTATGGTACATAACATACTGAATGGAAAACTTGTTTAATTTACACCGATAATCAAAATGTAACAAAGATAATAAGACAAATTAGTACGAAGTCGGAGCTTCCGACATAGCTTTAGAGTTGTTTTCTTTTTTTTTTTTTTTTTTTTTGTTATGGATATAATAGATATGAGATATATATATGTTTAGATTTTCACGAATGTAATATAAAGGATCACACAGTGTGATTAGAAGTTGATGTAAAATGTATATAGATATGAGATGTATATATGTATAGACTTTCATGAGCTATGTTGCATAGTGTAACATAAAGAATCACAGTGTGATTAGAAGTTGATGTATGTAGATATGAGATGTCTAAACTGTATAGACTTTCATGAGCTATGTTGCATTGTGTAACATAAAGAATCACACAGTGTGATTAGAAGTTGATGTACGTAGATATGAGATGTCTAAACTGTATAAACTTTCATCAGCTATCTTGCATTGTGTAACATAAAGAATCTCACAGTGTGATTAGAAGTTGATTTATGTAGATATGAGATGTCTAAATTGTATAGACTTTCATGAGCTATGTTGCATTGTGTAACATAAAGAATCACACAGTGTCTTTAGAAGTTGACGTTTATAGATATGAAATATGTATATATCTATAGAAGTTTAATGTTTATCTGATTAAGATCATGACACGTACATATATATGAAGTTTTGACTGTTTTCTTCTAATTGCAGAATCAATGAAAACAGGTGAGAAATTATCCAACGATTCAAGATTTGAAAAGATTTGTCTGCATTACCATCTATTGCGGAAGCGTTCGGTTCAATATGTCGTATTTGACGTTCCGATTGTCGACTTGAAATTGATATTGGTCCAGTTGAGTGGTTAAAGATTTATCTTCAATTCGTAATATCTTAAAGACTTTTTATATCGGCATCTTATTCTGAACTGTTTCATTTCCTTTGTTTCGATGTTACTGCGAGCAACTAATCCTATATCTGTGTTTGTCTTAATTATAGCCTATTGAATTTAGAGATTAAATAATTTAAATTTGGACGAGCAGTCGAGGGAGAATTTAAATGTATTATATTTCGTTTGAAATAGGGGTTTTCCCGTTCGCTATTTGTAGTAATTATTCATAGATGGGAACAAGTATAACTAGTTCGGATACTGGTTTTGTAATAGTATGTACTATTTATAAATTTGATGTTAGGTGAAGGAGGCACGAGGAAAGTTTTGGCGGTTTTTACGGGTGGGGTTTAATGGTACTATATAAAGTTTGGCATTTAAATGTATAAGTATCGAAGGTGCTCGCAGTTACGTCGAATTGAAGTTGGTTACATAGGTATGTATGCAGTTGCTGCTCTATTTATTGTACGTACAGGCGTTGGCGGTATTAGCCGAGGAAAAAGGAAGAGGAACAATGGTATATGTCATGTATTTATATATTGTTTCAATCGAAGAAAAATGTACAATAAAGTAAAATGAAATATTGTATCGCAAGAGAAAATAAGATGCTACTGCGAGCAACTAATCCTATATCTCTGTTTGTCTTAATTATAGCCTATTGAATTTAGAGATTAAATACTTTAAATTCGGACGAGCAGGGCGAGGGAGAATTTAAGCAGAAATAAAACAATTCAAGAATCAATCTATTACATTCATATACTCACATTCTATAAAATAAGAACATACCAAACATCATCAAGGAAGCTGTGATTGATCAAAGGGAGATAAACGTCGAAAAAATTGGTTTTGCACACTGATTTTTTGTTCAAGTCATTTGCAAAAAAAAGAATGGATAAGAATCATGATTACAGTAACACACCTGTTATGGAAACATCATATGTTAAACAATTTAAAAGTTGCCAAAAAAAATCAGCCTGTTATGATAAGTTTGCACGTTAATTAATTAAAATTGTAAACTGTGATCTTAATGTCGCATTCATTTTTTTTTATTTATTTCGATTTATTCACATACTCTTTGTTCTTGTTGTTGCATTGATGAGTTTATAACTAAAGAATTTTTTATTTTATTTTTTGTACAATTGAACAGACAAGGCAACCGCAAATACAGTTACAAATAAACTCATCATAGATACCAGGTTTAAATGTTGTATTTACACCAAACGCGCGTTTCGTCTACAAAAGACTCATCAGTGATGCTCAAATCCATTAAAGGTTAAAAAGGCCAAATAAAGTACGAAATCGAAGAACATATGTCAGTGGAAGGATCATACCTTTTTATATCCCTCAAAGTGTGAATCTTCCCAAAGAAACAATTTTATTAAATATGCATTGTATCAACCTTTGTTATATGTCAAATGCGGTCAGTCTGATAAGAAGTAAATGACAAAAATGAGATAGTACACGAATGAACATGTAATATCAATGCTTAAGTTGTATTATTATCAATAAGTTCACGACAGATCACAAGTCAAGTAAGTGAATACACTTCTCCAACTCTTTTGTTTGTTTTATTTTGATTGTTTCCAATTGACTTATGTGACTTATACATGCATGATATATTTGTTCCTCTTTTATATCATTGATAATTTCTCACAATGCATTCATTAAGGATGTTCGCTTGTCATGTTTTGGACTTTTTGTAAGGTTTTCAGAATCCTCTGGTTTTATCCAGTTGAATGCCTTAAAATATTTTGCACGCTGACCCCATTTTTCTTTTTTTAATTTTTTTTTTTTATATATATAATTATAAGCAATATGTTAAAGTCTTACAAAATCTTTTTTATTTTTTCAAAGTTCATGAGAACTCAAACTTGTCAATGATAAAGCTATAAAAAATCAAGAGAGAACATTTTCCCGTCAAAATTTCAATGGCTAATATCTCGAAAACAAGCACTCAGACCTACATATTTTTTTCACTCTTTTGGTTCCTATGGTAATCCCCTATCAACATATCATAATGTTATGAACAGCTTGTTATTTTGAAACTAAGCAGCGAACTTCCTTAAGGATGTACTAAGGTGAAGTTTTGGAATTTGTGTCAAATGTTCGGACTCCTTGGTGTTTTTCCATACAATACAAGGTAAAATATTTTGTCCCATAACACCCATTTATTTTTTCATACAAGACTTGATAGCTCATGAAAGGTCATTTTCCAAAATTTAAGAAGATTCTTGAGTTTCTTTCTTTTGTTTTGAGACCCAAATAATACCAATGCAAATGTAAGGTAAAAGTCCGAGTCAGACTTTTCCCGCCATATTTTAAATCTCAAATATCTCGAAAAGGAGGTCCATGACCTATCAATATTTTTAGCTTATTTCCATCCTTCAAGAATGCTCTACCAACTTAAAGTATCAATTTTAATTTATTAATTTATTAATTTTCACCTAACCTCACCTAAGTACATCCTTAAGTACGACTATCTACTTTTCATCATATTATTAGCAACCATACACAAAAAAGTACACATTAGATTTGTGTTTTTATTATACACAGTGAACATTTAAATACGAGTTATCAACATTTAATTTATGTCTACAGACATTTTAAATAAAATGAATGTGTTGAATTTCCTTCTATTTCAAGATAAATGTTATGCAGAATTGACACCGCTGCGTTCTGATCATGGGGATGAGCAATCGTTTTGGAAATATCCTAAAGAGAGTTTTATTTCTTAACAATATTTTACAAAAGGACAAATTATTTCCTTAAAACATTTGAATTTGTGTGATCCCAAGGTTAACCACAATTTACATCCTTTTGTGGTTTGTTGTAGTCATTTTAGAAATAGTTGTGGTTTTTAAACACACGGACAACTGAATATAAATATTTTGAACTTTAGTAAAAAAAAAATTATTTTACAACATGTCGTTTGAATTAAGTCGCTTGTCTTTAATTTTAATCACTATTGTTTTAGTACGTGAAAACTACTAAATTATTCAAAATGTGTAGTTTCATGTTTAAATAATTATTTCATTTAGAACAGACCGAGTTCGTTACCGTAAAACATATCTATACATGTATGGTTTGTTTTTTATGATGTTTTTTTAATCATCTTTTCGCCATAATGGTAAGAAGTATCTACGAATTGACAATTTTTAAATATTTGAAATGGATAAATAAAGGTACATGTACCAAAGGGTAATAACGCATGAAATTATATCTGCATATAATTTATTTAAGAACAAATCACGTTGTACAGGAAGTGTTGATGAACTTGCATTCTTTTTTTTTTATTATTATCAAAGGAGAAAACTCATTAGCCCTTCAAACACAGAAAGCACCGTGGTCAAGACGTTGCAATGACAAACAATTATAACAGAACATTACACATAACTTAATACCATTGTTAATGCCTATGAATATGGCCATTATAAATAAAAGGGGGCAATGGAAATTTTTAAATATGATTTCGACATTTCCTTTGTCAGCTTGTTTAAGTTATCATATACGTTCATTTATAATGTACTTTTAGGGATGATACTGACGTATAGTTTTATTTTAATGTTCAACATTTTGCTTGTTCAAAGTGCAACAATATGTAAGTGAATTTGATTTTTTCTGTAATTAGGATTAGATTCAAGGGATGAAATATAGTATCAATATTCAGAAAGTATTTGTCAAAACAAACAAAGCCTTGCTAAAATTCTAAAAAAAAAGGTTTACAAACAATCAAAAGAAACACATGCTCACCAAACATGACGTCGATGAGGGAAATTTGTTTCTTTCTAACTATTCACTTCATCGTAAAAGTAGTTTGGTGAATAAACCCACTAAGGATATCGCAAAACGTAGAGAATATAATAGAGTTCAGGGAAAGATACAGAGATCCTGGTTTGATTAATAACAATCGTAAAAAACATATCATGAATGTCAAGAATATGTTTGAATTTATGCGCACAATATTGAATCTATTATAAGGGTCGAAACACACGAACTATAAAATTGCACACTACACACTTACACATGTGTATATACAAAAGACGATAGTTTTCTGCTAAGAAATACCCTTATATTTTAAATTAATTTTCATTCTAATCAATGTTTAGTCGTTATATGTCTCTAACGTATTTGTCTGTGTATATTTATATCCAACATCTATTTCTAAATACTGTAAATAAAGTTATATGTCAAGCATCTACAATTATATACGAGAATGGTTATCATACAAGATAATATTACTTTTGTTAAGCGGAGGTACGTCTCACAGGCGGAGCAGGGCCTTGGGAGGGAACGGTAGAGGTGTATACAGATGGTAGTTGGGGAACACTTTGCGACTACGATTTTGATCTCAAAGATGCAAAGGTTGTATGCCGTATGCTAGGATTTGGAAGGTTTGTATTTTGTACTGTAGTTGAGTTGAACTTTATATAATCAATCTTAGTTCAACATCCAACTGTGTTCGTTCGCATCCCAATCATAAAAAAATAATTTATAAGATCTTGTCAATCCAGATATAAGCTTGTAATTTTCTCTCATATCTCCAAAATCTAGGAGCTGCAAAGTTGTTTTTTTTTTGTCGAGAAAATATAATCAGATAAAAGATGTAAATCTATATAAAATTCCATTTGGAAAACAAAAATAATGCAACCATTACAATACCAAATACAAAGGATTTCAATCTATAAATTAAACATTTATAATTGTACCTAGTGATGTCAATGCATGTATGATATGTTGTTGATGATGTTTTTGTTTGTATTTTTAAATGTATTTCCACCTTTCCGGCATAGTGATAAGAAGTATGAAGGACAAAACATTTTTGGGATATTTAAAATGAATGAATACAAATGCTTGTTTCAAAAAGTGTTACCACATGCATTTATATCTGCATTCAGCTACATTTATTTAGGATAAATATTCAGTGTACGGGAAGAGAACTGACCTAGTTATATCTATTTTTCTACAAAAATGAAGTAGATGATCAGGACTGATCATAAATGAGTATTCTTTTAAAAACATATAAGACTGTGGTCAAGACGATGAAATGACAACCAAATTATACAAAGCATTACACAAAAGTCACAAAGAAGCAATTAGGAACCTAACCAGAAACTGAAAGCATATGATGTTTTTAAAATTTTCTTTAAATCTTGTTGAAGTCAGTAATACAAAATCATAAAAATCTAAACAAAAATTATCTCAATAAAAAATGTTTTTCTTATTTTCTTTTTCTTTTTAGGGAAATTCAATTTTTTCCACGAGCAAAATTTGGACAAGGTGTCGGGAAAAGTCTTTTTAGTTACCTATCTTGTTCAGGCAATGAACAGAACATTGGAAGTTGCGGATACCGGAAATCAACTTGTAGTCATAGCCAAGATGTCGGGATTTCATGTGTCAGTAAGTATAATCCAACCTTTGCCTTTATAGGATTAAAAGTGTATCTGCTTAAGAAAAATCCAGAAAATCATACAATATGTTTTCCACAAAAAGTAAAAATGATCGTTGTCAGATCATTCAAAGCGAATGTTGGAATAATTAACTTTATTCTAATGAAACTGGTTGATTACGAAAAAGTTTTCTTTTACAAAGTATAATGGTAAAACCCCATACAACTATACTAGTCTTGAGTTTTTGTGTTAGTGGTTTGTGGATTGTTATTGTTTTGTTTCTGTGATCGTTTTTTTTTTTTTAGATAATTTTCACAACACTTCATATGCATCGTAAAAACTAAAGGCTGCATTGTTGTTGTCAATGTGCAACATAGTGTCAATGATGTATTGAAATTTAGAATACTACACCGCTATATCTAGTATCTGGGTTTCCCCTGTCGATGAATTGGAGCTCATAAGTATTCTATTGTAAGAAACAGCATTGGTAATCTATAATTATCTTCAAAATCTGCATTTGAGTTATTACCAGGTTTGTACTTACATGTGAACACAAATGATGTCTCATATGTAGTAGAATCTGATTTCTAAGCACCTGATCAGCCTCGGGTTTTGTTTTTGCTCAGCCTTTGATTTTCTGTGTAGTGTTTTAAATACTAGTCTTTGACTTTTTTTGTTTTCTTAGCCTTTGCGTGGGTATGGGCTATTGCCCTCTCTATTTTCCTTGTCTTTTTGGATATATATTAAGTAGCATTTGTAGATTAGAAAATTATAGGCGAAAGATACCAGAGAGACATTCAAACTCATATGACATTTGCAATTCATTTCGGTTTTAAATTATTTTCTTTATTTATTCTTTTCTAATCAGTATTTCTCCATAAAATCAAAGCAAACTTTTCTGTTTTGTATTTCTTTCAGGAACAAACAGATTAGAAACAACTGAAGGTAGTATCCACATATATAAATAATTCAAAATATTAATTGGGTCGAATTCGATTAATTTACACTTTATCTAGATGGCATGCATGTCAAACTATAATGATTCAAAGTTTGAACCAGTCTTGCCACTTTGTAAATCCTCCCTGGTCTCCAATCATGTCAATAAGGCCGTGTTTTCATTGACTTAAACTCGGTGTTGTGTTAGTGTAACTCACAAGTAAACTAAACACAATTACGTTCCTATTAATAAAACTCGATGTTCACATGTCGTGTCAATCATGTTTTGTCTACGTGTAGTCGTAAGTCAATGTAGGCCTTGTGTAGGTTACGTGTACACAACACTAGACATTTACAATATTAATTTACAATGTATATTTAAGGAAGAAACGATTTTTGAATAAAATTGCTGTTTATAACAATTATTGATAAAGTTCTTAACAGAAATATTTGTCTAAACTTGATATATTAATTTGTATAAAAAAAAACTTTAGGTACCTGTATTTACCCCTTATCAAGACTCAAAGCATCGTCATTGCCGAACACATAATTCATTTGAAAAGGTCTTCCATTATCGACTGGACGTACACGGCAATATTTGCCACTGGTCTTTACTCAAACAACCATTTACTCATAATTACATTACTATAAACGTGTGAGGTAAATTTTATTGCTTCTCTAATATCTTATATCCATTAAAATACACTTAGAAATAAAAAAAAAAAAAACATCACCCCTCCTTTTGCTAAATACTTCTTAGACAAGAAATACCATTTACAACAGAAAAGTAAGAAATGCAATGATCCTGTGGTTTTTTTTTCTTCTTCGTCTATCAGCATGCTGATGCAGCCTACGTTTTCTAATCGTAATCAAGACATCTTCAGTTTCTTTAAACTACTGCAAAAATTCAAAATTGCTTTCATAAAGGAGCAACCAATCAAGTTAAAAAAGGGTGGTCAGTATTTTTACGCGCGAACGTTTTATTCAGTTTTGTCGATGCTAGCAATCAATTTTTTTTTAAATATATAACACTGTTATGAATGAGGAAACTCTTGATTCAGAATTTTTTTTTTTTTTGCATCAGTATGACAAGAATATTTTTTTTTAAATTGGGGGTCAGAATATTTTTCAAAGAAAAATCTATTCCACTCTTTTCAGAAGTTAAATGTAAATATGCATTCACTTCTACGTAATGAACACTTAAATGACATATAGTTTTGAAGTGTGAACAAATTTTATGTACGGGTAATTAATCAAGGTGTATAGTGGTGAGCAATTTAAGTATCAAACCAGTGTACATCACATTACACTAATTTCAAACATGTTTACTGTACATGGAGGTTGATGTGAACACGGTCTAAGTAAGACTTCTTCTATGAAAGATTAACCCAAATTATTCCCTAAACACGAATATTTTTGACAAGAAATAATACTCTCTCTCAACTTTTCAAATTGCATGTGTCATATTACAACGTTTAACGATCTCAACTTTTCCATTTTTATGTTTTTCATGTGAAAGTAATGAAATCAAGACTTTTACATTTTTATATTTTTGAATAATTTAGGGATTAGACTGATAGGTGGCACTGGACCATATGAGGGAACTGTGGAATTAAATGTTAATGGACAATGGGGCACCATTTGTGACACCAATTTTGACAAACATGACGCTGATGTTGTCTGTCGTATGGCTGGTTATACTAGGTAATAGTGTACCTGAATGTATTGGTGGGTGTTTTATTATGATAACAGTTTTAGAAATGAATGCTCCCCTTATGTAATTTGCATACAAATGTTAATTGTGGTAAACGTCAATATTCGTCAACGAATAGATTTTTGTGAGACACTCTGCTTAAAGATGTTCGCTTGTGATGTTTTGGGATTTTTGTCAGATTTTATGAATCCTCTGGTTTATCCATTCAAATGCCTTAAACTATTTTGCCAATTGATACCCATTTTTTCTTTCTGTAAATCTTTAATATATATAATTATAAGCCATCTGTAAAAGTCTTATAAAATCTTTGTTTTTTAATAGTTTTTGATCATTTTAACTTGTCAAAGATAAAGCTATCAGAAATCAACAGAGGACAGTCTCCCGCCTTAATATCTTGAAAACAAGCATATTGACCTATATATATATTAGTATTTTTCCCTTTATTATACCTTTATCAATATATACAAGTGTTATGAAAAGCTTGTTTCTTTGAAACTGAGTAGCGAACTTCCTAAATATCAACACGTGGCTAGCTTGTTGGATAAGGGAAAGAACTCCATTTCATAATACATGAAATAAGCTTCCAAACAGACAAAAGTGTAAATCATGAAATATAAAAAAACTGTGTATACTGCTTAAAGTAAATACCTAACATTTTATATTTAATGAATATAAAGCATTAAGTTTATTAAATTTTGATCGTTAAGTAGTATATTCTGTCACTTTTGTAGTGCTATACAGGCTTTTTCAAATGCACATTTTGGGCATGGCAATGGTTCGTCTATGCTCTACAATGTACACTGCAGTGGACACGAAGACCATTTAGACAGCTGTGGATCTAGTGGATGGTTTTCTAGTACTTGTACACATGATAATGATGCTGGTGTGGCTTGTTTGGGTAGGAAACTTACTTCACTCGATTTATCTCAATCGACTTTTAGTAAATATTTTGTGAAACATTATTAATTGTTAAAAAGTAAATTTAAGCTATAGCAGCAACAACTTTAACATTAGTAGTAGTAGTAGTAGTAGAAGTAGTAGTAGTAGTAGTAGTAGTAGTAGTAGTAGTAGTAGTAGTAATAGTAATAGTAGTAGTATTAGTAGTAGTAATAATAAAAGTAGTTGTAGTAGTAGTAGTAGTAGTAGTAGTAGTACATGTAGTAGTAGTAGTAGTAGTAGTAGTAGTAGTAGTAGTAGTAGTTGTTGTTGTTGTAGTAATAGTAGTAGTAGTAGTAGTAGTAGTAGTAGTAGTAGTAGTAGTAGTAGTAGTAGTAGTAGTAGTAGTAGTAGTAGTAGTAGTAGACGAAGAAAAAAAATGCAGCTGCAGCAGGAAAAGTAGAAGTAGAACATCTACACGTAATCGTAAAAAAGTGATATAGCAAAAATACTGAACTCCGAGGAAAATTCAAAACAAAGCGCCAGTAATGAATTGGCACATCCAATGAATTGATAACAATTTTTATATTCCTGGCGTGGTACAACCATTTTCTTATGTCGAAAATAGAAGTAGCAGTAGTACTAGACGTATCAGATATTTATTTCCGTTTTACAAGCTACAGTCAAAGGTTCACAGACGATAAACAGTTCACACGAATCATGTCAAAACCGACAATGGTTGTATCATTGTTGAGTAAACAACTGCAGGATCTACACACGTCATATCTATTGTTGTTTTTTTTTCTCACAAAAATGTATTTTTTTATACCTTATGTCTTTTATATGAATTCTTTTTTTTTTCAGATAGTGACAGGAAATCAATATCACAAGGTACTGGTTATGTTATGCATTTATGTTGATACCTTATTCATTGTTATTATAAGATGACAATGGTCATGTCGAGAATTGACGCAAAGTTTTCAATTGTTTACCAAAGTGTAAAACTGGTTATAAAACAGATGTAGCTGCTTCGGAATATTAGTTATGCACGTTTAAAATGTATAATGCATTATACAAAAACTTTAGGCTATTAACTGAAGTAACAGAATATGCATGATCAAAAATGTAAATACTTTTATATCAAAAGAAATTAAGAAAATATAAAATGATTGAAAAGAGAACGTATAGTATGTAGAATTTAAATAAATGCAATAATCTTAGTTGCAAATTCGAAATATTGTTTTAATTGGAATTAACCTTGCATGAGATAGGATGGTTGCATTTTAAACAATTTTAAAGTCGTAAAATTTTGATTATCCAAAATATATTTCAACAATGGAGACTTTATAAAGCAAAAAGAACACATATGCATAATAAAATGCTAGGAAGTCATCAGTCATCAAGAGAGATATATTCCTAAAGAAAAAACATTTTGTACAATTGTTCAAATAGTGCAAACCTCAAATATATGTGTTTGCCACAAGACGTTAAACAAAAAAAAAAGATTATTATTCAATTAAGCTAGTGTTAAACTTTGAAACCTTGTTTTGTAAATTAAACGCATATCGTTAATTACACATTCTTCGTATTGTCCTTGCAGACATCATCCTCATGATTTAATGATTGTATTGATAACCTATTCATCAATTTCCCATGTTTTTTAATTCTTTTTTGTTTTTACTGATTACTTTTAGGAGTCCAGTTTGTAGGAGGAACCGGTCCACATGAAGGAACCGTTGAAATAAATGTAAATGGGGAATGGGGAACCATATGTGGAAGTTATTTCGATATGAATGATGCTGAAGTTATTTGCCGTATGGCAGGATATTCAAGGTAATAATTTGCTACATGGATAATTTGTTTAGTTAAGTTTTTACCTCACTTTCGTATTTCTGTTTATCTGCTTTGTAAGCTAAAACGTGAATGTTCATTACTCAAAATAAGACATTCTATGAGATATAAGAAAGGGGATTTGCTGTAAGACTTGACTCTCATATCCCCGCATATATCTTATTGAAATACAAATGTAGATAAAACACTATTGATTTAGGTAAGGATAAAGGTTGGTACATATTAAAACATTTGACCCCTCTGTATGTGTTTGCATCTGTCCTTAGTCAGGAACCTGATGGTCAGTAGTTGTCATTTGATGATGTGGTTCATAATTTTTTCTCGTTTCTCGTTTTGATATAGATTAGACCATTCGTTTGAATGGTTTTACACTTAGTCTAGTCATCAAGCTGGGCCTTTAATAGCTTGCTGTTCGGTGTGAGCCAAGGCTTCGTGTTGATGACAGTACTTTGACCTATGAGGTCTTTCGTTTACAAATTGTGACTTGGGTGGAGAGAAGTCTCATATGCACTAATACCACATCTTCTTATATCTATTGTTAAAAAAATATTTTGAGTCCATTTTGTTTTCTCTTGAGAGTTAAGATTACTTTCCGAAATATATATATACGTCTAGGAGTTATTACCTAATTTGTATGTAGTCTATATTTACTTGTAACTGTTCACCTCTATCAAGTCCGGCAGTTCATGAAACATCTGTATCATTTGTATATAAATCTGAAACTCAGAGCTTATTGTAATTTAGTCTAAAACTTGGTGCGAGAATGTTTTACAATCTAATACATGTTCATCTTCTTTCGTCAACTTCCTAATCATTTGCTAATTAAGGAAAATTCTTATAATTAATGAACCGGTAGGTAATTTTTAACTCTTTTTTGTCAGAACTAATCTACTAGTATCAAATGTCAAGTGGGTTCTACCACTACCTCTCTTTCTTACAAAATGCCCGCGAGATCTTAATTAGCATGAAAAGAGTTTGAGCAGTAAATAAATTAACATACATATCTCTATTAAACTGATTCATAGACTAAACATTATTAAAAAATATTAAATATAAGGATATCCCGATAAAATAACAATTAACATGTAAGTGCATATTATGTTTCTACAATTGGAAGGTCAGTGAAAATTAGGAAAACTGGCTACTCGCGTCTTACTAGAAGATGTAGTTGAATATCTACAAATGATTTCAAAACTTAACGACATAACCCTAAAAACTAGATATCAACTCATTATTCTAGATTTCAAATACATTTTCTCAGTATACATCAAATATTAATATGTTTGTTGATAATAATAGATTATCGTTGGTCATCTCAACGAAACTGGTATTTTGCTTGAGTCGGTGCGTCGAAAGTGAGAAAAGCAATCAAGTTCATATGACCAAAAAAATCTGTTTATCGCTATTTTACCTATAAAGACGTTTTTAATTTCATTGAAAACGCACATGCTCCTTAGTTTCTAGCGATAATTTTTCTGATCACTCGACTCAGCTTAGAAAGTAAATTATTAGTCAGTGAGATCAAATTTTGAAAAATAGCGATAATAGCAATTATGCTTCTAAAGTAAAAGTGAGGTTTAAGATGCACTCTTTTGGCATTTTTTGCATCAGCAGATAAATGAAATAAGAACCGAACACAAATGTAATGTTTAACTTACCATTTTTATAAGACATGTCTGTACCAAGTAATACATTTGACAGTTGATCTTAATTTCCTCCCTTGTTCCCTTGGTTGATCATTGTTGATACTGTCGAGCATTTGATTTGGCCATTTTGAACGGATAATCTCTTTTTTGAAATTGTCTCCGAATTTTGTGTTACAAATCCTTGTTTTCTATCTTTTTGACCATTGTTCACTGCACTCTAAGGACTGAGCAATCATTCATTCCTATATGTCTTAAATAACTTCATTTAAATTTCATCAAGAGCTTTACAGGCATATAGTAATGCTCATTTCGGTCCTGGAAATGGATCTGTAATTCTTAGTACCCTCAAATGCAGTGGAAATGAAAATATTATAGACAGCTGTGGGTCTGATGGTTGGTACAAAACTGGAACCTGTGCACACTCAACTGATGCAGGAGTTGTATGTCTAAGTATGTTTATCATTTCATGTATACTATTTATGATGTTTAAAGACAATATGTCTTCAATTCAGCGCGAAACTACCGCACCCGAAGGCGTCCATCAGCTGGCCCCTTAACAGATATATATATATATATATATATATATATATATATATATATATGTATAACTCGTCTAAACATCAACCCAACAATGTTAGATCTGTAAATTTGCTTTCGCAAATTTACAGATCTAACATTGTTGGGTTGATGTTTAGACGAGTTGTATATACATTATGTACACAGCCATGTATCACCATCATTGATGGCGATCCGATGGATACATCTGTTGAAGAGTTGTCACTGACTCAGACGTACTGATATATATATATATATATACTAGTTCAGTGATAATGGACGTGATACTAAACTCTAAATTATAATTTACAAACAAAGTAAAACTTGAATTAATAAATATTAGAAGGTAAACGTTGTAGAGCATTGAACGTCATGAATTATCGATAATTATGTTTTATTGGGAGACACCTATTTAACTGATATTCAAATCCCATCCAACAATTAATTAGCATATAAAAAGACAAAGAAGATAAATATCAAGATAATAGACAAACCCTTAGGAATTCACATGTAGCAAGAATGGATACATTGTTTAGTGAGCAACTAATATGAAATTATAAGCCGCAATGCGAACCCACACAAAGAAAAACAAACGATCGCAAAAATGAACACAATCTGTAATGACACCTTAGTTTACATTTGTGGTATCTGAAGATCTTAACCTTCAAAAACATGAAAAAAGCTGTGACAAGCAATGCATAAGGTATAAATAATTGAATATTATAGTATATACAGAAACAATTTTAGAGAAATTTGACGGCAAATGTTGCACTGCTATTATGGTTTTTTTCAAAGTATGAGATATTAAATATCGCATGTCATCCATGACAATCTTTTTTCCAATATGAGACATTATTTACTGTAGCTAAACATTATTTTTTGTGTCTCTTTTGTAGGACATGCTAACAAATACACAACTGAAGGTGAATATTATTTCTTCACAGTAACGGTCTACATTTAAGTATAAGCTTACTATCTAGCTGTTTAAAAAAAAAAGACTGCATTTATCATAAACTCTGACTAAAATTTTAAATCAAAGGTCAAACATATCAAACGAACGGATAAAACATATAATATTGATGCCTTAGTACATATATATTCTTCTGTGAAAATTAAGAAATAATTCATGGAAGCCATAGATTTGTTGGAAATTTACACATGGCCTGGGCCGTGATATTCGAATTTTATCCTGAGCGTTAGCGAGGGATAAAATTAACGAATATCACGGCCAAGGCCATGTGTAAATTTACAACAAATCTATGGCTTCCATGAATTATTTCGATTCTAATAGGACAAATACGATCATTAAAAAACTGAAGCGATGATGGGTATACCGTGAGTGTGGCTGTTCTATTTTACCCACTGTTCGATAAATGTAAAAAAAATCTAATAAACCTGCATGAATGATTTCTTAACTAACCCCTAGAAAAAAAATGTGATTACTTTTTTTACTTCTCAATTTTAAATTTACATTTTTTATCGTAAGCTACCGTCAAATTCACTGTTGACATGTTGTAACCAAGGAGCCGCCATGTTGACTTGCCGCTGAGTCAGTAAATGTGCGAATAATGCAATAGAACAGAAAACAAGCAACACCTACCCCATACTTTATTTTAATGCAATTCTATCCGAGTTTAGAAGGTAAACGCAATAGAAAAACCTTCAGCTTTGACGTTTTCATTCGTATGACGTCATGTTTTGAAATGACGTTAATGCGCCAAAATCATTACTGGAATTTCGCGGAATTTTAATTTATTTTGTTTTTGTCCATTTTTCCGTTCTCTAATGTGTAAATTCTTTTTGTTATGCGCCAGAATCAGAATAAATGTTCTTTAGGGTTTTATTCAATTGTAATTGTTAACACAGCGAAATCCACAACCGTTTACACATAGGTTACGATACATGTGGATTTACGTGGGAGGCATATTTAAACAGCCATTTGTGTACATCTTGGAGTCTGCGCTAAGTATAGATATATCGAGAATTTTATCACGGTGTTGTTTACAAAGCGAAAGAAGCACGTCATATTAGAATGGTGGATTAAAGATATGGATATAAACTTATGTCATGCAGTCACACACATTTCCATAATATTGAACGATTTGAGAGAAAACAAAAAATACATAATAGGTAAAAATGTCAAAAACATTATACTGCAGTCAACATTGTGTTAAACTTTTGACAACAACACAATGACAGATTGTTTAAATACCGAGCCGCGTAAAATGAGTATTACCAAAAAATTGTCTAAACGGTAAAAAAAATAATTTACCAAAAAATAAAAAAAGAACAATATAACATAAAGATGATTAACACTTTCAGTGTCTATAATCTATACTTCAAGAATACCGTGTTATTGTGCAGTTGATAATGAATATTTATCAACAAGGTATTGGTCGTTTTTTTGTGTTAGAAAAAACTTCTTTGACATTCACGTGGTTCATTTATTTTCTGCTTTCTGCTCAGACACTAGTAAATGCATGTTAGAAGTGAACTTTGTTTAATACGAATTAATATATTATAGGTGTAACAATGATCTCTTTAATCATTTTTTTCTGTATCAAATTAAGTATAATTCTTCTTTAAGAATGAAATTGTTGATGTCATCGTATTCTGTTTTTATTTTACAAACATTTCTGAATTAAGGTGTTGTATAAGTTTCCAAATTGTTTGCTAGTAATGTTAATTTCATTTTACTAGCTATAACTTAATAACTACATCTTTTATAGGCATATAATGCAAATAGTTTGGATATTTGTACTGCTTTTTTATATCGTTTTTAATATTCAATATTCCTAAACATGTTTTAATATTAAATTTGCAATTTTCTAAAGGAAAAGCTCAAAATAAGTTATGCATAGAAACTTTACAGCCCTATACTTTTATTTTATTTCATATTTGCTTTTACTAATAATACCTAATAAATGAACCCTACATATTATCGTTTTATATTATTTTTTTGATTATCAAGTTATTATTATGAAAAATTTTAAATAACTAGCATGAAGCCGTATCAAAAAACAAAGACAAACTGGAGATAGATGCACTGCTTGTATTTATTTTCTAAGCAATCAATACATATCCAAGTCAGGTTTGATGTGGCAAGTACTTATGATAAAATGTAAAATTTGATATATTAAACTAAAAGCATAACATATCAAATCAGTTGAAGTCACTTATAGTTTTACTCTGGTTAAAACGGTTTATACCTTTAATTATAGGGATCAGATTAGTAGGTGGGGCAGGACCATTTGAGGGAAGAGTAGAGCTTAATATAAATGGACAATGGGGAACAATTTGTGACAACAGTTTTGATTTACCGGATGCAGAAGTAATATGTCAAATGGCAGGATATTCTAGGTACAAAATGCATTAACATTTTCTCTGTCTTTAAACAAGTTAAGCAACGATAGAAATACATCGGAAACATAATTGAAAATATTGTATGTATAATAAAACATACAATGTTTTAATCCAGAGTAGAATTCAGCTGGACCCTAATCAAAAATGTACTTGTTCAGTAAAAATGAACATCATACTCCAAAACAGATAAAGGAACTGAACTAATGTTACAATAAAACAAAGTTCTTTACCCCAATTTTTTTTTTTAAGTTTGAAGTACCTTGAGCCAGAAATGAAAAACAAATCCATCGTTAAACAAATAGATAGACAAGCTACCTTAATTTTCATATCAGTCGGCTGTTGTGTTTCTAAAGATCTAACACAACTACAATATTTCACTAGTCGTTGAGGACACGGCCACGTATCTGTCTTCCATAATAGTGGAATGTCGATTTCAGTCTTACTTTCTTATAACTCTGCATGTATATTGCAAAACTTTTAGGAATTTTGGTTTTCAATGCTCTGCAACTTCGTACTTTTTAGTTGGCCTTTTAACTTTTTTTTATTCGAGCGCACGTCTGGTACAAAAAAACGAAATTTCAATCCTGGTATCTATGATGAGTTTTATCAATAAGTAAATTTGAGTAATTAGAATAAACACTAGTTTATTGATATTCAAATCGTATAAAATTTTAAGCTGTTAAATTTTAAATTAAACAGAAAAACACGAAGGTGGCTTCTGAACTCGGAAAAAAAGAGCATTGAAAAAGGTTAACATCTTCCTCAAAACATTTACACCCCTATGCGTGTCCACTTTGTTTATCCTTCAAATTTTAAAATATTGTGTTTTTATGAATTTAAATTTTTGTATGTTTATTTTTAAAAAAGAGCTTTGCAATCATTTACAACTGGTCATTTCGGAGTAGGAGCTGGTCCAATTTACCTCGACAGTTTGCAGTGTAGTGGACATGAGCGACATCTTGATAGTTGTGCATCAAGTGGATTATTTAAAATCTCGAGCTCTTGTCAACACAGTGATGACGTAGGAGTAGTTTGTTTAAGTAAGTTTTATTTCAAGAACATATTTTATAATAACAATAAAGCAAATTACGTTGTTTTTAAATCAATTTATTATTGGTGGACAGTTTTCTATTTGGCACTATTACTGTACCTTCTTACATTTAAATTTATGTATGTGGTTAGCAACATACTGCAATACTTTGAGTCGAACATTTCACTAGTACTATTGCTAAAATTTATAACGATAAGACGTATGATGTTCAACACACACTTTAAACATTGCTATATCCTCATAGCATGACAACTGCATATAGCCTTTAAACTAGGCAGGTTGGTCGGGGTTTTGTTTGCCAGTTGAATACTAGTTGTATATGGCTTGAACTAGCTTTCAGTAACTTTTGGTACTCATTTATCAGAATTTGAAGTCTATTATTATTCTGTTTATTTTTATTTGCGCTTCGGACCAATCTTTTGAGGTGAACAATTTGCAATGAGGTTTTGTTACACCACTGTCCCTACATAGATGGATTGAGGTCGGAAACACTGTTATCTCTCTAGACACATTAATCATGGCGTTGTCAGTTTGTTTAGATTGATGAGTTTGACTGTCCTTTTGGTATCTTTCGTCCCTCTTTCATGTCCGCCAAGGTTGGACATTTTTATACAATGATTGTTGTTGGTTCCTGTCTGTCATAGCTGTTTATAAGTTTTTTTCTATTACAAATTATGCCTTTCTGTTTGGTTTTTTTTTTAATCGTACCCCATTCTTCAAATAATGTGGATTGCGATGTTTCATGATTTGCCAAAGTCTGAATACAAAATTTTCAACCTGTTAGACATTTGTATTTTATTTACTATGTAAGTTCGTGTTCACCTGTACCAACGAAACCCATGAAACTGGTATAATACACAGTAATAGTTTTCATATAAAAAAACATTCCAGAAATATAAAAAGGCAATATTACAAGAAATAGAACAGAATGCGAATAGGTGCCACTAAAATACAAGTAAACACAGAAACATGTACAAAATAAAAGCTGATAATGAAAAATCAAATACAAAAAAAACACCCCTTATTTGCACTCTATGTTTTGTTTGTTAAATGAATTGTTTTAATATATTTTCAGGCGGTAATAGAACAGACGTCGTACAAGGTATGTATATTTCACTGATAGTTTTATATATATTGAGATGTTAGTTTCAATTAGATAACAATACCTGTATGTGTTATATTGCACTAGAGGAATTCAACAGTTTTGTATTAAGGTGGAGCTACTTAAAAAAAACGAAATATGCATTATTCATGTTATTGGTAACAAAAAAAACCCCAGGTAAACGCAAATTGAATATAATAAAAAAAAAAAAAACTGTGTCAAAGTCTGTTTATGATAACTTGAATAGGTGAATGATTGTGTAATAAACTTATGTTATAGGGGTCAGACTGGTAGGAGGTTTTAAACAATGGGAAGGTCGTGTAGAATTAAAGGTTAATGGTCAGTGGGGTACCATATGTGGATATAGTAGCGGTTTTGATATAGATGATGCAAAAGTTATTTGCAGAATGGCAGGACTTTCCACATCTGGGTAAGAGTTTTTATAGTTTTTGCTCTATTTCTGATTATTCTTGACAGCTAATGTACATGTTTTATGAGATAAATAAACATATTATCTGATATTAATATAAATGCCCTGTATTCCAATACAAGACATTATTTTCACATGTATGGCTCTAAAACAGCACATTTTTATTATAATTTAAATAATGATGCAATTTTTATGATTTCGTACACATATGCATGACTGTTGTATTCTGTAGAAAAAATGGGAAACGACCTCCATCAGCTATGCACGGAGCATATTAGTGAATGTTTGATGATTATTCTTACAATATATAAAGAAGAAGTGGTATGATTGCCAATGAAATAACTCTCCACAAGAGACCAAATGATACAGAAATTAACAATTTAAGTTCACTGTACGGCTTACAGCAATGAACAAAGCCCTTACCGCATAGACAGCTATAAAAAGCCCCGAAATGACCAAAAATGTAAAACAATTCAAACTTATAAGTCACATCGAGAACTCAATGTAAACCAAAAACCATTGTATTTTGCAGGAAGGTACAGGTGTTTCCAAATGCTTACTTTGGACGGGGTACAGGACCGGTATTATTAAGTGGTTTGACCTGTGCTGGACACGAAGATAACATTGATAGTTGTGGATCCAATGGCTGGTACAAAACTAGTAGCTACTGTGGACATCAGTATGACGTTGGTGTATCATGTCCGGGTAATAATATTTATTATTCAATATTGATAAAATTTAAGTAGGGTTTTCTATATGAATTGAATTTTGAATAAATTAACATTTTCACCTGCGAAAAAAGTGAATTCACAGCGAAAATCGTCGCGTGCTTTGACATACATAATGTTGGTAAAAACAATATTCGATGTGCAATTGGTTTCGATAAATAATTGCCTTTACATACATTTCTCTCGGCATATGGAATAAAACAATAATTGGCTTTCGTATCGACATTGGCCTCAGTGAATACAGTTTTTCAAAAACCACATACTTACCTATACTTTAACTAAACAAAAGACAGTAATGGTGTGCTATTTACCCATGATATATCATTGCAATGTGGTGAACTGAAAAATTTGAAGTTAGTAAAAACATAAAACCATTCGATTTCCAAAATCAACTATGTGTGAGATAATCGGGGCAAATTTTCAGTATTCCACCAATTTTTCTAACCTTAATCTTGCAGACATATATAAACCTGAACGTGTAACACTAATTATGAAACAAAACACATTATCTTTACATATCATATACTTATGTATGTAATACAATAGTCATTGCTACTTTCTCAATGTTAATGTTTGATATGCTCTTGAATACTGAATTGTATGTCTAACTTCTTGATTTCTTTTACAGATGATAATCCATTCGGATGAAGCGTTATTTTTGGCATCACAGTTTTGTTTTAACGGCAAATATAGACAATAAAATATGTTACAAATCTGTAAATGTTTTTCAAGCATGGATCAACACTTGGTTTTGTGTGTGAACCAGATAAATAAAATTGAGAAAGGAAATGGTGAATATGTCAAAGCGACAACCACCCGACCATGTTATGTGTGATTAGTGGAAACTGAAACAGTTTTTGGTATTAGTAGCTTGGAAATAACAATTTATAAGTCTGAGATGGAACAGAGTAGTGCATTAATAATCAGATTTAGTAATTCATTTATCAAGACACGTTTGGTTTAAAAAAAAGAAGTAAAATACAAATAACCCAAAGTACAAAAAAGATACTTGCTAATCTTTTAGTCATTCAAAATAGATCTAGGCATTTCAAAAGCAAATATTTAGTTCACACAAGGAACTGCTTAACATTGAGGTTGACTGCCATTAAACTGTAATTCAATATATTAACTTTTAAAACTTTTGACATAAAATGATAGCATCAGTCTGAAGATAAAAGCAAACGATACCTATAAGCTGTTTAAAAAAAGTCGAAAACAAACTGACAATGCACTGGTAGAAAAAAAGACAAATCACCAATTAAATAAACGCAGCCTTCAGTTGTCTATTTTTTTTTTTAATTTTTTTTTTATATATATAGTGGTGTTTGTCTTTTAGTTGTGTTTCGTTTCATAATATGGCTTTGTTCCTTTTGTGTCTTTCTCCCTCTTTTACACAATAGGCTAAAATGAATAATGTGTGCGCAAATAATATCAACAACGAGTAATTAAATTCTATCGTGTATAATTTGTAAGAATGAGGTGAATTCAAAACGGAAAGTCTGTAATCAAACTGAAAAATCGACAGCTCAAACACATCAAACCAATGGATAACAACTGTCATATTACTGACTTGGGACTGTCATTATCTCATGAAATGGTGGATTATATTTGGTTTTGTAGCTAGCCAAACCTCTGACTTATATCAAATCGCACAGTTTATATATGTGTTTATCGCAAGTCCGAAGTTGTATTTTATCAGGCCGTTCGGTTCCTTGTTTGATTTGTTTTACATTTGTGGTTTCCCGGCTTTCAGCGCTTACTCTGTGGTATAGGTTTTGCTCAATATTTAATCCCTGATACATGGGTGTTTCATTTGCAATTATACCACATCTATCTGCCAATACTAATATGGTAATACGTTATAATAAATTTTTAATTGCAATATCTACCTCAAGTCAAAACATACTTCAAAAGACACAAAGAAGTTAAGCTCAAGTGTAAAAACTTTTAGATAAGTGGTTATTTCGTGTACAAATACATAATTTGGACGGATTTTCAATTTTGTCAAATGACTTGTATGCTATTTGCGTTTATTGAGCTTGTTTCCTATCACAATTCTTGGTGGAAAGGATGATGTTCTAATAATTGATTCATAACAGAAATTGAATTTATGATGACGTTGGTGTACCAGCCCAGTGGTCAACACTTCGGTGTTGACATGAATATCAAAAATGTGGTAATCTTTATAAATTTTCCATTCCTCATTCAACAAAAATGAAATTACATAGAAGTAACATACACGACGGTCACCATACGTCCTTCAAAAATGCCCTAACACCAAACACCTTTCATGATCCTTACAAATAGTATGTACCCTCCAAATCTGAAACAAAATACAGCATGAACCTTAATCTAGTCTTTGTTTAAATGGCAGCTTTGCCAAATATTTAAAAAAAAATGAAAATGTCACTTTCGGTGTAGTTTTATGTAAAGACTGTAAAATATGTTAAAAGGAGGACAACTTTTCCATTTTTATCAAATTTTAGCCATTGTGTATTGACATTAAAAAAAAATATGCGTAAGAATTGTTATTTATGAATAATTTTACGGTCAAGTAAATATGTATTCATATGATTATGATGCAGAATAGATACAAAATATTTTAATGACTCGGCAATTTAAAGTTCTGCAAAGATAAAGTTGAAAACATTAATTTTACACAAAAACCTATAAAAGTTTGGGAATATACTTTGGACTTAATAAGAATGAGTGTAAAAAATTGAACTTGCAACGACAATACGAAAAATCTGAAACAATAATTAAAGATTGGAATAAAAGAAATTTAACTATGTTAGGTTAGATAACTCTTGTTAAATCATTTACCGAATATTACTTATGTTGCATCTGTAACCGAGATTGATAACGAATACCTAGCAAAATTTAAAAAAATAATATATAGTTTTATATGGAATAATAAATCAGAAAAAGTTAAAAGGGACATAATAAGTAAAATTTACCAAGCCGGCGGGCTTAAAATGATAAACTTAGATAAATATCTAGAAGTGATAAATACTAGTTGGGTAAAAAAACTCATCGATAACGAAGATCTATCACCCAATTGGAAAGTCTTACCAAAATTTTATTTTGATAAATTTGGACAAGAATTCATTATATTTAAAATGAATTTCAACAATATTAATTTGGTCTATAAACTGAAAGAACTAATTCCACAATTTTACTTAAGAATAATCAGATCATGGATAAATTCAAAATCTGAAAAAGAATCAGATCATCTTTCATATAAACAAATTAGACAGCAGCTTATATGGGGCAATAAAAATATCAAATTAAACGGTAAATGTCTCATTTTCAAAAACTGGATAAACAGTAAAATTCTATTTTTAAATGACATTATTGATAATAAAGGAAAATTTAATCAAAACATGATCTTAGATAAACTATCCTGTCATGCTAACTGGTTTTCGGAATATTCTAAATTAATGAAAGCAATACCAAAACAGTGGTTACAAGAGCTAACTAAAGAAGAATCAATAAAAACAAAAGTTGCTATTGACTCCGAATGTAAATTTAAAGATAAAAAAGGAAAAAAAAGTATCACTTAAAAACATTTCCTCCAAAGACATTTACATCTCCCTTTTAAATAGATATTATGAAAAACCAATAGGATTCCAAAAATGGGACAACATAATTATCTTGGAAAACAACACAAGCAAAAGACAACAAATGCTAAATTAAACATTTTATTATATAAAAGATAATAAATTCAAAATGTTAAGATGGAAATTTCTGCACTTCATTTTAACAACCAAACAATTACTATTCTCCTGGAAAATAACTAAAACTCCGCTATGTAATATTTGTGATGTCATCGAAGATTATGAGCACTACTTTTTGACATGCACATTTCGGAAATCATTTTGGGCTCAAATAAAACTTAAGATAGGACATCATATAATATCAATTAGATCACTTTTGTACGGATACAAAATAAACGATACAAGTTATTACAGTATTAATGATTTAATAACAATTATTCGTTTTACTGTATACAAAGGATACTATATATCCGAACAAAAAACAAAACAAATTAATGTTTGAAATTTTCAAAAAAGAATTTCTTCAATATCATGAAACATTGATAAATAAAGAAGGCAAATATGAAAAATTCCATAATCTGGTTGCAGCAAAAATTAAATTAATTTTATGAATTAGAATTTATAATACATCATGCTATCTTATTTTTATTCAGTTACATACATGTCATTATTACTATAAAATTGAGAATGGAAATGGGGAATGTGCCAAAGAGACAACAACCCGACCATAGAAAAAAACAACAGCAGAAGGTCACCAACAGGTCTTCAATGTAGCGAGAAATTCCCGCACCCGGACGCGTCCTTCATATATATATATATATATATATATATATATATATATATATATATATATATATATATATATATATATATATATATAAATATATTGTGCACTAACAAGTACTAACTTTATCAATGAAATGCTATATACTAATGTTAACGAGGCCTGGATAAGGTACCGGTACTTAATGTATCTCTAACAAATGTAAAAATCACTTAAAAAAAAAAAATTAAACTGGAAAAACAGAAGCTTAAACGCTTAAACCAAAATTTATAAAAGTCACATTTACATACTGTATATTGGTTATGTTGTTTCAGGATAAACCAATATTTCAATGATATGTGATATATTCTAGTAAATTTTAGAAAAAAGGATACCACCAAAAATGGAAGTTCTGCCTTATATCTTGATCTTTTTTGATACAGATGGTCGACTCAGCAGTTACATACCTTCTGCCTGTACATATGAGGATGATGGTGTGAATAGGGGTTTTCAATTTTTCCCTCTTTTTCGTACTTTTTGCACATTCATCTATCTTTATTTCTTATATTTGTGCCTCTCATCGCCTCCCTATTTGGGGGGGGGGGGGGGTATATTTTTCTCTTTTCTTTATTTTTATGCCCACTATCATCTTTGTTATAAACCCCTATTCGCACCCTTTTTTAAAGCGTTTGCATATTTCTTCAAATACGTTGTACTCGTGCATGGTAACACTATACGAGCTTTTTCTTAATGGGGTGCTCCTTACAAAAAAATCCTGTTAGATTGTTATGAGGAAGGACTACTAAAATCGGTACTAAATAAGTTATACCATAAATATTACGAGTTTAATTTGTTGAGCATTACGATGTGTCGGTGTCTCTAATTTTTTCTTACTTATTAGCAGGTATATAATACGTTCTTGGAATAGTTAACCATGATTCATAGTCTAAATGGGAATTTCTATGATGAATTGTTGATAAGAAATACAGATTTTAATTATTTGCTAAAATATTTGGCAAGAATAAAAAAAAACAATAAAGGTATAGTCTTCTGAAAACTTGCATCTTCTGTTGTTTCAATCTTTTCTGGATTTATTGACGAATTCACTTTTCTGGATTTATTGGCGAATTACATGTGTTGATTTAACCTATAAAATCAAATGGCTATTCACGAAATGATAAGTATAATAAGCTGGACTAGTTGCTTGTGCTTGGTTTCTTTTTTTTGTCCCTTTATCTTCAATCACGGTATCTTACTAAACACATCATCAATATTTAAGGCAATAGACTATGACAAAATATTTTCTAAAATGGCAGTAAAAATCAATATATATTAGTATAATAATCATTTGCATGAATTGGATTCAGCTTATTAATGTGAAGAATGAAAATAAGAATTAGCAATATAAGCGGCAAACTTTTTTGTGTAAAAACATCAATTTCCATGATTTTTTTCAATCAAAGATAATTGTTGTTGTATACATTTTGTATCTGTGGAACACTTCTTTTCCTATTTTACATGAGGCGTAATTGTAGACACACTCAGATATTTTATTGATATATATTTTCTTACACTTCTGAGTAAGCAGTATAATCAAACTCCGTTAGAACTGTTGAACTGATCATGTATTTAGTTGGTTCATACAACTAAAAAGAAAACCAAAATAAACAATTAGCTAATTCGGATAATGATACAGAATACTGATGATAACAGGAGATAGACTAATTCATATATATGTAACTGTGAATATTTCGAGAAAAACCATAATACTTTAGATAATATTAGTTTTCAAATTCACAATTATTTGTCCTTTGAATCATCCATTTTTTTTATTTGCGTAGAAAAAAACCACTGTTAAGTTATAGAATCATTTGCAAAATAAATGAGGTACCATTGTATTGGTGAAAAAGAATTGAAATAAGTTTTGCCTATGCTTCTTCACTCATGGAACGTTAATAACACATTGAAACAAGTCCTCTGTTAATGTATACATGTATTGTTGTTCTAGATTTATTAATATGGCATACAAAAATTTGTTAATTTAAAGGTTACCGAAACCATTTACTATATTAACATATCAAATACTCAATGGAGTACTTATGTGTTTGCTATGATTACAATTTTTTTCTAGACTATTTGTGTTTCAATTTGATCTTATTTTAGTGCAAGCTGGTTATTTACAGCTTCAAAGCATGTTTAAGGATACTTCATATTTCACATGTTTAAAAACAAAACATCAAAACTCAGAGGAGGGAGGGAGGAAGACATATATAAAATGCATTTCAAATCTATGGAAAAGGAAGGGGTATATTGAATACACATCATATTATTATATGCAGAAACTAATTATCAAATAATTGTAAAAAAAAATGATAATACCGCTCATTCTTAACTTCAAATTCAGGTAACTGAAAGGAGTAGCAATGCTTTACATAACTTAGGGGCAGGATGAGGTTTACCAAATGAAGACAAAGTTCTATTTAAATGATGAATAGAGGAAAACAGGCAAATAATATAAAGAAAAGAGAATATTGGGAATGAAAAGTATGAGAATAATTATTTAATTGTAAAGACATTTTCCTCACAATTTTACAGAGCAAGTGTTTGTTTAGAATAAAAGATATAGAAATATGCCTTTAGAATGAAAAGAATACAGAAATTAAAAGACCCGATCCTAATCATAATAACTAGTTGTTGGTAGACTATATAACAAAATGCAAATGGTATGTTTTGAATACTGTTGTTTTACCATATTTTATTTTAAACCTCTAAACTTTGCAATAGATACAATGTAAATGAATAACTTTGCAATAGCTACAATGTAAATGAACAACTTTGTAAGAGCTACAATGTAAATAAACAACTTTGCAATAGATACAATGTAAATGAACAATTTTGCAATAGTACAATGTAAATGAACAACTTTGCAATAGTTACAAGGTAAATGATTCACTTTGCAATAGATAGAATGTAAATGAACAACTTGGCAATAACTACAATGTAAATGAACAACTTTGCAATAGCTAAAATGTAAATGAACCACTTTGCAATAGATAGAATGTAAATGAACAACTTGGCAATAACTACAATGTCAATGAACAACTTTGGAATAGCTAAAATGTAAATGAACAACTTCGCAATAGCTACAATGTAAATCAACAACTTTGCAATAGATACAATGTAAATGAACAATTTTACAATAGCTACAATGTAAATGAACAACTTTGCAATAAATAAAATGTAAATGAACAACTTTGCAATAGCTACAATGTAAATAAACAACTTTGGAAGAGCTACAATGTAAATAAACAACTTTGCAATAGATACAATGTAAATGAACAACTTTGCAATAGCTACAATGTAAATGAACAACTTTGCAATAGTTACAAGGTAAATGATTCACTTTGCAATAGATAGAATGTAAATGAACAACTTGGCAATAACTACAATGTAAATGAACAACTTTGCAATAGCTAAAATGTAAATGAACAACTTCGCAATAGCTACAATGTACAAAATGTAAATCAACAACTTTGCAATAGATACAATGTAAATGAACAACTTTGCAATAGCTACAATGTAAATGAAGAACTTTAAAATTAGCTACAATGTAAATGATCAACTTTGCAATAGAAACAATGTAAATGAACAATTTTGCAAAAGCTACAATGTAAATGAACAACTTTGCAATAGCTACAATGTAAATGAACAACTTTGCAATAGCTACAATGCAAATGAACAACTTTGCAATAGCTACAATGTAAATGAATAACTTTGCAATAGCTACAATGTAAATGAACAACTTTGCAATAGTTACAATGTAAATGAACAGCTTTGCAATAGATACAATGTAAATGAACAACTTTGCAATAGATACAATGTAAATGAACACTTTTGCAATAGCTACAATGTAAATGAACAATTTTGCAATAGCTACAATGTAAATGAACAACTTTGCAATAGCTACAATGTAAATGAACAGCTTTGCAATAGATACAATGTAAATGAACAACTTTGCAATAGATACAATTTAAATGAACAACTTTGCAATAGATACAATGTAAATGAACAACTTTGCAGCAGCTACAATGTAAATGAACAACTTTGCAATAGCTACAATGTAAATGAACACTTTTACAATAGCTACAATGTAAATGAACACTTTTTCAATAGCTACAATGTAAATGAACAACTTTGCAATAGATACAACGTAAATAAACAACTTTGGAATAGCTACATTGTAAATGAACAACTTTGCAATAGGTACAATGTAAATGAACACTTTTGCAATAGCTACAATGTAAATGAACAACTTTGCAATAGATACAACGTAAATAAACACTTTTGCAATAGCTACAATGTACATAAACAATTTTGCAATAGCTTCAATGTAAATGAACAACTTTGCAATATCTGCAATGTAAATGAACAACTTTACAATAGATGCAATGTAAATGGACAATTTTGCAGTAACTACAATGTAAATAAACAATTTTGCAATAGCAACAATGTAAATGAACATTTTTGCAATAGCTACAAAATGTACAATGTAAATGAACAATTTTGCAATTGCTACAGTGTCAATGAACAACTTTGCAATAGCTACAATATGAATGAACAACTTTGCAATGGATACAATGTACTTGAACAATTTTGCAATAACTACACTGTAAATAAACAATTTTGCAATAGCTACAATGTAAATGAACAACTTTGCAATAGCTACAATGTAAATGAACAACTTTGCAATAGCTTCAATGTAAATGAACAACTTTGCAATATCTGCAATGTAAATGAACAACTTTACAATAGATGCAATGTAAATGGACAATTTTGCAATAACTACAATGTAAATAAACAATTTTGCAATAGCAACAATGTAAATGAACATTTTTGCAATAGCTACAACATGTACAATGTAAATGAACAATTTTGCAATTGCTACAATGTCAATGAACAACTTTGCAATAGCTACAATATGAATGAACAACTTTGCAATGGATACAATGTACTTGAACAATTTTGCAATAACTACACTGTAAATAAACAATTTTGCAATAGCTACAATGTAAATGAACAACTTTGCAATAGCTACATTGTAAATGAACAACTTTGAAATGATCAACAATGTAAATGATCAACTTTGCAATAGATACAATGTAAATGAACAACTTTGCAGCAGCTACAATGTAAATGAACAACTTTGCAATAGCTACAATGTAAATGAACACTTTTACAATAGCTACAATGTAAATGAACACTTTTTCAATAGCTACAATGTAAATGAACAACTTTGCAATAGATACAACGTAAATAAACAACTTTGGAATAGCTACAATGTAAATGAACAACTTTGCAATAGTACAATGTAAATGAACACTTTTGCAATAGCTACAATGTAAATGAACAACTTTGCAATAGATACAACGTAAATAAACACTTTTGCAATAGCTACAATGTACATAAACAATTTTGCAATAGCTTCAATGTAAATGAACAACTTTGCAATATCTGCAATGTAAATGAACAACTTTACAATAGATGCAATGTAAATGGACAATTTTGCAATAACTACAATGTAAATAAACAATTTTGCAATAGCAACAATGTAAATGAACATTTTTGCAATAGCTACAACATGTACAATGTAAATGAACAATTTTGCAATTGCTACAATGTCAATGAACAACTTTGCAATAGCTACAATATGAATGAACAACTTTGCAATGGATACAATGTACTTGAACAATTTTGCAATAACTACACTGTAAATAAACAATTTTGCAATAGCTACAATGTAAATGAACAACTTTGCAATAGCTACAATGTAAATGAACAACTTTGCAATAGCTACAATGTAAATGAACAACTTTGAAATTAGCTACAATGTCTATGAACAATTTTGCAAAAGCTACAATGTAAATGAACAACTTTGCAATAGCTACAATGTAAATGAACAACTTTGCAATAGCTACAATGCAAATGAACAACTTTGCAATGCTACAATGTAAATGAATAACTTTGCAATAGCTACAATGTAGATGATTGAACTTGCAATGCTACATATAACTTATGTACATGTCTTGACAATTTGCAAACTCATGTAAAAAAAATTGCACTAAAGTAAATGAACTTGCAATGATGAAAAACTTTGAATAATGTAAGAACTTTGCATACTAATACAATGTCAATAACAACTTTGCAATTGCAACTCACAATATAAATAACATTTGCAATGGTACAATGCTAACATTGAAACTTCACTAATAAACAATTTTAATAACAACTTTCAAAGCACAATGTATGCAACTTTGCAATAGTACAATGTAAATGAAACAACTTTGGAATAGCTACAATGTAAATGAACAACTTTAAATTACATATAAATGTCTATTGCAATTTATGTAAAATACAACTTTAAAGATACAATGAAATAAACACTTTTGCATAGCTACAATGTACATAAACAATTTGCAATAGCTTCAATGTAAATGAACAACTTTGCAATATCTTTAATAATGTAAATAATAATTGCAATGCTAAATGGACAATTTTGCAATAACTACAATGTAAATAAACAATTTTGCAATAGCAACAATGTAAATGAACAACTTTGCAATGGATACAATGTACTTGAACAATTTTGCAATAACTACACTGTAAATAAACAATTTTGCAATAGCTACAATGTAAATGAACAACTTTGCAATAGCTACAATGTAAATGAACAACTTTGCAATAGCTTCAATGTAAATGAACAACTTTGCAATATCTGCAATGTAAATGAACAACTTTACAATAGATGCAATGTAAATGGACAATTTTGCAATAAATACAATGTAAATAAACAATTTTCAATAGCAACAATGTAAATGAACATTTTTGCAATAGCTACAACATGTACAATGTAAATGAACAATTTTGCAATTGCTACAATGTCAATGAACAACTTTGCAATAGCTACATATGAATGAACAACTTTGCAATGGATACAATGTACTTGAACAATTTTGCAATAACTACACTGTAAATAAACAATTTTGCAATAGCTACAATGTAAATGAACAACTTTGCAATAGCTACATTGTAAATGAACAACTTTGAAATTATCAACAATGTAAATGATCAACTTTGCAATAGAAACAATGTAAATGAACAACTTTGCAAAAGCTACAATGTAAATGAACAATTTGCAATAGCTACAATGTAATGAACAACTTTGCAATAGCTACAATGCAAATGAACAACTTTGCAATAGCTACAATGTAAATGAATAACTTTGCAATAGCTACAATGTAAATGAACAACTTTGCAATAGTTACAATGTAAATGAACAGCTTTGCAATAGCTACAATGTAAATGAACAACTTTGCAATAGATACAACGTAAATGAATAACTTTGCAATAGCTACAATCTAAATGAACAACTTTGCAATAGTTACAATGTAAATGAACAACTTTGTAATAGATACAATGTAAATGAACAACTTTGCAATGGATACAATGTAAATGAACAACTTTGCAATAGATACAATGTAAATGAACAACTTTGCAGCAGCTACAATGTAAATGAACAACTTTGCAATAGCTACAATGTAAATGAACACTTTTACAATAGCTACAATGTAAATGAACACTTTTTCAATAGCTACAATGTAAATGAACAACTTTGCAATAGATACAACGTAAATAAACAACTTTGGAATAGCTACAATGTAAATGAACAACTTTGCAATAGGTACAATGTAAATGAACACTTTTGCAATAGCTACAATGTAAATGAACAACTTTGCAATAGATACAACGTAAATAAACACTTTTGCAATAGCTACAATGTACATAAACAATTTTGCAATAGCTTCAATGTAAATGAACAACTTTGCAATATCTGCAATGTAAATGAACAACTTTTACAATTGATGCAATGTAAATGGACAATTTTGCAATAACTACAATGTAAATAAAACAATTTTGCAATAGCAACAATGTAAATGAACATTTTTGCAATAGCTACAACATGTACAATGTAAATGAACAATTTTGCAATTGCTACAATGTCAATGAACAACTTTGCAATAGCTACAATATGAATGAACAACTTTGCAATGGATACAATGTACTTGAACAATTTTGCAATAACTACACTGTAAATAAACAATTTTGCAATAGCTACAATGTAAATGAACAACTTTGCAATAGCTACAATGTAAATGAACAACTTTGCAATAGCTACAATGTAAATGAACAACTTTGAAATAGCTACAATGTTATGAACAATTTGCAATAGCTACAATGTAAATGAACAACTTTGCAATAGCTACAATGTAAATGAACAACTTTGCAATAGCTACAATGTAAATGAACACTTTTACAATAGCTACAATGTAAATGAAACTTTGCAATAGCTACAATGTAAATGAACAACTTTGCAATAGATACAAGTAAATAACACTTTTGGCAATAGCTACAATGTAAATGAACACTTTTACAAAAAGTACAATGTAAATGAACACTTTTTGCAATAGCTACAATGTAAATGAACAACTTTGCAATAGATACAACGTAAATAAACAACTTTGGAATAGCTACAATGTAAATGAAACAACTTTGCAATAGTACAATGTAAATGAACAACTTTTGCAATAGCTACAATGTAAATGAACAACTTTACAATAGATGCAACGTAAATGACATTTTGCAATAGCTACAATGTAATAAACAATTTTGCAATAGCTTACAATGTAAATGAACATTTTGCAATAGCTTAAAACAATGTACAATAGATGCAATGTAATCAATTTTGCAATAACTACAATGTAAATGAAACAACTTTGCAATAGCTAACAATATGAATGAACATTTTTGCAATGGTACAATGTACTTTGAACAATTTTGCAATATGCTACATGTCAATAAACAATTTGCAATAGCTACAATGTGAAATGAACAACTTTGCAATGGATACAATGTAACTTGAACAATTTGCAATAAGCTACAATGTAAATAAACAATTTTGAAATTAGCTACAATGTAAATGAACAACTTTGCAATAGCTACAATGTAAATGAACAACTTTGCAATAGCTACAATGTAAATGAACAACTTTGAAATAGCTACAATGTAAATGAACAACTTTGCAATAGATACAATGTAAATGAACAACTTTGCAATAGCTACAATGTAAATGAACAACTTTGCAATAGCTACAATGTAAATGAACAACTTTGCAATAGCTACAATGTAAATGAACAACTTATGCAATAGTACAATGTAAATGAAACACTTTTGCAATAGCTACATGTAAATGAAACTTTGCAATAGATACAATGTAAATAAACAACTTTGAATAGCTACAATGTAAATGAACAACTTTGCAATAGTACAATGTAAGAATGAACACTTTGAATAGCTACAATGTAATGAACAACTTTGCAATAGATACAAGTAAATGAACAACTTTGCAATAGCTACAATGTACATAAACAATTTTGCAATAGCTTCAATGTAAATGAACAACTTTGCAATATCTGCAATGTAAATGAACAACTTTACAATAGATGCAATGTAAATGGACAATTTTGCAATAATTTACAATGTAAATAAACAATTTTGCAATAGCAACAATGTAAATGAACATTTTTGCAATAGCTACAACATGTACAATGTAAATGAACAATTTTGCAATAGCTACAATGTCAATGAACAACTTTGCAATAGCTACAATATGAATGAACAACTTTGCAATGGATACAATGTACTTGAACAATTTTGCAATAACTACACTGTAAATAAACAATTTTGCAATAGCTACAATGTAAATGAACAACTTTGCAATAGCTACAATGTAAATGAACAACTTTGCAATAGCTACAATGTAAATGAACAATAACTTTGAAAATTAGCTACAATGTAAATGATCAACTTTGCAATAGAACAATGTAAATGAACAACTTTGTCAAAAGCTACAATGTAAATGAACAACTTTGCAATAGCTACAATGTAAATGAAAACTTTGCAATAGCTACAATGCAAATGAACAACTTTGCAATAGCTACAATGTAAATGAAAACTTTGCAATAGCTACAATGTAAATGAACACTTTGCAATAGTTACAATGTAAATGAACACTTTGCAATAGCTACAATGTAAATGAACACTTTGCAATAGATACAATGTAAATAACAACTTTGAATGCTACAATGTAAATGAACAACTTTGCAATAGCTACAATGTAAATGAACAACTTTGCAATAGCTACAATGTAAATGAAAACTTTGCAATAGCTACAATGTAAATGAACAACTTTGCAATAGCTACAATGTAAATGAACAACTTTGCAATAGCTACAATGTAAATGAACAACTTTGCAATAGTCTACAATGCAAATGAACAACTTTGCAATAGCTACAATGTAAATGAATAACTTTGCAATAGCTACAATGTAAATGAACAACTTTGCAATAGTTACAATGTAAATGAACAGCTTTGCAATAGATACAATGTAAATGAACAACTTTGCAATAAATACAATGTAAATGAACAACTTTGCAATAGATACAATGTAAATGAACAACTTTGCATCGGCTACAATGTAAATGAACAACTTTGCAATAGCTACAATGTAAATGAACACTTTTGCAATAGCTACAATGTAAATGAACAACTTTGCAATAGATACAACGTAAATAAACAACTTTGCAATAGCTACAATGTAAATGAACAACTTTGCAATAGCTACAATGTAAATGAACACTTTTGCAATAGCTACAATGTAAATGAACACTTTTGCAATAGCTACAATGTAAATGAACAACTTTGCAATAGTTACAATGTAAATGAACACTTTTGCAATAGCTACAATGTAAATGAACACATTTGCAATAGCTACAATGTAAATGAACAACTTTGCAAAAGCTACAATGTAAATGAACAACTTTGCAATAGCTACAATGTAAATGAATAACTTTGTAATAGCTACAATGTAAATGAACAACTTTGCAATAGTTACAATGTAAATGAACAGCTTTGCAATAGATACAATGTAAAAGAACAACTTTGCAATAGATGCAATGTAAATGAACAACTTTGCAATAGATACAATGTAAATGAACAATTTTGCAATAGCTACAATGTAAATGAACCACTTTGCAATAGCTACAATGTAAATGAACACTTTTGCAATAGCTACAATGTAAATGAACACTTTTGCAATAGCTACAATGTAAATGAACAACTTTGCAATAGATACAACGTAAATAAACAACTTTGCAAGAGCTACAATGTAAATGAACAACTTTGCAATAGCTACAATGTAAATGAACACTTTTGCAATAGCTACAATGTAAATGAACACTTTTGCAATAGCTACAATGTGAATGAACACTTTTGCAATAGCTACAATGTAAATGAACAACTTTGCAATAGATACAACGTAAATAAACAACTTTGCAATAGCTACAATGTAAATGAACAACTTTACAATAGCTACAATGTAAATGAAAAATGACATCTTTAATCAATTGCATTTCCTTTGTACAACTGTCAATTTGTACGATTAACTTTCTGTTAATTATGTTTCTTACACTAATTCATTAATTGATCATTCGATTTATACATATATTTGTTTAAAAGTATATGTATCATACATGCTTTATGGGGGTTGTTTTGTATCGAATGTTTTTATTAATCATGAAATATTTCTTGTTCTTTTTTTATTTGAATAGAGACAACCTGAACCTTTTTTATATATAAGTTAGAGTCTGTAACAAATAATTTGAAATTAATATCAACTACAACCTTGAGGAAACAGTCTCATAATAACACATGATAGTGCCATCTACATCATTTCAATTTTGTTGGACATTTGTCTAATTGGCATTCATATCATATTTCCTAAACTTTAGTTAACAGTTAACATTGAATAGGTTTTTTAGTAGATAATGTAAGAAGTCATTGAATATAAAAGGTGGTAACAATATGTTCACAATGATATGTTCTTATTATTTAGTTATAAACATTGAATAGTTTCAAAAGTTTTCAAAATTATAAAGTATTGTTTTTTATTCCAAGTTTCATTGGACTCCTTTGAAATACATACATTTAAGGACATGAACTGCAAATAATGAGCTCACACTATGACTCTGAAGTAAAAAGTCGATTATTTAGAATTTATAAAAAAGTGCACTTTGAAATTTATAAATGCCTACTTAAAAGTAAAGTATTTAATAAATCGTATTTCATAATCCCATAAACCAATACAACATACACTGTAGGCACAGCCAAGAGGACTTGAACCTCATACTCATAAATTGAGTCCAACCGGTGACTGTTTGTTACCTATGTATGTTGTATTTTACGTAAATTATGCTTTGAACATATTTCTTCAAATTATCATCGAACCCTTATTGGAATGTTTTCATCTGTTTAAAACATGGCTACAGCAAACTTATAGCAAGAAACATAACACAAACCATAAAAGTACTACACTTCCAATTTTGCATAGATTCTATTTCAGTACTAAAAATCTGTAGTACTGAAAATTTACTTTTAATATGTAGTACTAATTCTTTATCTGTCTTTTACTTTTTAAAGGCGACATATGTAAGAATTAATTAATCTATCTTTTCTTTAATAGGTAATAAGCTGACGTGATACATAATGTTCATTTTAACAATTTGGAATAGTTTATTATTTTTAAGCTTATCATTTTCATAGGTACCATAGCTGGAATGAATGTTATGTACATACATGATTTTAAACATACTATTTAATTGGGCTGTAGTCTCCTTGACATATTCCCCATTTCTATTCCTAATCTTATTTTAAAATCATTAGAAATGCGGATGGTTTGTTTTTAAGGCCCCTTAGGTCATAAAGCTTACAAACATTCTTTGCATTTTTACACATATAACTTTCAAGTGAAAGTAAAAATAGAATGTTCTTTCAGATGCACAAACTTTAAAAATTGTTATTTGTTTTAAATGTAAATAAACGGTAACTTTTATTTTAAGAACAACTAAGTATGAATAAGTAAGATGTTAGGCTTTACGTCATCAATAGCGTAGTAATACAATTAGGAACACGATAATTGTCAGCCAGTTTAATTAAAAAATTCTATATATTTTTATTGCTTTTATATGTTCATAAACATGACAAAAAAGCATTGTCTCTTCTTAATTATTCATCTGTTTATTACACGGACATAACTATGATGATAACTACTTTGCCTCGTAACTTCATCTATCAACTTCGATAACATATACCCTTGTGCACGTTGAAAAGAGATTGAGAACTAATGGTACGTATTTTGAATTGAAGTAATATGTATAGGTTATTAAACATTACATCTACTATGGTTCTTGTTCTTATATCATAATTTAAAGGTACACAATGTTCCTACTATTTGGTAGTTGAGGTGAAAATCAAATCAAATCACGACCATACCATCGTTTGACATCATTTGTTGTTATTTTCATGTTTTGAACATAAAGCCTAAGATTTTGTTTTATTTTTCTTTGACAATCGAATATGTTTCATTTATTAATTCTCTGTCTAGCACATGGAAAAACATACAGTCATACGAATACGTTATGATGCGAAAAACCACATGTGCATTTTGCCACATAGTTTCGTTTTGTTTTTTATACCCATAAGAAATATAAATATAACACGTGAAAATCTGTTACATTGAATTTATTTTCCATTTCATATTTTATTAAACGATAAAAATATAATTCTTGAGATTTGAATACGACTGTACAAAAACAAATAAAATCGACACATCATGGCTGAAAAAAATATTTCCGGTATAAAAAATCAATAGAAGTCATGTGGTATTGAAATGACTATATATAGTTATATGGTCATTTAAATTAAGGACTTACCTAACAACTACGTCAGAGTTTTAAACTGTCCAAATTAATCCAATGCCATAAACTATACCGTTTAAAAAGCTACAATAGAAATATTATATCAGATATTTAATATTTTAAATATTAAAGATCGAACGTGCTTTACATTTACATTTCCTACTAAAAACTGATTTACATATTAACTAAAAGTCGAAAGTTTGATTCCGTCGGGTTTTTTTAATATTAGTACTTTCCATAATTTATCTTGGAAACCGTATTTCTTCTGGAATGTTTTGTTTGTTATACATTTTTTTTTCTAATTGTTTGTTCTCATTTTGATAGGATATAAACATTGAAATTTATGAAGTGTTAGAAGAAAATCTTAAACAGTTTTGTTTTAAGCTGGACTCATTTCAATTTGAAAACATTGTTTTTGAAACATATATGTTTGATTGTTGAATTAATGATACTTATTAAACATTAACAACATAAGAGATCGTCTTATAATGGTTTATTTCAATATATAACGTACTTTAAAAAGGTTAATTTAGCCTTAAGATGTTTGATTTTTAAAAGAAACAAACACAACAATTGATAATATTAAAATGAAATAATACATAACTACAACCTTAATAAAAAATAAAGCGTTCATACCTGATCATTATGCGCACCCAATTAAAACCCAACATCAGGTTCAGTGTGATTATTTAGAAATACCAATTATACAAATGCCTATACATAAGTATACAAACGTCATTTAAAGAAACTTACCTCGATACAGTTCGACGATCATCATTGTTTGCCAAAACCATTAAATAAAGAAAGACCTTACTATACGTAATAGTATATAAAGTGTATTTAAAGTTTATTTAAACTTTAATATTTTTCTTTAGTTATACAAAACTTCCTTTTTGTAAAATTTTGCACACGGTTTTTCTATTGATATACTTATAATGATTTTGTTTATGTTTCTCGTTTAAACTTTTAAACATTTCGCCCACTTATGTCCTTGCATACTTCTAATTGTTAAATGTTCTTTTGCACATATAACATTATAGTTGATAATACGTGTTTGGCTATTATAGTCTAAAACTTTATTAAGTATTTTACTTTGAGACGCCATGACAAAAAACCTAATACCATTTGAAAAAAAAAGAAAGACAGTGCAATACGAACTGTGCCAAAGTTTTGATTGTCGATTCATCGTTTTTGTAATTTCCTTATGAACATTTAACTTTTGGTTTCATGTCGATTCTAAGTTTTTTTTGTGTATTTATTCCGTTTATAAAGATATTGAATGAAAACTATTAGTATTGTAAACACCTTAATCAACGTTGCTAATTCAAAATTAAAAACGTTCTTCCCATTTCCATGTCTTGACACTGGTTAAGGAACTTGTGAAACTATCAATTATTTTTTATTAACGCATGTGTTTAAAGTAATATGTATTTGGCAATACGTTAGCAACAATACAGACAGGAATACAAAGACACCAATATATCATTACAACGCCTTCTGTTATATATTTGAGTCGATCCATTATATAAAGATATGAACCCAATATTTTTTTTAATCGTTATCAAGGTAATATGAATCCTTTCGCGATGTTATATAATAACAATTTCATACAGTATTCTCTGTGAATGTTCTGTTAATAAACTTTGTATACGGTCACGTTCTGTTAGATAGACAATATCATTTTTCGTAATTTTTCAACGTTCACTGACTATGTGTTGCATACGATTGTTCATTACATAATATCTGTACTCGTTCTTTTTGTCGTAAACAGGTTTCTGTGTTCCCTTCCTAAATTATAATAATATTGATTGCTGCGAGTAACGCCCCCTTTAGTGCAAACTTACGGACCATCTGTGCATTCATTGTTTCTGTTTGTGGTTATTTCAGTTTATAGAAATAAGGAGATATAATAACTGATAAGTTAGCATACGGTCTTCAACAACGAGAAAAAACTAAACCGAATTGAGCATGGAATAAAAAGACCCCGTAGGTTTATATTTTAAATAATGAGATAGAGCGTGTGTGCCAGACTCGGGTTTGTTTTAGTGTAGGTCATATGTTATACTCTTTCGTAACTAATATTTGTTGGTATAGGAAAATGGCTTTTTTATCTATAATTGCATTCCAAAATGATTATCTACATTGTAGGGCATACCGAGATCACACATTCGCGTTAAACATACAAACATTTTTAATATATGCCTTTATTCTTTCCAGGATACAATTAAGATACCAGATCAACAAAAATCCCAAGAGGTGTCGTCCGCCAGAAGTGACCAAGTCGTGTCAATACAAAGAGCTAACACTCAATCAAGGCACTCAGTTCGATCAAACCATAGTACTGCACAAAGCACGACATCGGTTATAAGTAGCACAGTGCGTGTATCCTCAGTAACACCACAAATCCGAAATCGTGTAGTATATTCTGACAAAATCCTGCCTGACTTTGAAATCCATCCGCGGGTTAGTTTACAAATAAATGATTTGGAATTGAAATTTGGAAAAACAGAGCCTGTATGATTTGTGTGATTGCCTCTTATAAACATTTAAATACGATGGATACTTATAAGGATTATCCGAATTAGTTTGATGGACAAAAACGTCACCTAAGTGACCATTATGACACTTTTGATATATTTTTTGTTATCTCTATGTTATTGACAGAATTGAGATATCTATCTGATATTGACTAATTTATATTATGTCTATGTTGTTGACTAAATTATGTGATCACTATGTTATTAACTTCCTTTTGTTATCTCTGAGCTTTTGACTTAATTTTGTTATCTCTTTGTTATTGATATAGCTGTGGTATTTCTATGTTTTTAATTTAATTTATCTTTTGTTAACTCTGTGTTATTGATTTAATTTTGTTATACCTTTGCTTTTAATTTAATTGTGTTATCTCTTTGTTATTGTTTTAATTTTGTTATACCTATGTTATTGGCCTAATTGTGTTATGGCTATGCTATTGACCTTATTGTGTTATCTCTATGTTATTGACCTAATTGTGTTATTTCTATGTTATTAACTTAATTTTTTTATTACATTAAACTATTGACGATAGCAAAACCATATATCATTTTTAGGTATTTTACATTTTAGTAAAATCCGGTATATTAAACTGTCAAAGACACTTTTTGACAAAGTATTGAACAATCAAAGACCTGATTATAAAACAATTAACGACAACAAATTATTTAAGAAAAAAACAACGTCAACTCCTAGATTGTTGGTTTTGAACAAAAAATACATGCATTATCAGACTGGTACATATTCAGAGCAAAAATAACATGAACACCATAGTAGTTATCGCTTTTGACAATATGTTATTTAGACTGAAGATATAAGTAATAAAAAAACAAGTTTTAGAATAAATATTTTTTAACACGTCTGAGAAATCATAATATGGTGCAATTCAACAGACCTAATTAAAAAAAACAGTACATAATAGTTATACACTAAACAATTATATTGTTACCTGTGTAATCCGCCACACTAGGGGCCAGAAAAAAATGTCGGATTAAGCAGGGTGTCGGAAAACTCAATTTTTTTTAATGCAAGGATATGGATATTTTGGATCATGAATATGTGTCGATTACAGCAGGATATTGAATAAGACAGGTTAGACTGTAGTATGAAATAACCTTATAGCCGAAAAACCAATAGTAATATATCTTAAACCGATAACCATGTTTAACCACAAAATCATATAAACGACAACTCTTCAAACTGATTTAACGTATAGAATTCACAAGCAACCTGAGAAAGCACAATCTCGCACAATGCCTAAATGTATGTCAACATAGTGGTTAAACCTAGTTTTGCCCACATTTTTAGTTGTGTTTATTCTAATGTTTGATAAGTTTATGGGAATTAAGTCGTTCTCTACGAGTTTCTTATATATCTTCACCGACAAATTTTTATGTGATTTTGAATCTGTGACCAGGTGTCAAGTCAAATGTTTCATCTGTTATAGATTTTATTTAAGGTTTTAGTAATTAGAGTGACAAACATCCCTGCCTTACCAAGATATCATTAATATATATATATTGAGTGGACTTGAATTGAAACATCGCTTCAGACGTTGGAATAACAATTGATTTAGAAATGATATAGTATGCACAGAGTAATCAAGCTAACCGATACAAATGTAACTTCCTTAAAAAAACATGTGTGCAATAATGATTATTATTGCATAGCAATATAATATGTCCCACAGAAAGTAACCAAAAGTTACCGTGCAATAAATTCTATTATTGTATAGCAATATAATATTTCCCACAGAACGTAACCAAAAGTTAGCGTGCAATAAATCTTCAAAATTCATGACGTCATTCACGACAAAATCTTAGTTTAAACCAATTTTTACTTTCAATTATTATATTGCTATACAATAAAAGGATTATTGCATGAATATTGGAGAATATTGTCCCTCGTAGAACATATATTGCACTCGCAAGCTCGTGCAATATAAAATTCTACTCGGGACAATATTCCCCAATATTCATGCAATAACCCTATAATATTGCACTAGTGCAATAAATCTTCAAAATTCATTACGCCATCAACGACAAAATCTTAGTTTAAACCAATTTTTACTTCCAAATATTATATTGCTATACAATAAAAGGGTTATTGCATAAATATTGGAGAATATTGTCCCGAGTAGAACATACAATGCACTCGCAAGCTCGTGCAATATAAATTATAATCGAGACAATATTCTCCAATATTCATGCAATAACCCTATAATATCTTCTTAGTGATATCGCAAGTAATCAAATATTCGAAAATAAAAAAACTATAAAGGCGTTGAATGTTAACGTATATAACCGGTAAGAACCATCATTATAGTCAAACCTTGTTAAGCAGTCAGAGATATGCATTAACGAAATACATTCATAAGTTCTTAAAAGCAGTATTTTTAGAAAACAACCGCAGCATCTGTATACTAGTACCAAACTACTAATTGCAGACTGGTTATACAGTCTACTAGATGTTTGTGGCTAAAATAATTAAAAACAAAAAACGACAATCTAATATGCACATTACAATACAATAGTGACCAGAACAACACCAGATATAATCAAGCCTGGACAATATAAAAGAGCTTTTTACATGAGGTAGATTAATAACTTTGAAAAGTAGGAAACGACTCATTGTCTCTCTTTTATATTGTTCCTATTGCAAAGACTAAAATAACAAAAGAGAGACGACATGTATAAGAGGCATATTCATTACTCTTAAGCCGAAATAGACATACGATGCCATGGCTAAAAAGAAATCGACAAATGAACAAACAGTAGTAACCAAATAAAAGAATAATTTCTTACTGAGACATGAACTCCACGTTAAAATGGGATTAAACTCGTGTGCTCCAGAAGGGCCAGCAGATCCAGCGTCCGCAAAATGTACGAAAATATGAATTCAGCTTTACTACTTGAAGCTCTTATCTCCCTTGTGAGCAGCAACACTCTTTCAATGAAATCAAAATAAGAAATACAAGCCCTGAAATATCGTATCAACTGGACGAAATCCTACGTATAAATGGAAAGTTCATTAATGGGAATTTGAAATCATCTCTTTTGTTTCTTTATTCGATAAATTTCGATTTCAGCTGACACTCATTGTCAATTTCTAAATGAAAGTCAAGATATGAGAAAGTTTAAACTGTATCTGTTGTATCCTTTATCTCAAGTTCGATGGGATAGATGCGTTCAAAATTGTCACATATTTAAAGAACAATTTTAGTGAGAGAACATCATCTGTAAAACAAAAAGTAGAAAGAAACTGCAAACGTTTTTTTTTCTTTCTCAGTTAGAAGTTTCAGTATGAATAAGGGAACATGTCGACAAGAAGGGTGTAGTTTCTTACCTTTGGATTGTCAATTGATCAAAGACATCACTTTTCCAGTTTAAAAAAAAGCAGAATAGATTTTCAAAGAAAACAAATACATTGCAGCATTTCATTATTGATTTATATTACATTGAGAACGATGTTGACTTCCTTAACATTTAACTTACTATCCTCATTGATAAAAATGTATAAAATCAATGTCGCAAAAGGATCATTTATGAAATTGTCTAAAAAACAAATTTCATTTTTTAATATGTATAAACCAATGTTTTATACTAATAAAATTGAGAAAGGAAATGGGGAATTGTCAAAGCGACAACAACCTGACCATAGAGCAGACATAAGACGAAGGCCACCAATGGGCCTTCAATGTAGCGAGAAACTACCGCACCCGGAGACGTCCTTCAGCTGGCCCCTTAAAAAATATGTATACTAGTTCAGTGATAATGGACGCCGTACTAAACTCCGAATTATACACAAGAAACTAAAATTTAAAATCACACAAGACCAACAAAGGACAGAGGCTCAAGACTTTGGATTGGCGCAAAATTAACTCTTTTTAACTTCCAATCAATTAAAGTCCATTTTGTTTTAAATCTTACAAGACTAACAAAGGCCAGAGGCTCATGACTTGGGACTGGCGCAAAATTAACTCTTTTTAATTTTCAATCAATTAAAGTCCATTTTATGATTCCAATTATGCTAGCAGTATGGTTTGATGGTGAGTAGGTATGTATTAACCTTAAGCCGTGATGGATAGCATGTAAACATTGTTTTCAAATAGAAACAGCTATATGGTTTTTTTTCATAAAAGATTTTGACCTAATACTTTATTTTATACTTGTAGTTGAATAAGTTTCGTCATCGTTTTGTTATCGGATGTTTTCTTTTGCAATGTTTTGCCATAGAAACAAGGATTCATTAGGTCATTGAATTGTCATGTTGTCTTGATATTGAAAAGGGTATATAACTAATTGTAAATAATTTTTCCTAATTAATGCTTTAATCAAAATGGATTTTCTTTTCTTTATTTTTTACCTAGTAAATCATTGACCAGTTAAAGTTCTCAAATACTATTGAAAATAAATGAAATTTTATAAGACTTTTACAAATGAGTAATAACTATACATGTAAATGATTTATAAAAAGAAAAATGGGGGTTCATTTGGGAATTTTTTTTACGCAATCAAATGAATAAAACCAGAGGATTCCGAATATCTGACAAACATTCCAAAACATGACAATCAGACATCCTCAAGAACAAATTACGTAGTTTTTAAATCAATGTATTATTGGTGGACAGTTTTCTATATGGCACTGTTACTGTATCTTCTTACATTTCAATTGATGTATATGGTAAGCAACTTTTTGCAATAATTCGAGTTGAACATTTATTTGAACTTTAAAAAAAAAATTACATATTACATTATCCTGTATTGTACATGTTGTAATAAATGTTTTGTTCCCTACTTTAACTATAAGATTTTCACAGAAAACGTACCATGGAGGTGTATTTTCGGGAATTTGCCGAGTATTTACCGAATGTCGTGCGATTACGTTATGGAAAGGCATGTGATAATAATCGAAGCATGTGATATTTTTTTCATATCAGCCCGCTAAACACCATTTCAAATAAATATTGATCTCAAGTAAATTCAATGCTGTTATCACAATGTAAAAATTATATATTATTTGCTATAAGTATATTATAATTTTGAATATTGACATATTAGTTTCAATGAGATAGCTACACATATCATGCATGTGTTATGGTGCACTGGATGAATATACAGGTGGAACTACTTAAAATTAATAAAACATGATTTATGGGTAAACAAATCAGGAAAAAACAATTTAAAATAACAAATAAACAAAATTTTTGTCTGAGACTGTCCCGAATCATCTTAATATGTGAATGGTTCTGTGGTAAACTTATAGGAGTCAGACTTCTTGGCGGTTTTAAACAATGGGAAGGTCGTGTAGAGTTAAAGGTAAATGGTCAGTGGGGTACCATATGTGGATATAGTAGTGGTTTTGATATAGATGATGCAAAAGTAATTTGCCGAATGACTGGACTTTCCACCTCCGGGTAAGTGTTTTTACATTATTCGCTTCCTTCCGAACAATACTTGAGAGGTTATGTACACGTGTATTTGACATTAGCAACATATTAAGGTGGTGCCTAACACTACAGGGAGATAACTCTGTAAAATCAGCTAAACGTTTAAATTATTTTGTGTTGTGAAATGAATATTAATCTTCTCAATGATCAAAATTAATGTTTGTCAAACTGCTATTTAACCAGTGTAATTTTTCTGATAAATTGGTTGGTTCAGATATTTTGAATTTTTTATATTTTTGTCAAACGGTCAAAGTTAATACTTTTTCAAAATTTTATGAAAATTAAACGAACCAAATTGATTTTAGTGAAAGTGTACGGTACTACCTTAAATGTATCCAATGTATTTCAACACAGAATATTATTTTCACATGTATGTCTCTTAAAACGGATATTTTCATTCTATTTCAGATATTGATACAAATAAAATAACTTCGTGTATCATATGCATGACTGTTGTATTCAGTAGAACAAATTGGAAACGAACTGCATCAGCTATGCACAGAGCATATTAGTGAACGTTTGATGATTTTTCTAACAATATAAAGAAAGAAGAAGTGGTATGATTGCCAATGAAACAACTCTCCACAAGATAAGAAATGATACAGAAATTAACACTTTTAGGTCAGCGTACGGCCTTCCGCAATGAACAAAGTCCATACCGCATAGTCAACGATGAAAGGCTCCAAAACTAAAAAACAAATGTCAAACAATTCAAACTAAGTATCACCGAGAACTCAATGTAAACAAAAAACGGTTGGAATCTAACTGTGTATTTTACAGGAAGGTACAGGTATTTCCAAATGCTTACTTTGGACGAGGTACAGGACCTGTATTATTGAGTGGATTGACCTGTGCTGGGCACGAAGATAACATCGATAGTTGTGGATCCAATGACTGGTACAAAACTAGTAGCTACTAGTTTTAATTATTTTAATTTTAGTTTCTTGTGTACAATTTGGAAATTAGTATGGCGTTCATTATCACTGAACTAGTATATATTTGTTTAGGGGCCAGTTGAAGGACGACTCCGGGTGCGGGAATTTCTCGCTACATTGAAGACCTGTTGGTGACCTTCTGCTGTTGTTTTTTTTCTATGGTCGGGTTGTTGTCTCTTTGGCACATTCCCCATTTCCATTCTCAATTTTACTGTGGACATCAGTATGACGTGGGTGTGTCATGTCCGGGTAATAACATTTTATATGGGGACGAAGTCCCCAATAACAGTAGAAAATTCAATAAAAAAAAAATTCGGGAAAATTTCCCGAATTTTTCATTGTACTAATGAACTCAAAATCGTTCAAATTTTTTTTGTCGTGTTTTGAAATCCCGGACCTGCGCAGAAATGTGCAATGTACTTCCTTTTTTCCGGTCTCGTTTGTATGAAACTTTGAGTAAAATATATATTTATCAGTCTAGTATAAAATAGGAAGGAACGTGCAATACCAATTTCATTTTTAATAATTCCTTGATATGAAAAAACGTTACCTGATGATAGCGTGTCTTTGTTTACATTGCACATGACGTCATAATTTAAATTTGAATAACGTCACAACTAAAATCCCTAACAACAGAACCAAAGTCGGAAACGTTACAGTATTTCCGTTTCTTTTTTTTAACAAATATTTAAGTTACAAAAAAATAATTCATACAGACTTCGTCCCCATTTACAGGTTATGCCTGCCTCATATTATTCAACCAATAATGTATCACCTCAAGGTTGTTTACAAAAATAGTCTGAAGTAAGGCTCCGTGTTGACCTATAATGCTTTTGATTTTACAAATTATGACTTGGATGGAGATGTGTCTCATTGACGCTCATACCACATCTTCTTCAAATTCTTGTATCTAAAAACCAAAACCATTTGGTTTTCAAAATCATCTGATGAAATTCACTGCGTGAGGCAAAAAGGCAATATTTCAACCAATATTTTAACTCTGAAACTTGTAGATATCTAAACTATAAAACTTAACGCAAACGACTAATTAGTCAAAACACGTTATCTTTACAAAAAAAGTGACATATCATAATATGCATGTGTGAAGTCTATCTAGTATTTCAACATTTATGTTAAATTCTCTTTTGAATACAAAATGATATGTCCTAATTCCTGATTTTTTTTACAGATGATAATCCATTTGGATGAAGCAATGTTTGTCGCATTAGTGAATTATTTTTAACATATATAGACAATAAAAAAAATTATTACAACTCTGTATAAGCTTTTCAAACATGGATCACCACTGGATTTTGTGTGTAAAGTTACAGAAAACCCAATTTGTGGAAACTGAAACAGTATGGTGAGAGCGCGAAAATAACAACCTTTAATATAACTCGTAGTAAACTTGAATTTAGTTTAAGATTGAAAAAAAAATAGTGCACTTTTAATCAGATCTAGTAAAACAAGTTTCATTAAAAAATCAGAAGTAAATCCTTAAGTCATTCAAACTGCATTTTGTACTTTTCGATATTTTAAAAGCAAATATTCAAACAAGTCCTTACTTAAGATCGAGGTTGACTTCTAAAAAATCTGGAATCAAACTGAAATTCAATGTATTGTCTTTCAAAACTTTTAACATAGAAGGATAACATTAGGCAAAACAAAGGCAAGATATACAGATCAGTTGTTGAAACAAGACAAAAGAAAACAGAATATACCATGACAAAACGAAATACACTCCAAATAAACGGGAAAAAATACATTTATTATGTTGTGATTTATATACTGTTGTTTGGTTGTTTTTCGTTTTTTGATTTGGCTTTGTTCCTTTAGTAATTATCTCCCTCTTTTACACAATACTACAATTAATCGTGTGTGTGCTAATGAAATCAATAACGGGTCATTAAATTATAAATTATGTAACTAATATTTAATGATGACAGCATTACAAATATTAAAATAAGCTAATGCATTGGATATTGGATGTGAAAAAGAGTAAAATAAAAAAAATACCGTACATCGAGAAAGATTTCAAACGGAAAGTCTGTAATTCAGTGACAAAATCAAAAGCTTAAACACATCAAACGAATGTATAAGAACTGACTGTCATATTTCTTATTTGAAACAGACATTTTTTCATGTAGAACATGGTGGATAAAACCTGGTTTTATAGATAGCTAAACATATATCAGGTATAACATTTGCATAAAATCTTTTATATTATCAACAATATGTGAACAAAAGAACAACGCAATCATAGGTTTGAACGTAGTTTTCAATTTAGACTCGTTTATATTTTTTCGTTTGGGCTTGTATCATATTTTCCCTCCGGTTTATATGATCCGTTCATCCTATATTGACTCTTAAAATTCAAGAGTCGTTCTAAAAATGAGGGTACTTTTTATATGGCCTTCCAAATACCGTTTTGATCCCCAAAATCATTGAAGAGACATTTATTGTCGAAATCCGGATCTGGTGTACTAAAAAAATATTGACACCGTATGTTTGTGGCATAACATCGTGGCCACAAGTTTTTTTTTTTTCTGTTTAGTATTAAATTTATATTAAGATCCATTTTGTAACATCTTGTGATCAATTTTATTTGGCAATCGCCAATGGCAGTCAGCAGGGTTAAAGAACATCAGTTGTTCGACCTGTTAGTCAAATGCGTTTTGTTTAAATATACTTTTTCACTTTTTTGGTCTTTTGGAAAATGTTGTTTGTACGATATATATATATATATGTACGATATAAGAGCCCAGGTGGTCGTGTGGTCTAGCGGGACGGCTTCAGTGCAGGCGATTTGGTGTCACGATATCACAGTAGCATGGGTTCGAATCCCGGCGAGGGAAGAACCAAAAATTTGCGAAAGCAAATTTACAGATCTAACATTGTTGGGTTGATGTTTAGACGAGTTGTATATATATATATATATATATATATATATATATATATATATATATATATATATATATATATATATAAGTACGTCTGAGTCAGTGACAACTCTACAACAGATGTATCCATTGGATCGCCATCAATGATGGTGATACATGGCTGTGTACATAATGTATATACAACTCGTCTAAACATCAACCCAACAATGTTAGATCTGTAAATTTGCTTTCGCAAATTTTTGGTTCTTCCCTCGCCGGGATTCGAACCCATGCTACTGTGATATCGTGACACCAAATCGCCTGCACTGCAGCCGTCCCGCTAGATGCAGTGCAGGCGATTTGGTGTCACGATATCACAGTAGCATGGGTTCGAATCCCGGCGAGGGAAGAACCAAAAATTTGCTTTCTTACAGATCTAACATTGTTGGGTTGATGTTTAGACGAGTTGTATATACATTATGTACACAGCCATGTATCACCATCATTGATGGCGATCCAATGGATACATCTGTTGTAGAGTTGTCACTGACTCAGACGTACTTATAAATATAATTATTTTCTGTGACTGTATATTACATTAATTTGTAGGATCCTTTACTATAGATAATTTAGCTGATCTGTAACAATAACATCTTCATGCCTTATATATCATGTACTGTAGTACGCCGCTAGATTAAAACTGACGAAGAAAGGTAACATACGGCCAGCGAAAGCTCTTTTTATGAGAGCCCAGGTGGTCGTGTGGTCTAGCGGGACGGCTGCAGTGCAGGCGATTTGGTGTCACGATATCACAGTAGCATGGGTTCGAATCCCGGCGAGGGAAGAACCAAAAATTTGCGAAAGCAAATTTACAGATCTAACATTGTTGGGTTGATGTTTAGACGAGTTATATATATATATAAATTAACCCATATTATTACCAACAAATAGTTAAACAGTAGACAACATAAGTAAATATCTTCAAAACTCCTTAAAATGGCTCATTTATAGGATCAGTATGTAAAGTCGACTCAACTTTTTCCCTGTTTTTTGTGGCCGATAGACACGTCTTTTTTTAGTTTTAATTTCAAATGTTTATTTTAAATTACATACATGCTTCACTGTAAGATCGAGGCAAGCCATGTGAAGAAAAATGTCAAACAACAATCATTGATGTGCTATGAACATGTTTTTACAAACTAATTTGTATCGTTTTAAAGACTCCCAACAGCATAAGACAAAGTTTCAAATCGTGAGACAGCGTACATGATCTAGGAAAATATGCCATTTCATTTTTTTTTTAAATCATTGTCGTATGTTCTAAATCTTCTTTGATTGAACACTTAACAACAAAAAAACTTTTTAAATATAGTATATAACTGATACCAGTGAACACTTAAAATGTATGTTACCATCACTACAGAAAAATTTAAAAAATACATGAACTGTATGTCAAAATCTATTTAAAAACAACTTGTTTTTCTAGTGAAGACCTGAAAAGAAAAAAGAAAAATAATTATTATGAACCATTTTTAAAGGACATTTCAAAGGTAAACCTAACAACAATGCAATACAAAAAAAATACAAAATGTAACCGTCGGTTATAAAAAAAAATATTTTAGAAATAAAGGTTAATGTCACAGATTCCAAACCGTTTATCTTGTATTTCTTGCATTTCTTCAAGTAAGTCATATAAAATGCGCATTGCAATCAAATGAAAATGTTTGAATTATGATATCAGAATGCTCGTATTTCTCTCAAATTATCAGCCTTGCTTCCCTGGCATTTCTGATGAGGTTTGAGTTTTTAAAAAATATTACTGATTATTCAAAACCATTTTTTTTTATTAACAAATCATTGTTTCTCTTCAACAAATGCAATACATCTGAGGCAAATTAGTAAACATTTATATTTCTGAAGTACAAGCGAATAGTGGATTATTTTATTATCAAGCTGATCTAAGACACACATGTTTTTAAGATATTATTTTAAAACGAAAGCATTATTTTTGATTTTAGTCTTATACAATTGAATAGAAGTTGCATCTGTCATAATATTACAATATATCTACTTAATTACAAGATTAACATGTATATGCAAAGGGATGTACATAGTAACTGGTATCATTCTAAACCAATTTTAATGCATTTCATTGTTGTATGACTGTTCAAATATCTCCATGAAAAGCTTAATATATGAATTGCAGCTAATATTTAATAATGGATTTAATTATTTAAGCTACTCTTAAGGTAGATAAGGTGTCTTCCTCCATTTTGGATTTGGAAGTACCAGAAAACAAGGTGTAGATCTTTAATAGAATGTGCAAATTTTAAGAGTAGTGGGTAATTCATGTGTAAGAAATTTCATTTTAGTATAGAAAATGACATGTTTTATCATATTTATGGTTGTATTTTACAAAAAAAAAACAGAAAACTTTTGTTTGATTAAATTTTTTCCAACTTTGGCACATAAGGGGAGGCAACTCAATTGCAAGGGCATATCATTCAGATTAAGGTACTTTTACAATAGAATGTGTTAGGAATTTACTTATTTTATAATGTAGCAAGAAAACGAGTCCGTTGACCCCATATTTTCTTTTTCTTAACTGAAAGCATACTATTAAAGCTATCTTCTCATATGTTATCTCAAAATTATATGGTGTAATTTACGCTTTATTGCAGAAAATTTGGTTTTCAATGCATAATCTATACAAAATCTGTCGATTTTAAACACCGTGTAGCGTGAAAATAAGCCCCGTGACCCATTATTTTTATTATAATTTTTTTAAAAGCATAATATAAGCTACATTTTGGCAGATTATTAAAAAAATGTATGGATTATAATTTAGACACCCCATCTACCTTAATTGTGATTCAGCGTCTGGTCTATTTGATATGGTTCCAAACAGATGTTTTTAGGTTGAATACCTATATTTTTAGTAACCAATTTTAAAATGATAAAAGGTATTGTAAAGTGTATTTTCTACCCAATAGTATATTTGTTTAACTGTACATATTTTCCGTTAAAATAAATTCCATGCAAATGGTCAGCACTGCTAGCGCTATCAGTTAAAAGTTGCAAATTGTCATTCTCCTCCAAATCGAATTATTTATATTAAAATCCATATCAAAATATTTAAAGAATGCTTACCACAACCTGACACCCTCTTAGATTTAGGAAGTAAATTGAACTAAACAATTGGATGTTCTGACACTGAAGGATGCATACACATCGTCAAAAACTTTACTTTGGCCTCTTGTATACGAACCAAAATGTTTATTAATAAGACCATAAAGTGTCAACCTAGTAGAACATATTGTTTTGTCTCAACATAAGTACCCCTATTCTCTTCACAGCGTTTAGAAAAAAAAGTGTTAAGTAAAATACTACAATGCGATATAACCGAATGTAAAGTCATGTAAATAATGCCTTATATGTTTCCCTGCCGCTGGACATGACGACCAACAAATGCAAAAATGTAGCAAACAAACAAGGGGGGACACGATAGAACAACAGAACCAAAGTGACTTATACACAAATGCGCATCGCAAGCACGTTAAAGTCAATCAAAATTGGAAAGTTGAAAGCGGAGTTAACGTTCTAAGCCCAATTTCAATTCAAATAACCGAGCGACGAACTCATGCCGAAGTCAAACGATTATTATTTTACAGGGACTGATAAATCCATGGACGTAGTACAACATTTGGGAAAAAAACCAATTGCAGTATACGCTTTAAACTTCTATCCAATTTGGTGAAGGGCGGAATGATTATAAAAATGTATGTATTCTCTTAATATAACTACACATTCTACCTTAATTGATTACATATTTTTTTGTCTGATTTGTCCCTGTCACAAGCAGTTCATAAGATTTTTTCTCGAGAATGAATTGTGCATTCTTGTCCTAAAATTTTGCTAGTACGATTGGTCTTTATGTCATGCTGTGCTCCTTTCTTACATATGTTTGTTTTAGTGATTAAGATAACAACACAAATTTGACTGCTGTTTAACCTATGCTGTCTGTTTGTTTAGTTCAAGTTTCGTTGTCAATATAATATAATTGATGCGACTGCCATACAAATAAGAGGTTTTAGCTAGCTATTTAACCAGGTTTAATCCACAAGTTTCTACATAAAAATGGCTGTACCATGTCAGGAATATGACAGTTGATATTCATTCGTTTGATGTGTTTAAACGTTTGATTTTGGATATCTTATCAGGGACTTTCCTCGGGGTACAGTATTTTTGGTGATTTTACTTTTATCGGTTGCGCTTAAAAACAGCCAGAATCGATACTATAACCACCATACATTATATGTTATTGGATTCTGACGTACTTGTAAATTTATTTTATCGTCAAAGGCTAGGAAAGTAACAGCTTATACAATTGTTTTACCTGATGTTGCTGACGTAACAGGTATTATGGCGAATATTTGTCGCAGCAATCGGCACAACCTAAAATATAATCGTATGATCAATAGAGGAAAGATTCAGTCTTCAAAAAATGAATTTGTCAATAAGCAACACTAATTTGACGCTTTAAAAGGACTTACATGCATCTGCTATGTTTAAAATATGTCTGTCTGTCTGTCTGTTTTTGAATAAAAAAAGTTGTGGTATGATTGTCAATGAGACAACTCTCCACTACAAACTAAAATAACACAGAAATTAACAACTATAAGTCATTGCATGTCTACAACAATGAAGAAAGCCCATACCACATATTCAGCAATAAAAGGTCCCGCAATTACAATCCAAATGAGAAAACTAACGGCCTAATGTATTTACAAAACATTAAAGAAAAACAAACATGTAACACATACGAAAACCACATCCACTCAATTACAGAGTCCTTACTTGGGACAGGCACATACATAGATAATGTTAAACAGGTTACTGGGTCCCAAACACTCCCCCTAACATGGTACAGTGTTGTTACAATACAACAAAAGAACGAACTATAAATAACATTTGAGAAAGGTTTAACGTATCAGAAAATTAAATTATGTATATATGAATGTACGTTTGTTTTTAATAATTCATTGACATTTTTATAATAAAAACCTATTCATTCCCTTTGAATTACTTTAATAATATCTGCGGTTTTATTAAAAACTTACTTACCATCTAAAAACACACCTAATGCGTAAATCATTAACCACGCAACTCCTATTAGTATAAGAAGAACAAGAAACACTACAACACCTATGACTATTCCAGCAACTGCAACAAATAAATTGTTAAAAGGTAGAATGACGATATGGTATTTAGTAAAAATGTTTTTGAAAGTCAGAACCCTAATCAGAAACACTTATATAAAATTCTACAAAAGAGACGTACTCAATTATTTCAGACAATGAGGTTTTTCTGACAGAAAGTAACAAACCAAATGTATATGTCATCTCAATTGGCCGTATACCTAGTTGTTTAAAGTATGACTTCATAGAAAGTTAAAGGGAACCGGTGTGACATAATCGCTTTATCTGCCGCTAAATAGATATACAATTATGATTATTCAATGAAGGTAGAGAACGTTTAAAAACTAATTGTTAATAACACGTTTGAACTGTATAGTTTAGTGTTGTGTCGTTGTTCTCCTCTTATATTTATGCGTTTCCGTCAGTTTTTGTTTGTTACCCCGATTTTGTTTTTTGTCCATGGATTTATGAGTTTGAACAGCGGTATACTACTGTTGCCTTTATAATACAAGTACTGGTGTCGACATGTGAATCTTCATTCATTTGTTTCATATCATCTTTATGTTATTTATAACTAAATTTCTTGATTTAAAAAATATAAATTCAACCAAGCAAAGTCATGATGATATATTGTAGTAAACAATACTTTTTTTATCTTTAAACATAACAATTACATTTCGACAGGCTGTATGCATTTGAATATATATAACAGAGAAAATGATCATTATAGACCTAAAACATTTTTAATAAAATGAAAACTATAAGAATATTTCTTGTGGAGGATGCTGGTGGTCAATTTGTTTTTCGAATTCACCGTTTAACGTTTGAAGAATCCTCACGGTGACTCATATCTGTACAAGTTCAAGTATAATAAAAATGGAATATGATCATTTACATATTTTAGATATGTTCGTTTAAAGCGTTCAAAAATTAAATATATTATGATATTGTGAAGGCACTTAGTAATCTGGTGGTATTTTAATACATACTTTCTCCTGGACTTAGGCCATTACTTTGATTACCGTTGCCAGTATTTTCTTTTAAATCTAAAACATATCACTCCATATTTTAAAAGAAAATTCAAGTATTATATTTCCCGCAATTCTGTAAATATAGACACCGAATTGTTCTTCAAATATATATTTTGCTTTTAAACTGAATCTACATTTACGATAAATGATTAATCTGTTTAAGAAATTGAAAAATTCACAGAGTTCACTTGGTTTGGAAAGGTAAAAAAGGGTTGTATGACATGTTTTTAGTATGTATATTTCTTACCATTTAAGCTTCACCTAAATGTTTTTTTATTATCAATTCCTTCATTTGAAGTTCTATATAACTGCATTGATACTGTTGTATCACTTTGAAAGATGAAACACGGAGATCATATCTGAGATCCAGTATATGAATATAAAATGTCTCCATAAAAAAAGGCTTTTTTATCTAATAAGCTGTATAAACATTGATCAACCTAAACTCACACTTTTGTGGAAAAAAAGTGATCATGGAAAGCTTTATTTGACACAACATTATTCCTTATACTGAAGAGTCATAGCCTTAAAGTAACACAAATATTAACTTTTATTTGTTTTTACAATAAACTAAATACCCTGCCTCTTTGGCAATATTTTTAATTTGATGCAATGACAATAAAATCTATTCTGATATAAACTTAAAAGTATTTAACAAAATTCGCAATTTGAAGTTTAATAGTAAACCATTTCATCATAAAAAAAACTATATAACATCAGAATGTTAACAACAACTGTTTGAATATGCGGTGTATTGTATGCCAGTTCATCGCTCAAAGTTAATTATTTATTTCTTATTCGATTTTTATCATTACAGGTTTTTTCTTCAACTTCTTACGCTTTCTGCTTAAACTAAAATATGATTAACTCTGGTTTAACTTTGAGTCCTCCAAATTAATCTGTTTCACGGTATCCCAAACTGTACTATTTTGTAAAATATCCAAAGGATGACTTTGTAACATGTGTTGTGATCTTATAAAGTTTCAAAAGACCAATCAGAATTGAGTATCAATATGTTTGTTTTCCTGGTGTCCATCGAAAAAACCTAAAACACTCGCGTGATAATATCACGTTTGTGTGACTCTGAGGAAAGCCCGATTCGTAGAAAAAGAGAAAACAATGAAAAAACAGTGCCTGATAATTGTTTATGTTATGCAATGATATTTATTGATTGAATTTATTTTTAAGTTAATTTCATAAGAATTGATGCGGAAAATCAATTACCACAGAAAACGGTGCTTTAAGAGAAAAACGTTTGTTGAGTATATCTAATAAAAAATAAAGATATACAAAGCAGTTGATTAAATTTTGGCAAATAATTTGATTCAAAGTCATTTATCCTTTTTAAATTGGAATTGCTTATTAGTTAAACCTTTCATCACAGATATCTCCAACATGTAGACAAATTATTCTGAGGAGAAGAGCTATTTTAATTCGACCCCACTGTCAATAACTGTTTTTCCTATTCCTGATCAAATACTTAAGCAATATTCTGGAAAAAAATTTCACATCTTCTTGGTTTATCCTTTTGTGTATTTAGAAATTGATGTTAATTATACTATGATTATGAAAACCTATTTTGTTTGTACTATAACACAATAAAAAATATTTTAAAAGATATTTCACAAAAGAGAAAAACCAATCATTGTTTTTTCTTTTTTCAATAACTTTCATTTTACAAAAAAACTGTCCATCTCATTTTTAAAATATAAGTGTGTTGTTTTTGTTTACAACGAAGAAAAATACGTTATCCTTATTATCCTAAATAGTGGAGTTTCCATATGCACCAAACATATTATTTTTTTTGTTTTTTTTTTGTTTTGTTTTAAAGAATGCTTTTTAAGCTATCTATTTTAAAGTAAATTTTTCTTCAAAACGTGCCTTGATACTGACATTTGTAACTTACCTACGACAGTTGTTTCTGTGATAAGTTCAGTGCTGAATCTATTTGTTGGTGTTGTTATCCGCAATGGATCTTGGCTAACCACTGTTTGATTGATAGTTAAATAGAAATCTTACAATCTATTAGTTAAGTGCATTTATCATATAGTTGATATTTATATATTCTAAAGTTATGACACTATTTTTTTTTAAATTGATAGATAAAAGGGAATTCAATTGTTTACTGTGTCTGATAGAAATTGGCCGTATTCAAATGAACGTATATGCATCATACTTTGATTGATTGTGGAACATTCAAATACGAAATAAAAGATATTTTTTTAAATATTTCCTAGGGTCTAAATGTCATCGTAGTCTTCAAACAGTTGGAGATTTTGCATATAAGTCTTGTAAACACGAAAAAGTTTAACAGATGTATTGATAATCGTTTGCATTATGTCGATTTCTATCCAAAGCAGGTCATTTGATTCATTATTGATTTTTTGGGGTAAACGGTAAAACTCTAAGTATGTGTTGGGGAACATATTTTAATGTTCTTAGCAAGGGCGTGATGATTTTTTAATAAATACCAAACATTTATATATTAAATATCACTGCGTAACTATGAACAATTAAACTGCATTTGTATTCATCAGTTTAACCCATGATAATATCGTATCAAATTCAAAAGTTTATGTACATTCTGGTTTGCCTAGTAGGTATAAACATGAGATCCAATTTCTTGCAACCCAACTTCCTATGTCTAAATGGACGAATTTTTGTTCAAAGTGTCATCATTCTTATATGAGATTTGTGATTCATCCGATAAAGGCGGATTATACCCAATTGCAATTCTCTAGTGAAATTTTAAATATAAAAACGTGCGTCGTTAGCTGCGTAAAAATATACGAAGAGGTAAGCAAGAAGGGCCAAGTGAGCTTTTCTCATCACATTTTTTACATTTATAACTTCTTCTAGAGAACCACTGAATGGAATGAAACCAAACATGGTATGGATGTTCCTTATGAGGTGTTGGCCAAGTGTTGTTTCTTTGTAGCCGATCCATTATCCAAGATGGCCGCTAGCTGGGAACTAAGTTTAACATGGGATCCTATGGGAAATACATACAAATGTCTTCATTCAGAGAACAAATAAATGAAACGAAACGAAACTTAACAATATCAAACCAAATTTTGCCTAAAATATTATTATAAGTATCTGTTACAATTTTTTACATTTTTTTAATATCATTTCAAAATCCCAAGTATCATCAGGTGAGCGACACAGGCTTTTGAGAGCCTCTTTTTAAATTATATTAAAAGAATAATTCATTTGAATCATTTAAAGAAACAATTTGTATAACACTATAAGCAATGTAGACTAGTATAGCAGTACCTTATGAAATGTCTCCTTGCATTACACTTGGTAATTGTGTTAGCTTCATTTTAAGTACATTCAAATTGCATTACATCCGCATACATTTCAAGCATATGATATGATATTGTATAATGATTATATTTATTTATGTTGGCTTGATTTGTTTTGTTTGGCCTGACAGTTGTTTACAAAATAAGCTTATGTCTGCAGTTTAAAAATCACTGGAACAATCATAGTTACTGATGGAATGATTGGATTTTTCAATTTGACTTACATAGACGTTACGCACAGTGTTCGGTTTAGTAATGGTAACGTTACTCGACGTAGTTTTCAATTATTTTAAACCGACTTCTGTACAAAACGTCAAAGCTTTGCACCATTTTTAATACAGCTGGCATTTTCATGTTTAACTACTCATTTAAAAAATTAGACTGTTCACATGACTGATTGTATACTTTTGACAATTAAATAAACTTTATTTTCTCATAATCTTAACTAAACGAAAGTATACATTTCAAATTTTTGTCACTGCCCAAGCATTTCAATTGTTACAAAATGCTTATCCTCTATGATGCTCAGGATTCCGTCATCACAAGTATTTAAGTCTGGGCATATACATCGCGTTGAAACAGCCGATTCGGAAGCTGTTTAGGGGTTAAAGAGTACAAATGTTATTGTCCCGCCTTCAGCTGTAGTTGTTGAACAACAATTGGAGAATAATTTAGGGTCTTTTTAATCGTACTATCAACATCCCAAATATGAGTCTTTCAAGAAGATCATAAATACAAAAATAATCCTCGTTCGGGTCAATGGCAGCAACATCTACTATATATCTCCTCTTTGCTTGATCTATAATTTCAATTTCATCCTCAGATTTTTTAATGAAAACGGCAGTTTGGAATTTTTCATTTTATTTACAATTAAAAAGTGATCTACAGTCCTTGGATTCGTATAAGTATTTTTCAAATGGATCTACATGTCAGATGCGTGGAAATGACTGTTAATGTATACAACAAACATTCGTACTAGCAGACACGTACATGTTACTATATATATATATATAGGTTCCGAAGTCGAAAGGTTCGGTTCGGTATTATAAAAAAATTATGATTCATCAAAAGCTTCGACGTCTTTAAGATTAGCACATGGTTTACAAAATTTTGATAAAATTCAAATTTTCTTGTTGATTTATTACCTTTAAAAGAAATTATTAAAAATTATCTCCAAAAAATATATCCTTACACAAATGCCAGAGCTCTGGTCAAATGCTAAAAACACAATAATGCTAAACTTTCAGTCAATGGAAAACAAAATTATAATATATTACGTTACATTGACGTAATGTGCAAAAAACGTTCAATATGGACGTGGTAACAATTCGGGGAGACACGGACAACTTGATAGAAATTGATGAAAAATTTAGTGTCTCTCCGAATTGTTACCACGTCCATATTGAACGTTTTTTGCACATTACGTCAATGTAACGTAATATATTATAATTTAGTTTTCCATTGACTGAAAGTTTAGCATTATTGTGTTTTTAGCATTTGACCAGAGCTCTGGCATTTGTGTAAGGATATATTTTTTTGAGATAATTTTTAATAATTTCTTTTAAAGGTAATAAATCAACAAGGCTTAAAGGCTTAAACGAATCTTTAATAAAATCACATTTCAGGAGTATCATTTGTTTCATAGTTCATTTGTCTATCACAAGTTTAAAATACCCTTAATTTTCATGGTACTGAAAAAATCTTGAACAATGGCTCTATGGTAACATTTAAGGGAGACACGGAAAATACTGAAAAAAATAAAATGAGAGAAGTTATGTCAGAAATAAAAATGATTTCGTAAAATTCAATAAAATCACATATTCATGTAGAGTTGGCGAACCTTTTCTATAATTTATGTGAAAATATTATAATATCGAAGTGGTTGCTTTCATTTTTGTATACTTGAATTTTCAAATCCTACAGCTCTATGGAATTTCGAAAACGACCGCTCAATTGCAAACTGACATATTATTTATCGTGACCGTTTCACATCATGAATATGATCATATTATATCCCACCTGTACAACTTTCATCGAATTCCATTCAGTAGTTAGTATTTTTTCTTCGTTTATATTTGGATGGTTAGTAATTGTTGTTACGTCTTACACGGCAAAAATGGCATTATAGACACGGAATTTTTGCTTAATTATTTAATGAGACATAAAATTGTTTTTTTTTTAAATCAGGTTTTATCTAATTTCGATTCAAATGATGAATCAAAGACAAGTAATTATTTAATAAAACGTAGAATTGATTTGTTTTTGTCCTGCTTATGCATCAAGAAATGGTCAAATGAAAAATAGACCGAATACCGTGCGTAACGTCATAACGATTCCAGAATGATCCTATCAAAAGATGCGTTATTTAAACTTCTGACATGGTTCCAGAAACGTCATTTCTCAATGTTCTAGAGATTTCCTTTTCAAATTTATATATACAGATACTAAAATTAAATTTTTAGACATGGACATCGATAGACATTAATATTTTCAGCGGTTGGATTGACACTTTTATCTACAAACTACATCATACTAGATTGTGACTTATTGACAAAATATTCTCTGTGGATTCCAAGAAGATTTCCGGAAAAAGAAAAAGTTAAAAGATTGGCCTGATAATTTGACAGTTAAATTGATATAACTATTTGTGTAATACTTCTTGTAAACTTGTGTATAATAAATCTTGTTCAATTTTATAATTGATATGTGTCTTTTGTTGGCTACAATTTTAAGGTGATTTCTGGGCGAAACACATAACACCAGTACAGTTACAATTACAGCATATCACTATACAAAACGCTTTCGAATTACACTATAGAATTACACAATGCTACGGTTTAACATTAGGAATATTCTGTGCTATGAAAATTTATAGCAAAAACTGCAATCTGTTTATTTTGTCGCAATTCTAAATTAGGTTTTTGTTTGACCATATTACAGCCATAAACATTCTCAAGATAATATGCAGATGTATTTTTCTTATATGTTGGTAGTCGTACATATGGATAATCATTTCGGTAGTCGTACACATGAGTATTCATTTCGGTAGTTGTGCATATGGATAATCATCAAGTAATGGTACACGAAATTATGTCCTTATTTAATGAAACTCTAGCAATCGTTAATTAAAGGCAACAGTAGTATACCGCTGTTCGAAATTCATTAATCGATTTAGGAAAAAAAACCTATCCGGGACACAAACTAAAACTGAGAGAAACACAACAAATATAAGAGGAGAACGAAACAACAGAAGCACAGCACTAAAATGCATCAAACACAGAAACGAACTATAGTATAACAATGGCAATTTTCTTGACTTGCTACAGGACATTTTATGGCATTGTTAAATATAACATTAAAATGACAACATTACATAACAGGACTATAGTACAAATAAATGGGAGAACATACAGGACAGAGAAATACACATTAAAGCTATTCAAAGGTACCAGGGTTATAATTTATTACGCTTGACGCGCGTTTCGTCTACACAAGACATCAGTGACACTCAGATTAAACAAAGTTCGAAAGCCAAAACAAGAACAAAGTTAAAAGCATTTAGGACCAAAAATTACCAAACATTGTGCAAAATACTTCTACGGTGATCTGCCTGGGGGAAAAATCCTTAGTATTTCATTACATCTTTCTTTTTCGTTGAAAGTGATCGATACAGGATATTTAAAAATCAAGCTGTAGGTTTTAATCACATGCATGTGTAAGAACCTGACAATCAAAATGGGTTTGGACGTAATTCCTAAAGGATAAAAAGATACAGAGAATGATTCTGTGTAAGCTGTGGGACAATTTCAAACTCAATATTTGATTCATAATTATTAAAACAATACAAAAAACGAATAATACAATCTTAATAACGCAAGAACTGTGTGCCGATTTTTATGATTTTTCATACATAAATGACATCTCCTTTGTATTTTTAGCGTATCATGCTGTTAATTTCAACGGCTTGAATCTGAAAAACGAAACGGGATCCTTCTTTTTTAATTTTGTTTCTGATATTTGTTTAAAAGCAGAATCCAGATTTACATGTCAGTTCAAAAATTCTGAGGGGATGTTAATTACGTATACTTCGCTTTTATAAAATGAGATACGGCAGTTCTTAAAACTTTTGAAAGAGGGAATGCTAAACATACTTTCTCCTACAAAAAGACAGCAATTATAGAACGTTTAAAGAGAATATTAGGTTGAGGAAACACAAATCTTATAATGGTGAATTATTTTTTAAAGTAAAATAACAAAAATGCCAAACGGCACATCCACAAGCAAACGGCAAAATCGAAATCTCAAACACATGAAACGATTCGCAAACAACTGTAATAAAACTGGCATAGTATAGGCAAGAATACGACTTCTCTTTTAAAAAATGACATTCCTCTGATATTTAAAGAGGAGACAGACTCATGTTAACAATATTGTAATAAACGGTACCAATTTTTCTGCATCAGATGCGCATTTCGACAAATAATGTCTCTTCAGTGATGTAAGTGCTCAAGATTTCAGAAATAAAATCATCAAGTTAGTCTCAAACCGATAGTTATAAATAGCGCTTCTATTTAGCATTTTCGTTTACTGTTTAAGCTTGAATAAGCTTCAATGTTATTCGGACCATCTATTTAATCGTTTTGTCTGCACATCAGCCTAAGAGATTAATTTACAGATGTCAGCGAAACTAAGATAACGGTCATATCGACGACAAAATAAACTTTAAAACAAATAGTTAATTTGGTATGTTCCACCTCAAACAACTATTCACAAGAGAGTGTATATAAAATGAAGTCGAGATAACTATAATAGTTTACTGTACGGCCTTGAACAATTAAAAAACACCTTAGTTTGCTATGCACAACCCCTACCTGAAAAAGGTGCAAAATTCAAACAAGAAAACTCCCAGCCTAATCTATAACAAAGCAATGTTTGATTAACAAATAAAAGTTATATGAAAAAACGAAAACCACGACGCTACAACAGTCTGACCTGAGACAAGCTCATCATTAACTATCTCATCATATATGAACTTAATACATTCAAAAAACTTGTGTTAAATATATAGATGTTCAACAATAGAAATTTGTGTATTAAGTCAACCACTGGTGATACACTGATCATCGTCATTACAGTTATGAAGATCCCAATAATGGGCAATATGACGGAGCCAATAGCAAGTAAAATCCTCTTCTTTTAATTTGTATGTGTACACGCGTTGTTTTAAGAATGATATTTAAGGACGTTTGTGTGTGTGAGTGTGTGTGTTCTAATAACATATGTAGCTTTGTTTTCGAAATAATTGCCATATAAAATTTACGGATAACCATCGTAACTACAAAAGAAGATACTCGTTACGTTTTGACTTAAACCTGGCAAGATAATGGTATCTGTATACTATATTTTGAGGAAAAAAAAGTGGGAAAGGTATTGAAATTCAAATTAAAGTAATAATCAATGCAGACAAGGGCCATGCATCAAAGGTGAAAATAAACATCAGACACTACTCATAGTACTAAGCCTGAAGATAATCATTAAGTATTGTGTGATAAATCATTTAATAAACCAGTGGTTAATGCGTATTCGAATACATAAAAAAGGTGTGATTTCGTTAGAGTCTGTAAATATCAACAATATGACTTATTATTCTACCTCTATATGTAATTATTAATGATGGGTTTCAATTTACAATTGTCAATAAAAGATCAATTACGTAAAGTGTTACAGAAGAACCCAATTGCATAATTAATTTCATTAATAAACAATTAACCGACAAAACCATGGATAAGTAAAATTCGACCTAATGGAAAACAGCACTGCATAGAAGACAAAATACTGAACCCCACTGAAGTTGAAATTGGGTGGCCTGGATGGAAAAAATATGTAATAACACATGTATAATTTAAATGCATAAATGAATATCACGCTTTGTGTACCTTGACTTGTTTCATGTCCTCCAACTTCTCTGGAAAAGGGTTTTGATGAAACCTCAGATGTAACAATTTCTGTAATAAAATATACAAAAAGTATATTCGTATTCTTTATTCAGTCGCATGATATATTCATAATCGTTCCAACAACATATTACTTTAACCCAATACGGGAAGTCGTTTAATTATTGTTTTTCATTTGTAAGATATCTTAAAGCTTAATGTTTGAAAATCGCCATCAGTACTTAGTATTTAACTTATTTGTAACAGAACTTCAAAAGTTTTGATGTTCGAAAATAATTTGAAAATACACAATTTTAAACCTTTAAATATTCATTAGTCATTGACGGTTAATGTCTGTTGATGAGTTGTATATTTTGTTTTCACAACGTTATAAATGTTGCAGATATTTATGAGAACGTCATATATAGTTAAAAGAAGATGTGGTATGAATGCCAATGAGACAACTCCAAATCATAATAACAATTCATAAAAAGAAAAACATAATTAATCGATGTACGATTTTCAAGACGGAACCTTGGCTCATACCGAACAGCAAGCTATAAAGGACCATAAAATAAGTAGTGTAAAACCTATTTAACGAGAAAACTTACGGTATAATCTATATATAAAAATAAATATACGATAACACTTATTGTCGAAATGCGCATCTGGTGCAAGAAAATTGGTACCGTTAATTTTATTATTTATAAACCACATTAACAAACAAACAATTATTTAATATCAGATTCCTGACTTAGGACAGGTGCAAACAATTACAGCGGGTTTAAACGTTTTAGATAGTACCAACATCCACCGTTATTTTATGTATGATTTGTCAATTTCTACTTTTTGCTTACTTTTTGTTCGACTGTTTGGTCTTCTCAAGGTCACGGTGGATATTTAATCCCCGGAAATATGACCAGTCAAAGAATCAGTACTTCTGTGTTGACAGTGCATGTCATTGATATAGTCATAATTGCATATCAAAACTTTATCAATCTTTCAATTTTTGGAAAAATTAGAATGTTCTCCTTTGAATAGATAATATTTGCTGTAATTTTCTCTAGTCAAAGTAGGCTTTAGATTAATTTGGCTATTTATTTTAGGTATTATTGACATATCGCTCTTCAACGGTTTCGGTATTTATACATCTTTCGATTTCAAATGTTTGGCTTTGAAAGTTCCTGATGAAGGTAAATCCAGAAAAGCGCTTCGGACGCAAGAACTGTTTTGAATTTTCTACGTCTTTATCAGTTTTGCCTTTGAATTATTTTATTCGAGGGTAACTGATGAACATTAATTAAATAAAAAACTGTTTTTGGTATACAAAAGTATAAGCCTAGTATTTTTGAAGAATTTTATTTACAACCACTTGGTCGATGCTGAAACTGGTGGAGTTTCCCTCCCTTAGGGTATCACAAGTCCAGTAAGTAGCACTTCCGAGTTTACTTCACACATAAAAATATCGTCAGAAAATAAAGCAACATTTTGAATTTTAAGACTAAAGATTTTATACTCCAAGGAATTAATACCTTATACTTTTTTGTAAAACCTTGCAGTATTTTCGAACGTCTATTGTCTTTAACCTTGTCCTTGAATTAAGTATATAACTATTTTAATTTGAGCGTCACTAGTGTGTTTTTTAGACAAATCACGCTTCTGGCGTACACAATTATGAGATTAGTATAAAATCATGGGAATATTTAATTGAAAAATAATACCTTAAGTTATAAATATTGTAAACTATACGTGTACATTATCAATTTTCAAATCATGATCAACTTATATAGGTAGAATGGCAAACAGACGAAAATAATGTAAACTTACCTGTTAGCCAATTACTTTCAGGGTCAGTTGTTGAAAATTCTGTAGGTCTTGTAATATTATCCATAACTGCAACTTTATTAATATGAAAAATTATTGCTATCATCTGAGCTTGGAATCCAAAGCTAAATATATTTGATTAATTGCATACGAATATCACTTTAACACACTAATGAGTGATGATTCATTAGGCGCGTTAAAGTCAAAAGAAACCTCAAATTAAAAAAAAGTAATGCATATTTTTTTTATAACTCAATGGATAGTTTTCATTATAAAACTTTTGTACATATACTTTTTTCTGAAGAAAATTCTTGATTTTGTTCATATTTAGAAGAATTTTACTTTATTTTAATTGCTTCCTTTCAGGAAGCAATTCCCCCGACATATTTTCCGTATGCAAAGTTACCTCAGTGTGACCCATCTCGTTAAAATCCGGTGATCGCAATACGCATGGATGTCCTTTAAATAAACTTTTATCTGATTGTACATGTTAAACACGTGCTCAATATCAATGATTTTTTTTGTTGTTGTTGACAAGCAGGTGACAATCGTTAAACTTCGGCCTCAAAACACGAACTTTAATTACCTGCCATATTTTCACAACAACACTGACCGATTGAAAAAACACTTGACGATTATACGAAATTTATGCGGAAAAAAAAGATAAAATCGTGCACAAAAGACTGAGTTTATGATGTTTGTATGCATTGGTTCAAGAATTGGAGTAACATTATTTTTCACCGGTCACTCGTTTATTATGACTTTAAGTAATATCGGTAAATGTCGATTAATTTGAAGGGAATTTTTGCAGCTTATTGTACATAACCTTTTAATATGATATATAAAGTAAGTAAAGTAAGTATGTAAACTTTTATAATAGTGACATATGTAATAACAGTTCAATAAAGTATAAATATATTTCATACACAATCAAATACATCACGGATTTCAAACAAAATAATAAAAAAGGAATAAGATAAATTCAAAATAATTAATTAATAGTGAAAAATTAAAAATTAAAAAAAATGAAGTTATTAAAAGATCGATTTAGTAAATACCAAGTTAAATGCATAATAAATTATAAAAAAGAAACGGAAAATATACAGATATATATGTAACAGTAAATAGGTGAAACTAGGAATTACATGTAATTACTTTTAAAACTAAGAATTACATGTAATTACTTTTAAAACTAAGAATTGCATATAATTCCCGATGCACTTAGTAAATACATGTAAACCTTAAACGGCCAAGTTGCTACCAGTAATTACTGATTTTAAAATGAATTTTTACATCCATTTACTAACTACTAAAACAATGTTATAATATGGTCAGCTGATCAAAAGTTATGGTGACACTAACTAGAAGATCAGTGAGTACCCTTAAAGAGTTTGTTATAGGTGCATTAGCTACGAGATATAAACAAAAATTAATTTGATTGTTCTTTTGTTAAATCATTAATAAAAATGATACAGTGAAATTATAATTGACTTTTTGCAGCCAATCTGGTTCTGTTTTGTTAAATAAGCTGATAAATTTTTAACATGGTTGATGAGTTGTGTACTTGCAAGTTAATAATTCGACCTCATTAAATACGTATTCATGTGACCTTCAAGCTATAGCTTACTGATATACTAAGCTATTAAAATCATGGGTTTCACGGAACCTATTGTCTCGCCTACTTTGGCTGTTAGTCAAAGGCTCAACAAAAATGGGGGAAAATATTAAAATTTCTCTAAATACTATCTTTTGACTAGAACTGTAAAAAGCTTCTATCAAAATTTGGTAAATATTCAGGATGGTTTATGATTTTTGATAAATGTTTTAAAACTTTAACTGTAGAGTGTATGTAATGTTAATTGAAAAATAACTATTCAATAAGAAGTAAAATACGGAAAAATTTTATTTTATTTTTACAAAGTTTACTTCTTGAAATTTATCTTATGATCATAAACAAGCTTTTATCAAGTTTGGTAGAAATCCAGGATATAGAAATTTAATAAAATTTAAAAAAAAAAAAAAAATTAACCACAAAGTGAAAATTTGTGGACGCCGCTAATAACGGAATGTAGGTTGGTTCACTATGTCTCGATTTTGCGACAAAAGTCGCATGCTCTACAAGAAGGATTATAATGTCAACATTGTTAGTAAAACAAAAGGGATGAAAACATTTGGTTGCACTCCATAAAAAGATCATTTTTATACTGGTAAAACGATCAGTAAATTTTGTTTCACGTCTAAAAGCTCAGGTTTAAAGGTTTTGAAAAACTCATCAAAAAGAGAAACACAGAAATATGAAAGTGAATCTTAAGGCTTTATTTTTTATTAATTTGTTTGTTAAGAAGGTAAGCTTCATCGCAATGTTTGACAAAAGAGGTTTTGTATTTTGTAAAAGGAATTAACTCATGGCATTGGGTAGTTGATATAAAAAGTATGCCTGATGAAGATTTTAATTTAACAAAATTATGGGATTTTAAGAATTATCAAGATCATTTAACAAAATTTAGCACAATTGAATGTCTATCATCATAAAGGGTTGGCTAAGTTGCCTTTAAACTTCTTACAAATGTATATTTCGAAATTTTGGATTGATTTTATTGTCTTGCATGCTGATTTTTAGGGAATTTCAAAACTTATAAAATAATCATTTTCCAGTTTCAATTCACAAACACTCTAAAGAGTACGCACTTTTGTATGTGCCTTATATTCCCGAATCTTTATGGAAGCCCTCAAAATCCCTACCCTTTTATTTTTTTATTTGGTATCTTGAATTATATTCTTAAATTCAAAATCAAAAACATCAAGCTAGTAAGAAGCTGTAAAAATGAAAATAAAGAAATCAGTGAATGCAAGTAATCACAGAAACAACTAGTAAATACATGTTATTACTAAATTTGCTAAAAATTACCGGTATTTACTGAAATGTTTAGTAATTACATGTAATTCCTAATTTCACATATTTACTGTAACATATATAAAGAATAAGTCACTCATTTTCCTGTCCTCAATTTTTTCTCCTACTATCACTTCTTTCCGGTAACTCCGGCTTCCGTAGTGTATTTACAGTTTAAAGAGTTTTTTAAAAATCATACCAGTTTAAATTACAGGGCTCCATTCATTTGAGATGAATGTAAAAGTATTTAACTTATTTTTCTAATCAGTATTAAACGTTGTCGTTTGTGTGTTACGTATTTGTTTTTCGTTCATTTTTTTACATAAATAAAGCCGTTAGTTTTCTCGTTTGAATTGTTTTACATTGTCTCATCGGGGTCTATCATAGCTGACTATGCGGTATGGGCTTTGCTCATTGTTGAAGGCCGTACGATGAGCTATAGTTGTTAATGTCTGTGTCATTTTGGTCTTTTGTGTATAGTTGTCTCATTGGCAATCATACCACATCTTCTTTTTTATATTCTATTCGTTTTGGAGGCTTACATAGGTAGTTTCTGTTGCAATTGCCCTACTGTTGTCAAATTTGAAATATTATACTAAATTGGATCGGTTAGGGCATTATTTTTTTTAGTTTTAGGGACTGCTATCCATGCAGTTGCAACATCTCAACTGCCACCAACTTTGGAAATTTAGAGTTGTGCTAGTTCAAATCGCTAACAACTATTTTAATTTGGCATATCTTTGCAGTCTTTACGCCGTGTTTTGAAATTTTCAAATTGTACCAGCGTCCGTGATGTTTGCTTAAATTGTTTAAATTTTCAAGATGTTGATAGTGTCTCAATTTTTGTATATAGACATGATTCATTTGACATCGTGCTTTTAACGAAAAAGAATATCTGTTATCCGAAATATCTAATATTTGGTCATTTCAAAGTTATTTAATGGTGATGTTGTACCCTTTTTGACTTGTTATGTATTATATTTTGGAGTGTACTGAATCATATTACATGATCCATCGCCCTGTAAGATTAATCGTTGACTATTTATTCAGACATGATCAGCTTATCAAAAGTAAGGGCAGTTATGATTTGAGGATCAGTCAGTAGTATTACAAAGTAATCATTCTAAAATATACCTGAAACATGTTAAACTGTAAATAGATGAAATTAGGAATTACACGTAGTTACTAAAATTAAGGAATAACATGTAATTCCTGTTGCACTTATTTTAAACAAGTAATTCCTTAACAGAAATTAGGAAAATGAACGATTATAAAGAATAAATATCTACTAAGATTTTGTTTAAATTGTACAATGAATATATGTGATAGAGTCTTAATGCCAAACATACCGTAATCATCAGATTAAACATGAAAAAAAACACACACAAGAAAAAACAAGAGATAATCACAATCGTATCTCAAGATAAGTATTAAAAAAGAAGATGTTCTATGAATGCCAATGAGACAACTTCCGAAAGTGACCAAATGACTCAGATATTAACAGCTACGTGTACAGGTCATCGTATGGTCTTTTACAATAAGCAAAAGCCCATATCGCATAATCGGCTATAAATGGTCCCGAAATCACATAAGTAATTCAATTCAAACGAGAAAACCAGCGGCCTAGTTAATGTACCAAAAAAACCGAACAAAAACAAATATATCATACTGCAACAAACGACAATCGCTGTAATGGTTTTTAAGACTTCTCTGTTTTATTTCAAATAATTCACCATATAAAAGCTATTTTAACAGTCCTTCTTATTGAATTATTGGCTGCAATAAACAGCGAGGGTTAATATGCACCTCTTGCTTTATCTTGCTTTGTCAACCCTAAGCCCCTACAAGGTCCTTTTTCTAGACCCTCTTTTAGGCCTTCAATCTAGACTTAGAACAGGCCCACGTAATATGCGGTGGGTAATACTAGTTTTGTCATGACCATACCCTCTCCCATCTATATTTGTGATAAATGATGATTATATTAAGTACAGTGGTAGACACATTTTCAAATTTTTACCAGAAAGCTCAAAATATATTCAGAAATTATAATGACCGTCTGCGTTTGTCATGTTTGTCTGTTCGAAATTTAGGACCAGATGTTTCGTAAGGATAAGTGTCTATGGCTTCAAATCCGACACTCTCAGTACGTCAACAGCTAGTATTCAAAACATCTAATAAACGGTATTAATATTTGCTACAGAAAGGTTGGGTGACTGCAACATGACCTGTCTAATACAATATTGTTGCAAGCATTAAAGTCAGGTTACAGCCGTAAATAGTCTATAAAACAGATTTCTGTAAATTAAGCAAAAAATTTTGGCTTGTTAAAGTGTATCTGCAAATGCGAAAAAAAAATGATGTATTTGTATCTTTTTATCTGATATATTATTATTAAATTGATTCTTTCAAAAGTCAATAGTATAGAAAGCAAATAAAATCCACAAAAAAGTTCTTACATTTAACTTTAAATCATCAAATTTTCAATGTTTACTCCAAAGATTTTCCCTTAAAACTATATGCTTTTGGTACAAAAATATCCATTTCTATGATGAAGAATAATAATTGGGTTACCAACTTTGTTTTTACGGTATACATTAAAGTTGTGTCCTAGTTGGAAATTTTTCAATAAACTGGCGAAGTAATACTAACGTTGTGGCATAATTTACCATAAAACGTAAATTTTTGACGTTTTTCAGTACCTTCAAGGTATTAGTTAGAACACAAAAAACGAAGTCGATGACCATTTGATTATGTTATATCATTTTAACGGACATTTGAGTTCATGTATCAACGATATAGTCTTTTTCGATTTTAGATATAACTAAACGAGTCCAAGTCATATACCAAAATCTATGATATAGCCCGTTATCTGTTCCTTGACCTTAAGTTTGGAGGACTTGTAAAAGTTAAACTCTTGCAAATTTATAAAACAGTTTCAAAACGCTAACTGTAATTAAAGAGCATGCGGGCCTTAAAGTACATTTGATTTTTTAACCCAAATTCAGTCCTTTATTTTCTTGTTTGATTTCTTAAATTATGTCTCAAACTTTCAAACAAAAATATGAAGTTAGTAAATAGCTGTAAATAAATATTAGTAAATAGTAAAAACATGTTATCATTTATTCGACTAGTATTTTCAGGAATTTACTGAATTGTTAGTAATAACGTGTCCATCCTAATTTCACCTATTTACTGTAATATAAATACATATATTAGAACATATACTAAAGATTTCGTAGAAGTGAAATACTACTTTTTCTATTCAGCATTTTGGGTTTTTGTGACTTTTGATTACAGAAGGATCAGCACTGCCTGCGCCACACAGAGTATACTTTATGACTATTTGTAAATCAAATTACAATATTCTGTCTTTTATATCATTTGTGAGAAGTGCTCAGTATGATTAGATTTCCAAGGCAGCACTACATGATATGTTATTCCTATTGCTGCATATTACTTGAACTTATACGCTTTTTGGTTTAGGTAAATGCCTGCTACAATTAGGATCTATGATATATATTTTGCAATTATCATATGGTGATTTATTTAAAGGGATATTCCAGAGCATAAACTTCAATTTACTAAATGGCAAAACAAAAAAGTAATATAAACATTTGTCATGCGTACAAGGGTATGTGCCAAAAAATACTTGTTGAGACGTTTAAAATTTCGAGAGCCGTTGGGGGGCAAATACCACTTGTAACAAGAACATAATTTTTCAATTCCACCAAATGATCTTTTTTTCCCGTGTTTGTGGTGGGGTTCGTGCTTGGTCTTTAGTTTTCTATGTTGTGTCTTGTGTACTTTTATTGTTTACTTGTCTCTTTCTTTTTTAGCTATGAAAAAGTCAGTGTATTTTATATCTACAAGTTAAACTGTCACTCTGGTATCTTTTGCCCCTCTTTCTTTGTATGCACATTGACCTCAGATATTTTATCTATCAGGTATCATACGGAGTTTCTGCTAAAAACTACATAATTTATATAGTTTTAGTATATTATGCAGATGTGCTATTTGTGCAGTCAAATTGCATTGGCCGTATAAACATTTTCTATTATTTCTGTTGTGCATTCACTGGCCGTCTATCTCCTTATTTTTGACATTGGCAAGGCTTTTCCGTTGAGTTAATTAATGACGTCGTTAAAATAACAGGTTCGCTGAATGTTTACGTCATTCGCTCAAAATTCAATCATGATGGTTTTAATCCTAAATATTTCATATTGAACAGTTGTAAGAGTTCTGTTTGTTTAACATAAATAACCAAGAATATTTATGATTCATTGAATTATTTTAGATTTTGAATTCCCCTTCTGTCATGGTATTTTCTATTTAAAAAAATGGCAAATGGAATTCTCTAATGAAAAATACACTGGCAGAGAAATACTAATCTCAATACATAGGAATTGGGGGGAAATTCCATGTCTTTCAACCAATCAAAATACAGCATTATTTCATAAGGTGGAATTATACAAAAAAACAAATAATATTACTGAATAACAAAACCATTCTTCTTAGTATAAGCATCAATAAGTTTACCTATTAGGGTTGCTGGTAAGCTTATTCCAGATCCGATTTCGTTGATCGCAATACATTTGTATTCGCCACTCATAAATAAGTTAACGCTCGGGATAACTAAGCTGGGATTGTCGGCCGATAAACCTTTAAATCCAACTGTTCCGGGAATTATAACCGAATTTGTATTATTTCTACTGTGTGTCCAGTATACATAAGTATGTCTTGGTACGGATTGAACCGTGCATTTAATTTCAATAGATAATCCAATGAATGCAGTATACGATGATTTTTCAATGACAGTAAAAGGAATATCTGCAAAAGAGATGAGTTGTGTGTTATTTGTTGCAAGTATTTTTATAATGGTACTTTTTTTCAATACAAAACATGAACGTAGTAATAAAAGAAAAAATAATAAAGCTAAACAAAATATATCGTTATTTCTAGACGTGTACTTTGAACATTAGTGATGCATGTCTTTTTTTAGGTAGTGTTTGCTCCACTTTACCTGTAGCTGTTCCCGCACATGTTTTCAATACACGTACACCCTTTTTATATATTTTTCAAAGAATTTATCATGTTCCTCACAGTAGTCATGATGAGTATTTGTTTTGCGTCTGTGTTGAAATATAGATTGTGTCATTGGTTGAAGTATTATTGTTGAAGTTGATGTTAAAATTAATCTTAAGCAATATATAGTAAAAATTCAACTCAATAAACGTCTTCAAACTGATAATAATGTGCATGTTTTGCTCTCTGTGAAAAGTGCTCGCAGTTGTTTGAAATAAAACCAGTTCAAGCCACATATATGTCTTTAATTGTCTTGTACTATTTCAGGAATATGCCAGTCGTCATCAAATAGTTGATTTTATATTTGATATTCAGTGTTTCTGTTATCTAGTTGTTTTTCTTTTAGTTTATGTGTTTCACTCGGTTTTAATTTTGGACCGGAATTGTTTTCTCTCTATCAATTATGACATTTAAACAGCGATAAACTAGTGTGTCCTTCTTTTAAGATACATCTTTGATTTGGCGATGGAAGAACACAATACACGCTCGGTTCAGTTTTTTACAGTTTTCGTTAGATATAGTGTGTGTCATAAATAAGTACCCCATGTTATGTATATGCTATGAATTTCTTCTAGGAACAAAAACGACCTGATATGATAAAACGGATTTTAATTTGGGCCTGTTCATATGACACTTTCTCTAATGTTTGTCCGATAACTGCTTGCCTAGATCGGTCATTTGTTTTTAAAATAAAGTCTGTAAAAACGTAGCTCTCAATAGTCAAAGTTTGTATTTATCACTTAGCTTGTTCTTTCGTACCAGCAATTACAGAAACTGTACTATGTTTGCTTTTCCCTATTCCAATTGCATTTACTGCAAAACAGCTATACAGCCCAGCATCGGACGGAGTAACAAATTGAACTGTTAACGAAGGGTTGTTCGAATCGACCCCGTTGGCACCTGGAAATTCAGCAGTTATGTTTGTTTCAGATCCGACTGAAAACTTTTGCCAGTACATTGCTGTATATGTAGGTGCTGACGAAATTTTACACTCAAGAGTTATGGTCTCCCCGTAGTTGGCAATATAATGAGGTTTCCGAATTGTTACAATAGGTAGATCTATATATAAGAAAAAACACTTTACATAAAATAATTCTTGTTCTTAAGATGTTTTAATGTAAAATAATCAGAGGGGATGAAGAGGAAAAAATGCAACTCACGAATAATTTACTAAACAGCTAACATATCAATAAACATGAATTATCAATTTTAGTGCAATTAGCATTTTACCTTTCTAACACTTTCGAAGAGTATCAAAATACAGAGAAATGGTGTTTGAGACTTTTTTATTTACTTACAAATGCACCGGATTGATATTCAGGAAGTCCTTATTGTATATTAAACTTGTTTGTTGCGATTCTCATCAGAAATACCTGTGACCTCTTTAAGACGTTATATAACACAACTATTTTTTGTGCTTTTTTGTTACATATTTGTTTGCTTGTATAATTATAATAAAACAATGTTCACTGCTGTAACCTTAGTATGTATATAAAAAATGTGGTATGATTGTAAATGAGACAACTCTCCACAGGAACCCAAAAATGACACACAAATTTTAAAACAACTATAGGTCACCGTTCGGCCTTTACAATGATCAAAGCCCACTTTGATGTGAAATTGGTTTTCTCATAAACATGTTTAACCCCGCAGCAATTTTTCACCTGTCCCAAGTCAGGAGCCTCTGGCCTTTGTTAGTCTTGTATGATTTTTAATTTTAGTTTCTTGTGTATAATTCGGAGTTTAGTATGACGTCCATTATCACTGTACTAGTATACATAATTTTAGGGGCCAGCTGAAGGACACCTACGGTTGCGGGAATTCTCGCTACATTGAAGACCCATTGGTGGCCTTCGGTTGTTGTCTGCTCTATGGTCGGGTTGTTGTCGCTTTAACACATTCCCCATTTCCTTTCTCAATTTCATTTAAATATAACTATGGGGATAAGTTCCTGAAGTTCCAATTTAATTTTCTACTCTAGAATACCTCTTTGGTACATACCCACTATGAATATGCGTATGCAACTAGTTCAGAGAATGTACATTTTTAACTATTTTGTCTTTTTGTTTTGTTCACAAACCGTTTTCAATACAAAAAATTGTTTTTGCGACTGTCATACAAGTGAGACGTTTATTAAGCATAAAACCAAATTTAATCAACCATTTTCTGCATAAAAAAAATGTCTGTACAATGTCAGGAATATGGCAGTTCGTATCCCTTCGATTAATGTGTATGAGTTTTTAATGTTGCCTGTTGTTTACGGACTTTCCGTTTTGAATTTTTCTTGGAGTGCGGTGCTTTTGTTAATTTACTTTTTTACCTCCTGATATTGTCAATGTTGTTGGTTTACTTTGCCCTATTCCAATAGCATTCGCTGCAATGCATGTGTATGTTCCTTGATCTGCAAATGTTGGAAACTCTAAAGTAAGCGAAGGCGAGTTTAGAGTGATGCCTGTTGTCCCTATAGCTTGAAAGTTTATTGTAGTGATGGCTCCATTGTTATTCCTTTCCCAATACACTAAGGTATGCTCAGGCTCGGCTGTTATATCACAATGAAGAGATACCTTTCTTCCGAAGATGACACTATAAATTGGAGCTCCGATCAGAACAGAAGGTATTGCTTTAAATAGTAAATACAGTCTAATTAAAACATGTGTTTAATTCTGATTTGTGTCAAAAATAAATGAATGCATTTTTTTATGGACTTTACTAACTTTAACAGCATATGCAATTTTCAACAAAAATCCTGTTTCCAAAAAAATAACACAAGACATATCTGCATGTTATTGTTTAACGAATAATTTCCATTTGTTTTATACACTTATTCAAGGGATTCGAACAAGAGTGAAGCTAGGAAATCATATTCCACATGTTGTACGAGTTGTTGATCGAAACTATATCATTATTATGTTTGTCTAGTTCTTACAAGAATGCAGTTAAGTGTGACTGCAGAAGAAACCGTTTTGATAAATATTCAAATTATAAATAAGTTGAAATAAAAATAAAACTTCAATTGTAAATAGTAAACGACAATTACATCAGACAATTGAACTTTGATGTGAAATTGGTTTAAAATGTTACTATTGGGATAAGTTCCTGAAGTTTAATTTAATTTTCTACTCTGGAATACCTGTCTGGTATATACCTACTACCTATATTTGTATGCGACTAGTTAAGAGAAGTTCAGGAAATATTACAAATCAATCCATTGATATGCTGGAATGATTGGCACTTTTGAAACTGTATTACTAACAATACTAAACATTAATTTCGAATGGACCAAGAAGATCGAAAAACATGTATGCAAATATATACGACCTTCTCTTAAAATTGTATAAAGGATAGTAAAATGGTTCCAACTTAATAAATAGTTATCTATTATTTAATTGTCAAATGTACACATACTCACTTTGATATCGTTGTGTTCACGAAAAAAACAGTATATTGAATTATCATGTTACATGAGCAGAACTTGAAAACTTTGATGTGAAAAATTAATATGTTTTAGGCAGTTGTAACATGATAAGGACTTTATCGAACACTCCTATTAATGGTAACCAGAAAGATCATAACATTTTGTATGCACATAATTTTCTCATTTCTTTTTTATCAATATGCAGCAAAGATGACTATTTCAAAGATTTCAGTATTACACATTTCTTATGCCATTTCCTCAATAGATACTTTACATAAAACATTGTGTATTTGCATATTTATTTCTTATATCAGAGTCAAAAAAGTAATTCCTTTAAAATGTACAATTGTTATCTAGGAAAATCTTTTGATCAATATAGTCACTGGCATTTTTTATGATGTGTTTAGTTCATTATTACGACTCTTCCAAAAGAAGAGTCGATTTTCTATTGTTCTCGTTCACTTTATGTTCCACTGAGAGGATTTTTAAATGACAACTTTGTTTTTGATTGCTAATTTTAAAAAGAAAATATACTTCCAATAAATCAAAAACCTGATAATAAATTGTTTAAATAAGGCCTTTGAAAATAGTGTAATTAATTACTTTTGGAGTGTCAAAAACTCGTTTGAAGTACTTGATAAATTGCATGCATATATTGGTGATTTCGTATCTGTTCAAAGTTTTTTTCTACCATATATACCATTTTGCCTCATATTTTTATTAAGAAACAAAATCACATCCCTAATTAGTTTTTTAGCATTTATAAAGTCAGAATGCGAGTACATATGTTCAAACTCTTTTAGGTCATTTTTTAGAAGAAACAAACAAAAGAACTATATGTCAATTGGACATGCTTTGATACTATATCTGCGCTTGAATTTTTACTTGATAACGTAATTGTTCTCTTTTGAGATTCCGTATATCGTCAAGTTATTGGAACTCCAATGGCGACTTACTGTGCACCACTTATTACACACTTGTTTTTGTATTGTTATGACTTACAATTTATTACTAAAATTAGCAAAGACCCATCGAAACAACATTTGATACAAAAATTTAACAATATATTTTGATAATTGGATAAAATATTGGCTCTCAATAATGACGACCTCAGTATGTATACTAAAGACATTTATCCTGTTGAACCTACTTTAAATAAAGCTAATACTAACAATGAACACTGCCCTTTCCTCGATCTTGATATTGATACCATTAATGGGAAGTTTAATACAAATATGTATGATAAAAGAGATGATTTTTCTATTCTTATCGTTAATTATCCATTTTTAGATCGTGACATTCCCTTGTCACCATCTTATGGCGTTTGTATATCTCAACTTGTACGATTCGCTAGTGTATGTGACAACTTATTACATTTGAGCGAGAGAAATTCATGTTTTACTGAAAAATTATTACACCAGGGTTTTCGATATCACAAACTAGTCGAAACATATACTAAATTTTATCATCGGTATAAGGAACAATTCGTGAATATAACTCAACATGCAGACTTATATGTTCAGGTATTTCACTTGATGGTATAATACGATACCCCTAATAGGAGGGATTGTGCCTGATATTTTTATGATGACGTCATAATCTTTCAATCAGTTTAATTGAGGTCTGGAGCTGGCATGTCAGTAACTGCTAGTACATGTTTTCTGTCGTTATTTATGTCAATTATGTCAATGACTTTTTGGAATTTTGGATCCTCAATGCTCTTCAACTTTGTACTTGTTTGGCTTTATAAATATTTTGATTTGAGCGTCACTGATGAGTCTTATGTAGACGAAACGCGCGTCTGGCGTACTAAATTATAATCCTGGTACCTTTGATAACTATCATATTCATTTTGTCAAAATATAGTACGTGTAGTAATCGCTTTGTTTTATGTGCGTTCAATAACTGAAACTAACGGTGTTGTGTTCAATGAAGAAACTGTTCTGGAATTTCTTTATTTCTGCAAGGACACACGTTTTTTTACCGTCTTAAAATTGTAGTGGAGTAAGATTCTTATTGTGTCGTATCAAAGACCGCTTTGTGACTTTTAGAATAAGAACTACAAAAAGGCACTGTGTCAATTGTTAATTATCTGAACTCATAAAGTCCTACAGTCTTGTTTTCCTAGTCGTATGCATTGATTTCATGCACAATTACATGAACATGGTAAGAAAACAAAAACTAAAGTAATAAATCAAAAGACTTTTGTGTAAAAAAAATTGTGAATAGTTTCTGGGATGTTTTTAGGTACCAAAGATGTTTTCATTTCAGATATTTGTTTTTTTTTAAATAATCAAACCTCCATGAACAGTCACACTTGTTTTCTGACTCTTTCCAATTCCAACCTTGTTTTTAGCAAGACATGTATAGTCTCCGGAATCTGTTAACGTTGCATTCAAAATAGTTAAGGATGGATTATTGAATGTAGATCCTCTGATTCCAGAACTTCTGTTATTGATTAACGAGTGTATACCATTAACAGTTTTCTCCCAAACTATTTCATCAAACTTTGGAATAGCCGAACTTCTACATTCAATAGTTATTTCTTCCCCATAATCAACAGAATGATTAGCTTTTGGAATTTCAACCGAAGGAGTTCCTTCAATACAATTCTATAAATATAACTATTTTAAACATGTTACAATAACATGAATAACTTTCAATGGAAATACACGAACAAGCTAGAGATCACAATGGTACCAGTTTTACTTGAAACCACACAATTGAATAGCTTGGCTTTATCATAATAAGAGTATTATAACCATTATATTACAGAAATAACGAATGGAAACAATGTAATGCATATTGTGAAAATTAAATGCAATATCCTCTACTTTATTAATAAAAGTATAGATTAATAAAACATTATTAGACAAACAATCGTGACAATAAAAAACGAAATACTGAAGATTGGACAACACAAAGCCATTTAAACCTTCAAATCATATAAATAGTATGTTTCATGGTACCACTAAGGAGCAATCGTCTAAATTGCTTTTTTACTGATGAATTCAACAAAAGCACTGTTATCTTAATAATATTTTTTGTTAAATAATCAATAATTGTCTGAAAATACTGCCTTAATTTAGGAACTGACTTTCGATGAATTAAATACAAATGATAACAACTGCCCCTGCATAGATTTTAAAAATATATGTTTTACACGAGACACTCTACACATATTTTTGTATTTCAAGAAGGACGATTTTTTTTATCCCTATTATTATTTTTCCTTTTTCTGGAAGGTGATGTTCCTTGTAAACTATTTAATGGTGTTTAAATACCACAACACGGGGCTGTACTTAAATAAGCTGTGCTTCAATAGATACAAAGATTCAGTTCTCAGTCTAATCTAAAGGTGAGCAAATTAGAAATATTTGTTTACAAGGATAAAATCATCAACAGCAAGATTGATTTCTTAATAAATAGACGATATCCACTGTATGTGCATTTCATTTTATATTAAAATAATTGCAGTGACAAAGATATGACTACGTGTGGATAGTTACGGTTATACGACAATGTATACCATGTAAATATAAACTAAGTATACAAAGAAACAGGAAACTGAAGACCCTATTCTTGAAATAAAATATATGTAAATAGTGTATTCTTACCTCCGATCACTGACAAATGAATTGCAACACTTCTTTCAGTTCCAGCCATATTCGTTGCAGAGCAATAATACATTCCATTGTCTGCAAAACTTGTAGACTTCAAAGTTAGGGATGGATTGTTAGGTAAAATCCCGTCTGTCCCGACAGCACCTTCATTTATTATTCTCAAAATACCGCTATTATTTTGTTGCCAGTTGACATGCATTAGTTTTGGAAATGCTGTAACATTGCAGACCATAGTTATGGAACTACCGAATACAACACTGTAGTTTGTCTTGAATGTTTGTATTACTGGAAGTCCTTAGATATAGAACATATGTCCACTGATTATGACAAAACAATTCCAGCATATTACTCCAAGTAAAATGTAAGATTGAAATAAAACAATAAGACAATAACGATCAAAACCAAGGAGTTAACAAAGACTCGAAAAACCAAAGGACATTTACATCAAAAGTTATAAATAATAAATAAAAAACAACACAAACTCGACTAAAAACCGAGGTGAAATCAGGTGCTCAGGAAAGGTAAGCATTTCCTGCACCGTGTGCAGCACCCGTCGTTTTATTTCTTTGTTCAGTTAGGTAATGATGGAAGGTTTTTATGACTGAGGTAGAATATCAGATATGATTTCTGACACCTTTTTGTCATAATAGCCAATCAGCTCATGATGGCGACCGTAAAATTTCTTGAGTGATGCCCTTAATTTGATTGATTCATAGCCCTGTTTTAAGATGTATTACAATGTACAACGGTCCCATGCTATTTCAAAAGTTGTAAGCACAACTTTGTAACTTTTTAAGTATTGTTACCAAAAAAAAATAAGGGATGGACAATTGAAAGTTGTTAAATATATGTATTTAAATTTGACTTATGAAGTCTAAGATCTAATTATGTCAAATAATTCATATGTTTGGGTTTTTTTGCGTTAAATATTATTCTTAATATTCAAATGCTTTTTTTATATATACCATCTTAGCTTCAATCGTGTATTATTTGTGAAGCATGAACTAATTTTGATATGTTGATTTTTATCTTAAAACAAATATCAACATGTGACTGATAATTGATTGATTCCCTTCATTACGCATCACGATTAGCATTACTTTAAAGCAAGAAATGTTTATATTAACGTTTTTTTGAAAAGTTTTGTTTTACGTATGTTCAGATTTACCTTTTTGAAATTTTTTTTTTGTCATTTTGTTTTTGACCTAGATTTGTTTGTTTTCATTTATTTGCCGTATTTGATGACATGCTTGGTAATATGCTACTTTTTGGTATATTTCGCAGTGTCCAGTGAATATTATTTTCTGTTCAGTAAGAACTTATCTAACTTCGAACTGTATTTGATCTAAAATGAACATTCATTGTTATTACCTCCATGTACGGTGATGTTAGCAACTTTACTTTTCCCAGTACCAACAGAATTTGATGCAATGCATCTGTACGATCCGGAATCCCTCATTGATGCAAAGGTGATAGTCAGTGATGGATTGTCTAGGGTCATTCCTTGTGTACCTGCTAATCCAGCTTCTAATTTTGAAGTTAAACCATTTGAATCCTTTTCCCAGTACAATTCAGTGACTTGTGAGGAAGCGTTAATCGAGCAATTAAGTATGAAACTCTGGCCGTAATCAACTACGAAACCATGGTTTATTGCAACAGTCGGAACATCTATAATGAGAATTACTGTTAAACCTCAATCCGGTAAAAAAAAATCATAAAGTATGCTAATAATGTTTATTATAACTATGCTTGGAAGTTATATAAAAATCAAATGTTAGCAGTCAGCTCTACAATATTTTAAGTGAATTTATATCTTAGACTGGTATCTGCATACATACAACTATTGCAAATATGTCTTTGTTTGAACACTTCTAGTATATATATTAGCTAAATTGTGTCAGATATATGGTTACAGATGATACTGTTGTGACAAGAATTCTAAATTGATCATTTGAGACAGAAAATGTGTACTTTAATTGACAAATAGGCATGCAGTAAGATGTGGACTGGAGACAGAGGTTGGATTGGATACTTTATATAATCTTGAATGTTGTAATGATTGACTGCTAAATATTACATTTATAGTATTTTGATGTGCTTTCAAGATGTTATCAACAGTTTTAAACAGGTTCTAGGGTTTTTTTTTCAGAAAATATGCAAATAGGGTAAGCTGGCAATAAATAAAGTCTTGTTTTCAAATTCTTTAAAATATTGAAACAGGGGAGGGTGTATAAAATGTAAAGTAAAGAAAAAATTAGAATATACACAGTGATTTCTTTAAGGCTATAATTCTGATAAATGAGTATTAATGTGAGAAAAACTGATTTTAGAGAGTTTTCTATTTGAATAAATGTTTTTTTAGGTTGCACTTTGTAAATACAGCTGTTTCTCAAAACAGGCCCTTTTGGGAAGATCTTGAATACTCATAGAAAATTAATGTTGTTTACATACTGGTTCCCAGTTAAGCTTTCTGTGTTCCATCTCACAGAGACGTAACTTGGGAATGTTACCAGTAAATATACACGTGCATAGTGTTTACATTTAAATATGTGGTAACCTTTCATTCGAGGTAGGGTAGTTAAGAAAATTAGTGTAGGTTTAAACTCTGAGAAGTTATGGGCATATAAACGTTGAAAATATGCTGCACAGCACTATATTTTGACCTTTGAAAAAAATTGTGGTGCATATGAACTTTCAATTCTAGGATAAGATTTTTTTCAAAACTTCATAGTAAAAGTGGTACATTTTTAACCGTAAAAGGAGTTCCTATAGGAAATTACATTGTCAATATTTACAGGAATTCAACCTCAACTGAGGAATTCAAAAAATTAACATTTGGTTTCCCTAATTCGTAAGACGACGATATTACAATTATTGGCATGTTAGTTATTATTATCTAAACAACTTACCTTGACAATCAATTGTCACAAAAAGTCCTACAATAATAGATTTTATCTTATTATGGCATGATTATACCTAAAACAATGTTTTATTAATACTGATTGCATGAAAAAAAGATTATTGATGAATTATCAAAATTAGTAATTTAAATAAGGAAAATTTTGAACGTTCAAATTCCAATCATCTATTGAAGAACATACATGTCATAAGATCGATCACCTATATAATCTGAATGCCAGGAAAAAAACTCATCATTTTAAAGGCCCTCTTTTGGCACTTTGAAATGAACAAAAAATATGAAGGCATTCACTTAAAATGAAGCAATCCTAAATAAAAATGACCTTGCCAACTAACAAAAATCACATAGTTTATATATAACAAAGGGAAATATCGATCTCAGAAGCCATATTCATTTTTTCATAGATTTAATAGAAAATTTGTATTTTGTTGCAAATCAAGCCATGTATTTTACAAAATGTTAACAACTCTATAACAAAGATTTTCCTTATAAAATTTTACAATTAGATAAGTCGTTTAATTGTCCATTTAACTTGTATCATAGAGATTTACGTTATAACATTTAACACGTCAAATAGTCGTTTAATAGTACATCCTTTTATTCGATATCAATCTGTTTCTATTATAATTGTTTCAAAGACCCATCGAACTAATATCTGACACAAAAATTGAGTAACACTTTTATAAACATACGGCTTTCAATAATGACGACTTAGGACGAACACTATAGAGATTTTTCTTTTTGAGCTTGGAACTTGAACAGCAACAATAGTCTACGTACGCATCCGTGTTCAGTTCGTCTAAAAAACAAACAAAAATTTGGATTTCGAACACCACTGTCTGATGCCGGAACGGGAAGGCATTAGTTGCAAAACATGTGGAACTGACATTATAGATGCCCAATTCATCATCAATTTAACTGAAAAGTCTTACCGTATTTTGGCGTGGTGCTTATTTTGCTTAATTCGGCGGATAGATGAAAATCGTAAAAATAAATTCCACGAAAATGTATGCATACGTTGAGAAGTTTCGACGATAAGATGGTTAACTTATTTTGTAAACGATATATTTTGTCCGGTAAAAAGACAAATAACGGTATGTGTAATTTTCAACAAGATAAATGCCAAAGGGCATTGCAATTAGATGTATTTTATAAATAGTTATCAAAGGTACCAGTATTATAATTTAATACGCAAGACGCGCGTTTCGTCTACATAAGGCTCATCAGTGACGTTCACATCAAAACAGTTTAAAAGCCAAACAAGTACAAAATTCCAAAAAGTTGTGCCAAATACGGCTATGGTAATCTACTCATGGGATAAGAAAATCCCTAGTTTTTTCAAAAATTCAAAGTTTTGTAGATAGTAAATTTATAAAAAAAAAATGACCTTATAATTGATATTCTTGTTAACACCAAAGCGCTGACTCCTAGGCTGGTGATATCCTCGAATTAAATGTCCACCAGCAGTGGCATCGACAGAGTGTGTAAACGCTTATTAATAAGTGGCACATAGAATACGGGAGTGAGGTACTCTTATCGGATAATTACCTTTATTGATTAGTGTTAAACTATATTATGAGAGTTGCAAACACTCATGATAATTTTGTAACCTGATTAGTAAGTTTATTAACCGTAAATTGTAGAAGACGTTTGCATACCTGTAACAAATATCTAAGTTAGCGGTATTCGAATGAATAACTGTATCAGAATTTAATCAATAAATAAGAGGTGGTTTCGGTACCAAAAAAAAACGTAACAATAGATACTTGTTTGTCAAGATTTACAACTTTTTACTGCAACATTTAAAAATCAACCAAAAGATTTAATTGGGAATTAAGAATCCACCAAGATTCGTCGTGTATTTTGTTACCCCGAAGTTGCGAAATTTTACACTCGTAAACATATATTCATATTTCACCGCGAGTAACGATGATCTTAATTGTAAATAAACAAATGTTGTCTAAGGATTGGTTTTAACCTTTGCATTTTGTTACACGTCGGTGAATGAAAGCCCGTCTAAATAAATGTATGTTAGACCCTTATTTAGACGTCGCCCACAGTGCAACCGACTTTATTTACCAGCATTAAAACAGGCCCGGTCATTCAATCCTTTCTATGGAATTTAACACAATACTAATCATCCTTATCTTACATCACCTCTCTGTAGACAAAAGTAAGACTACTTGATTCAACGATTTGGAACTGCGACACCAAATGGAAGCGAAAACAAAATTGATTTAATTTTAAAGGTATTCAATCCAGTCCGTCCTATAGCTCGGTGAATGTAATGGAAATTTCAGCTCTATTCCTAGACGAAGACGCAGTCACGGTCATCGTCATTAAACATCCCCTACTCTTCATAATGTTTATAATAATGAACTGCTGCCAATCATACAACAGCCGTTATAGGTATTTATCACATTCACACGAAGCTTTCGTCTTCACCTTTATCAATACTTCACTATCTGTACAACTTATTTTAGAAAACTACTGTTACTAACCCGCATGCAAACCAACACAAAATTACAGCTATCATTTCTGATATTGCAAGTCACAAACATTTCAAACCAGTCCTTTTTTCATAAACTTTTGTTTGCCAACTAATGTCTCGATGCCATCGAATTCAGTCGCTAATGAAGATATATATGAATAACGAAATAGTCTTTCTTGTATTGAATTAGAGCAAGTCGACCTTTTGTGAAGCAAACATGTGAATAAAACTTGAATCCACCTTTGAATCATTAGTTTATAAGTTCCGCAGATCTTAATATATATGTGGATGTGGCAGACAATGTAGATTCTGCTATTTCTAGTTTTGAGAAGAAACTCACAATTAAGTCATTTCATACTTAAAAGATTCTCAATAGATATATATTTAAAATTTGCGATTAGGTCTGCAGCTAAGTGGCAGACGGTCAGTACATAAATATAATGAGCTATCGAGTTATTCGAACGTTGAAAAAAATATGGGAAGCTCACGAAAGGACATTCAAAAAAATAAAGTCAGCTAGCTATTTGACGTGCAAAAACAGCATGATCGATAAAGATGTCAACAGAGCAAATGGTTTGTCATATTTACAGAAACAAAGAAGTGGAAACTCTGGTGGTAACAGTATTTAATTTCACCTCTTCCGTCAGGAGAGCCAATAACACTTTCCGAGGTCTTTTATAAGGCTGAACGGTTGATTCTGCAGATTTTAAGTTTAAAAAAAGAGTGAAACTGGGATTTTTTTAGAAAAGAAAAGAGTATGTTATTATTTCTAATTTTATAGTCTCTTATGTCCTGTAAAATTATTATGCTCTTATTTGAGTTTAGATTTAATATGTACATTTAAGATCTTTTGGTATTTAAGAAAAATCGAATGTATTTGTCTTTCGCTCTTATAATTACATGATTAAGAAACTATCATATACACGAGTCAGAAACGTGATAAAATATGCTCTTCATAGCATTGGAAAAGAGTTCGGCTTAAATTGCTTTCGTTCAGGTGAGAGCTGCCATGGCAGCTGGAAACGATATATCGTATAAGCCTTTTAAGTTACACGGTCGCGGGAATTCAGACTAGGAAAAATATGTTATGTATCTGAAGATGACTACTGCTCTCTTTTTGCATCGACCTGGTCACCGTAACAGATGAATTCAGAAATGTGTTTTTCTATTCAATGTAAAGAATGATAGGGTATACAGTTTTGGTTTGTATTAGGTTTCTGAAAGCAAGTAGCGTTGTGCACAAATATGTTTTATGTTCGTTTACCTAGTTTCTATTGAAAGAACAGGTTTAAATTTTCGGTCAGTGTAATAAGAAAAACATCATTTCTTTTTGCAGTTATCGAGGTTTGGCCGCACCCACGTAGGTTACAAAAGTGTAGGCATATTTATAGAAGTCCAGAAGTGCTATGAATTTCAGAGACCAACATATTGTGTGGAGCGTTGGTGGCCGAGAGGTCTAAGTAGTAACTACTTTAATCACTAGCAAGTCAACACTTAGGTTGTGAGTTGGAGCCCCGCTCGTGCGGGTACACTCGACTTTAATCTTAACTTACTCGGATGTACAGATTTCGTATCGAAGGTCGGTGGTTTTCTCCGGCTTCCTCCGTCAATAAAAGATGGCCGCCACAAGGTAGCCAAGATGCGGTACTTCAAAGCGGCGTTACAACACAAACAATCAATCAATCAATCAATATTTGGGTCCCTAATGTGTCAAATTTTCCATAGGCTTATGTGCAGACTTCGGCAAAACCACGAAACTAAATATTCACGAACAAACACGTTTTCCTTTATCCATGAAAATAGGTACCCAGGAAAATAAACGAATCCCCATTATACAGTTTGGATTTGTATAAGTTTTCGAAAATTAAGTCGTGTTGTGCTGATATATACTTCATGTTCGACTGATGGAATTTAGAACATACAATAAGTTTACCTGACATTAGTAGAATGAACATCGAAAACAGACTTGTCTGTCTCATTTTATGTCTAAAAAGTAAAAATAATTACAATACATTATTAACATAATTCCGTTACAAAACAATTAAAAGAACTATATGTAATTTCACATTTGATTCTCTTCCTGAGGTAGATTGGTGCGTGTGTACAAAATAGACATTTCATTTAAACCGTTATGTACAAAAGAAATAATGTTTATCAAATAGTTTACTGTGTACAAATATCCTCCGCTAATGCCAAACTATTTTTAAATGTGAGGTTTTTCTTCAAAGAAGACATTTTGGCTGCATATGGATACATTTTGGCGTTTTATTAAAATGAACACGTCTGGGCGTTCATAAAAATCAATACGTTCAGGCTGAAAAGGGAACACGATTATGTGCGTTGAAACATCCATTCATGTTTTGCAGTTTAATGTAATTTTCTTTGCTTGAATGTCTGTTTTTGTTTTCATTTTTGAGTAAGTTTCTTGTAAATTTCTATTTTTGTGGTTTATTGTAGCGTACATCAATGTGTGCGATATTCTTGTTTCCCTTTAGAATATATTTAAAATCATTTGACTCCTTCACATCGAAGGAATCAACGGCTATATAACTTGTTTCTAGTCGGTTATAGGCATTGTTTTGTACTTACAAAATTGTTTTAAAAATGAAATGAAAATACACATTCTACTTACGTTTATAGTTTATTGAATCATGTCGCCATTTAAAAAAAAATATTCAACACAACAAGTCTATTAAATAAAGTCATGGTCTAAAACGTGTTTCCATCGTAATATCGATTTTTATCATTAAAGGTACAATTTACTATTATTCAATATATATTTACTGTAAATGTGTAAATCGTCGTAACTTTAAATTTTCCTTTTAACTTTTACAATTCAGGTATATTTGGTTATGTGCATGTCAAACGAAGGTTTGAGTGCAATATATAACGCAGCAAAAGAACAAAAGGAACTTTAGCTTTGAAATAATTTAATTCAAGCATGTGAGTATTTTTAGAATTATCTTTTTTCCAGAATTTAAATCTTCCAATCTATTCACTAAAGATGCTTTTATATTCGGAATTGTCGGTATTGTAATATAGTATACGTCGATTGAACACGGTAATATGTTTATACGCCACAGAAAAAGAGATATGTAAGTAATAATGTTTTTGACACGTCCGTTCGTCTGTCATTTCTTTTTTCAGTAAGTCAGTTCGTCCGTCCGTATGTAGGTCGGTCCAGTTCTTGTCACCACAACTCCTTTGAAATAGAATAGAATTAAATAAAACTTTGTAGATACCATGAACATACTACGGAGATGTACATATTGTCAGATAATAATAATGAAATTTTGTTACGGACTATTTTCGTTTTAGAATTAAAGCTTTGGCCTAAGGAAATGAATACAACAGTTTGGCATTGTAACTCATCTGAATCGGCACAAACGAATTTCCGAAAACTTTATAGATAATAAAGACGTGATATGTAAAGGCGCATACACACAAGGAATGTTGTTCAGATTTTGTAACAATTTTGTAGGAGAAAATATTTTGCTTGCCAAGTGGCAATGTGGGGGCGTTGCGCATTTGTGCTTGTTCACAAAGGTTTTTTTTTCATTTTAAGATTAAAGCAATTGCAGTACCGGATCAAAATAGAACTAAACAAAGGCAAACAAGACCAAAAAAACTTACAAAAAGTTATGATGGCCTGACGTTGCATAAGTGCAGCATTTAGTCTAGATCTGCATTTACCAGTTTTCGAGCACATGAAATTCTTGAAAAAATTTAAAAATGTACTTGAAAACGTCGAATCCTGAATTTGAAACAAAAAAAAATATTTCTTTGACATTGCAATACCAATTTGAAATATTATGTTCGACTTTTAAAATGCCTTTTAAACGACAATTTCAGTATTGGAAAACGATTTGTTTGCGACGTCAGTTATGGAATTGACATCATACTTCACTGATTGAAATGTTGCGTTACATATCATTCATAATTTTGTTTGAATTTTTCAATTTTAAACTTATCATCTTCGTGTATGTGATTGCTTAACTGTAGAAAGCAGATGTCTGCTTCACATTGCAATCTTAACTTGCAACTTTTAACTAGGATCTACGTTAACAAATCGGATTTGTCCTCAAGCATAGCAATAAAAGAAAGGCGAAAAATACTAGAGGGATTATATTGAGTTACACCTAGAAATACACAATGAGCGTCGATGTTTTTAAGCCAGTGGGTAGTCAATTTATTTCCAATCTATTAGTTTGACTGTCCCTCTTTCATAGATCGAACATAAACTCACAACACCATAGCTAAAAAAGAAAAAAAAACAGAGAAAAACTACCCAAGACACAACATTGAAAACTAAAGACTAAGCAACACGATCTCCACTAAAACAGGTGCTTCGGAAGGGTAAGCAGATCCTGAACCAAATACCCATTGCAGATCGTGTGTTGCTTGAAATTCTCATTATTTGGATATACTTAAGAATAATGATATTTGAATGGGAATAAGCTAACTTTAACAGAAACATGTTATTGTGATCTCGGTCAAAATAGTTTTTAAACTTTTTGAACACAATACCGTTCTTCCATGAGTACGGATATATGGATAATAGTTTTGTTGTCAGTCAATTTGTTTTAAAGTATTATATTGTTTTTGACCTTGAACTCCAAACGAGGTATAAAAAACGTATGTATAGAATTTAGATTCAAATCGTAAGACTTTACCAATATGATATGTCATTTGTCTAATGTTGGTGAACAGATTTACTTTTTAATGTCTTTTAAATATCTACCACTAAATAGCAATTATTTTTTGGACAATTTATTTTTTCCCATTGTATCTAAGACTTTGGTATTACGTTTGTCCTTGGTGTAATTTTATTTCAGCAAACAAAATTAAAAGAGGTGTGGTGATATACATTTAAAACATATTTTGAATAACCAACATATACATATGAACATTAAGTTTTAAATGATTTATAGGTGCAACGGAGCGGGTATAATTTAAAAGAAAATATTGCTATATCAATTTTATATGATTTATGCTACAAATTTTATTATTAATTGATCTACGTAGTACTAAAATACTGTTGAATAGTAGATGGATTATTTGTTTTCATATTGTTATTGCAAAATATAACTTAGATAGCTCATACTGATACTACTATATAACTTTAGTATAGACAACACAACATTCGTACAAGCTTTAGCCGGCAAATGGTAACATGCATAACGTTTATTGAAAATGTCAACATATTTTTAATACAGTATTATATAATTTTTAAGACGGTTATCTCTTTCCTTTTAAAAAATGTACACATCATATAAAACATGTTAAGTTATTCAAACAAATTCATGTCACATATTTAAAATTAAAAATATTAACGAACATATAGTTACTTTAAATTTTGGGTACACACCACATAATGCGTACACTTAACGCACATTACAGCAGCGTTGCACTTATGCATTACTTTATCCAAATAGATACGTCGTTTGTTTACTATAAATTCTTTCATCCAAATGATATTCTTAAATATGTTTTTTTTCCGAATTCATCACTCCATGTTAAAAACTACATTTTATATTTTTAACCATGTTCGTAATATCCAGATTTTGTGAATGTGTTTGGCATTGGGTAAGAGCCAGTTTGTAAAAGAAGGCTTTGTTTTGTAGCAAAAGAATCCAAAACAGCGCCATAACATGAAACGTGGTTTCCCTGATCACAACATTTATAGGTTTCAATTTTTTTTTAAAACGAATTTCCTGGATGCATAAGTGACGATCCATTGCTTTCATAAGGTTTGATAATATTTGCACAAATACCACAAAAACGCTAGAAAGTATTATAAAGTACATTTAGGCGTTAGTTTCCTTTTTTTATGAAAAAAAGTGCAGGATATTCTTGACTCGGGATTTTGAGTATCTGCAATTGAGATATGAACAAACTTGATTTTTTTTTAATTTTACATGTTCACCCAATATATGTTGCACTTCGGTAAAAGAATTCAATTTCACATAGGAACTTATCTTACGCGTAAATGTATCACTTGTACTACAAGGTTTCATAAAACAATATATCATAGAATGTAATGTACATATGCACTATTCATTTGTGCCACAACATGTGGCTGTGCAGCATATTTTCAACATTTCGAACTTCAAAGAGTTTTAACTTTGAATTAACATCCGCTCATATGGTTTTCATCAAAATTCAATGTGGCTGCTATTCATTGCATTTATACTTTGAACATTCCCGAGGTGTTTTTGTTTTTGTTATGTATGTCAGATGAATCATAGGTATTAAATATTGGTACTAGTAGGTAGATAAAACAATACATATATATCTATGAATATTCTCTCCCTAAGAGAGGTGTAGATTTCAAAACAGATATATTCAATGCCATTGTTTCCGTTTTATAACCGTTATTTATTTAAAGGATTGCTAGCTACAAAATACAATGAATTTTATAAATACAATATCTATCAAAACTTCTCTTACGCTTGGTTAAACAAACCTTTGATTAATTTGCTTGCTATATTTGTTTGGGTGTTTGTAAACAACAGGTAAGTAGTCTATTTCAGTGTGTTTACTATATACTGGAATTTGATTGGACAATAAACATTAAATTCATTTCATGTCAATTCTTATTGTCCAATCAATTCCCAGTATATATAAAAACTGACTGAAACTCCGCCTACCTATTGTTTGCAAACAACTATGCAAACATAGCAAGCCAGTTGACCAATGTTTTGTTCTGGATGCTTTTATAAAGGAACTGTAATATAAAACCATTCTGTTATATAACTTATAATTTTAGACGATTAAATGTCGTTTGAACGAAAATAACGTATTCACTAGTATACTCTGTTTATTTGAATCTAGAAACCTTCATCACATCACGCACACAATTCACATTTAAAGGGAAGCTTGAATGTTACATTAGTAGTTGAAGTTAAATCGAAGTGTTGTTCACTAAAAACCCTTGCTCCCTAATGAAATATTAATAATCAGAGCCTCCACATGTATTTTTGTCCATCTGATGAGTTAAACCTTTTTCAACTGATTTTTATAGTTCGTTCTTATGTTGTACTGTTATACCACTGTCCCATGTTAGAGGAGGGTTGGGATCCCGCTAACATGTTTAACTCCACCACATTCTGTATGTATGTGTCTGTCCCAAGTCAGGAGCCTGTAATTCAGTGGTTGTCGTTTGTTTATGTGTTACAAATTTGTTTTTCGTTCAATTTTGACATATATTAGGCCGTTAGTATTAACGTTTGAATTGTTTAACATTGTCATTTAGGGGCCTTTTATAGCTGATTATGCGGTATTGGCTTTGTTCATAGTTGAAGGCCGTACTGTTACCTATAGTTAATTTCAGTGTTATTTGGTCTATTGTGGAGAGTTGTCTCATTTAAAATCATATCACATCTTCTTTTTATTTTATATGCATACTAATCATGCGAAAGTCATATATATCACAAAGATGCAAGGATAAAAGGCTGTTAACAAATTTACATTGATATTCTTGAAATGTTAAGAAGGATATTTTGAAAACAGGCCTTTTTTTTGGATTAAGCAAAATTTTATCCTTTAAAATAACATAAGTTTAATTTCGAGCATTAACTGCACATATTTTTAAGTTTCATCGCGTTTCGGTGAAAATTCACTCGGTTTAAATATTGTTGTGTTCCATGATCATATTTCTTTGACAGTGAAAATATCTAAAATATATGCATATTAGTTTTAAATGAAAGATGAATTCTTTTTTTATTTTCAGAGTTTTGATAGTATGCAAACAAATATGCTGTTAATTTTTGGGATGAGTGTGTTCATAGGTAATATACATATAATTCTATGAAGAAGAAAAAATGTCTAAGGGTAATTAAATAATAAAACTTGAGTACAATCCCATACATAAGGACAGAGATCCTCATTTTCGTCATTATTGCGTTTGCAATATAATTGTTCTCATGCTCTTCCTAAATATTTACAAGACGGTGCATTTACCTATATTTGTTTACTTTTATAATTTGTCAATATGATGTATAGTTTTCTCATTGACACGTATACCACAACTTCTTAAAGCCATCAACAGTATGAATAGTACTGTACCCGACATATATTCTGAAAAATAAACATCTTGTTTAGAATATTTGAAAATCAAAATTTATTCAAACTTGATGATTGATTGTTGGGTATTTAACGACCAGTGTCAAATATTTCATTCCAACAAATTAAGAGCTGATAAAACGACATAAAGACAAAAAGTATAGTCAAAGCTAGGTAAGGAACGAGAGATTCTATTGATATGAGAGACATATTGTAAATTTTTTAATTAAAAAAAATTGTAACAGCAGATCTTATTAAGACACTATTCGTATTTCTAAGCAAAGTGCTTCAGTACTTGGTACTGAGCTGACTATGCCATTCGGTAACATGCATAAACGGTTGTAATTTTACTACTTCAGATTCGCATTACGCCAACAAATGTATGTTTTGGCTTCAAACTATCTGACTTTATTAAAAAAAAAAATGGCGTGAACGAAATTGATATTAACTTATTAAGTACAAAATAGGTAAGACAGGCAGTTTACAAATTGAAATATGAAGTATTTTATTGTACATAAGGACATTTTGTTTGACTTTTACCTCTATTTCAGAACTATTCAAAGGATCTGTATTTGCAGGTAAATTATTTTCTGTTTTCCACTCAGAATATTTATTTAGATTATTAAGTATATCTATTTCAAATTTATTGCTGCTGATTCCATTGCATCAATATATGTCAAATATTGATAACCTATAAATATTTACTAAGTGGCTTTTTCAAACAAGATCACGGAGATATTAGCCAAAATCTATATTTAATGAAAGTAATGCACAAGAAAGGTCATCATATTTGTCGGTCATAATTATCCTTTATAAAATTTTGAAAGGACCTTTCAGGAAATAATCAGTTTTGAAGACATCCCTTGTTTCGCTACTGGGATATATACGTACACCATGTCGTTTTTTTTTCTCAAATTTATGTGTAATTATTGTGTTTCTGTCTCCGCATCATGCTACCCTCTGACTTTACCGTAGACAAAAATGTGAGCATTCTAACTTCTCCTTAAGGTTCTTAGCAAACTTATGTACAGTGATATCTTTATATATAATGGAATTGTAATTCACCATATTTAAAAGGGGTTTCTTCTCCATCTCCGAGCGTACGTCAAGTGGAGCATAAATATATACCTAGTTGGTCAATTCCACAAGTTGACTGACATTTTCCGAAAAGTCATTTGCAGGCTTTTTAGCTCATATGGCCCATAGGGCAAAGTGATTTTTTCTCATCACTTGGCGTCCGTCCTCGTCGACGTTACCTTTACAAAATTCTTCTCCTCTAAACCTACTCGGCCAAATTTAACAAAATTTTGCCACAATATTGAGTTTGAAAAATGTGTTCGATGACCTGACCAATCAACCAATATGGCCGCCATTGCTTAAACTAGAACATACGGATAAAATATAGATTTTGGCTTATATCTCCGTGATCTCTGAAACCAATTATGACTGGGTAAAATTGTTTATCAGGTCAAAATCGATCTGTCCTGACATTTTCTGACGAACTGGACAACCTGTTTTTGGGTGGCTCCCCCTAAATTAATAAGGAAGTTTTGGTGTTCGAATGCCTAAAATAAAATGCTCTTTGACTCTCATTTTTCCTTTGATAATTCTTTTATAAGTATAATGATAAGCTTTCTTTTAAAGTGTTTTAAAATTTCAATTATGTTTTAATAGATTTGAGAAGCTATGAAAAGTCGAGAGAGAGCATTTTCCCGCCAAAAGTTCAATTGCTAATATCTCAAAAACGAGCACATTGACCTTTATATTATTTTTGCTCGTACGTTAATTTTAGTAAATGTTGTCAACATTTTTTTAAGAATTCTTGATAATTTAACAAAGAAATAAAATAAAGTTAATGGTAAGTGCGGTTGTAATTATCAATTAAAAAGAATTCGTACTGTTGTAACCGAGTTAATCTGAGAGTTATAAAAGTAAAGGAACAAGTAAAATATCAAGACTCATATTTGGTGAAATAGGGATAACTACAAACTACATTTTTTTATTTTTTGTATTTCACCTTAAAATGTGATCTTACACAAGCATATCATATATTAGTAAAATTCAATCATCGGAAAGTAGTGTAGGGTTGGCAATAATACCACATTTCCGTATTTTATACTCATACAAACTAATACAGTTTTGCAACTTAACTGGCAAATTGATGTTGCCAATTCGAACCCTGTATTCATAATTGATGTATCACATGAAATAATTAACAAATTTTCATATTGATATAAGACTTGACGAGTACATTGTTTTCAAAATATGACGCTTGAAATATAATTAATTACAGGAACATCACCAAATGTCACGGCAACAAGACCGCTGTACAATGCTGAAATTGGAGACAATGTTACTCTTGATGTATCAATATATTCGCCTGATAGTGCTTTACTTTCAATTGACTGGTTCTTCCATCAAAAAGGTTTTGATCAAAAACTTAACGTTAGTGCAAGTGACAAGTATATCGGAAGTACATTGGAGAGGCCATCGCTGCTTATAATAAATATAAGAACATATGACACGGGGAACTACTCGTGTGTTGCTAAAAATTCATATGGAACGGGAGAAAGTGAACTGATTTTGCTTGAAATTAAAGGTATATTTTGACATTAATGAATATTGCAATATTTAAAGAAGTTGACTTTTCTGTATTATACTTCATCAACTGAATCAAAGATATTTATATCACATGCTTTTGTTTGATAATCAAATAATACATTCAAAGACAAAGTTTTATATAACATGTTTTAATTTACATTGCTCCTGAAGTTACAATTCATATATCATAGATAGTATCACCACATTGGTTGTGCAACGATTTTATCACATCAAGCTTATTATATACGACATAATACATCACTTACATCAAAACAAAATATTTCTGCGATTCAACTAAACATTACGTATGCTTACAAATCGCAGCATATTCAAATGAAAATTTACATTATGTAGGCATATTGTCTTCAACATTTTCAAGTCTTGGTGTCAGATAAAATTACAATCTGTAGGATCCTTGTTTTCGGATTTTGAACTTGTACTTAAAGTAACTGGATTGTTTTTCCTTTTAATTTAACAGTTTAAGGTCCAAATAAGTGAATAACACATCTTCCATTTATAACTGTTGCTAAGACAGTGCAACATTTAAGCAAGTGCTATAATGGAAAAAAATATGTTGTACGTTGTTATGAAGGAATTATTTTCTCTATTTTTTTTTTATATTTGTCGGATACTAAAGCTTCAATTGAGTTTGAATGTCCCTTTGGTATCTTTCGCCCCTCTTTCACAATACCACTCAAAACAATTTTCATGGCAATGATGGTATTAAGGTAATTTAATATATTTTTGACTACAAATGATAAGACAAAACACACTGTCTAACAGAAACCATAACAGAAATATCAAAAATAAATACATGAATGTTGGATGTACGTAATACCGATACTGGTTGTAAAGCAATGCAAATTCCCATTCTGTATAACAGTTAATATATTCGGAAATAGGTCACGCTCATTACTTAGCAGAAAAAAGACATAGATGTTAAATAACATTCTAAGACGGGTTAAAAATTATATTTGTTTAATATGACACAGACACATCGTATAGATCAACCAATTCGTGATGGTTTCCAGGTTACATCCGCCATTTGCTACATAAGAAAATACCTGTACCAAGTCAAGAATATGAAAGTTAGAATTCGTTCCTACGATGTGTTTGGGCTTTTTATTTTGCCATTTGCTTCAGGGCTTTTCGTTTTAGTTTTCCTCGGAGTTCGGTATTTGTGTTGTTATTTTTGGTTATTGTCACAATAAAGAGCTACGATATAAGCCTATAATACGCCAGTTGCCTTTTTAGATAGTTCTTATTCCTGACATAAAAGAATCAGGTCAACTAGAAAGTCTGTGATTTTAGAGGAATTTCATTTTGAAGATCAAGATCGTCGCAAAGTCATATAAAAAAAATTTAAAAAAAAAGTATAAACAAGTCATCAAAAATTCAAGAAAACAACTCAAGCCGTTTTTGAGTTAAGTTGGAAACTGGAAATTATCTCGTGTGTATCACTAAAATCTCATAACTTGAAAAAGAAAAATCTTAAATTTATAAAAATTCAAAGATAACGCACGTCAATAGTTATAAACAAGTTCAATGAAAATTGGTGAAAACGTTTTTGACTTAATGACAAAAGTGAAAACGACGGACGGACACACGATAGGGTAGACGAACATTGGTTTACCATAATACGTCTAGTACAAGAAGGATATATGGCATTTAATTGTTTTTAGAACCGTTATAGTGACAAAATTCAAAATGAGATTTATAGATTATCGTTGGTAGTGTAAGCGATATTTTTTTTCTCGCTTGAGCTGCCACGGGGAAAGTGAGAAAAAGCAATCGAGCTGTGATGATCAATGTTAATCTGTTTATCGCTATTTTGCCTATGCTGATGTGATGCTTACATTGCCATGTCACGTGCACCCTCAGTTTCTAGCGATAATTTTTCATATCACTCTTCTGTGATGAGAATGGAAAGTTTCAGTCAGTAGGATCAAAGGCAATTTCGTGAAAAGCAACAAAAACAATAGCCATACTATACATGCGAGGTTACGTATGTAATCATACCCTGACATAAAAAGACGTCTATGATCAACAAAAATGAAAAATTAATACATACCAAATTGCCTCACGACACAGAAAAAAACCAAGTATACAGTTATTATGTATTTCATGTACAATATTAAAAAATGAAAATATATACCTGGTTTACAGTTTTGCAAGCAATGCTTGTTAGCTTTTAGCAGCAAGAGAGAATTCTGGTGTTATTGTCTTCGTTGTATTATTACTGATCAATATTATAAATAATTTTTTTTTCAGATAATCTTCCCATAGTTGATGCAGGACTTCAAGAATATTATGGACTTCTTGGGAAAAGAATGTTAATTACATGTTCAACTGCATTTTCTGACAATGAAATAATAGCAGTGTCTTGGATATTTCATGACATTCACAACAAATTACAAATTCAAATAAAACCGAGTTCTAAATATAAAATAGGGTTACATTCTAACCCATCACTCCTAATAAACAATTTAACTTTTTCTGACGAAGGGCTGTATAAATGTTATACTACTAGTAATTTTGGATCTGGATATAGTAGCTGGATATCACTCTCAGTTCAAGGTAAATTTCATTACCAAAAGTCTATAGTATCTGTTTGCAAGATAATTGTCGCTCCAACCTACTTATCAGTTACAGTTCTACTTCGTCAAAATTATCTCCCCCTTATGCCAGTTCATTTTACAATCGTTAAAATGTAAGCCACTATCTGGATGATTCGCTGCCAATTAAGCCTTAGCAAACCAATACATTTATCCACATAGCACCATAACGATCTGTATATGCCAGTTGTATTTTAAAAGACAAATGAATCTACTAGCTAATGAGCATCAGTTAATGTACTTGTCTGCATTCAGTCAACTATTGTCTTTTCGGATGTCATTTGGAATTTTCGAAAATTCCTAAAAATTCTAATTCAATATTTTGTAGAAGGGCAGAATAAACATTTTCAGTTGTTGAAGACTATAAACCCGAGATATCACACACAACAAAAGAGGTTTTTTTTCGAAGATATGCATTTTTAAGATCCAACTTAAAAGTCTGTCGTGAAGTAGTTTTTGTAGAAAATTGCTACTCGAACACACCTTGTCTGTTTTTGTGATTCATGAAAAAAGGTATCTCCTTGACCAGTACATTTCATTTTTATATTACTGTGAGTTTTAGATGTAATTAAGTCAACCTGTAGTCTTGATATAGAAAATGATAGAATCTTAAGCGAGATGATGTATCAAATAATTTTGCTTTATACATTTTAAAGACAAAATAGTCAACTCAAACACATCCTAACATAAAAAGGTGTGTGTAATCGATTATATCTTTTCGCTGCAATTGTTACCTATTTTGAGAATTATTTCTGGAGTTACATAATAAAAGGCAGAAACGAAAATTTTGGAACAAATAGATTGATATGTTCTTCGTCCGTGGTATTTGTGTGGTTTAAATCGGAGGTTATACGTTTTTTTTTAAATCCAACTGAAAAGACAGCCATGTCCCCGACTTAATATCTGATGGTTCTGCTTAATCATGTAATAGATAAATTGAAAACTTATGCAAATAGTATTTTTATGATAAAATACTTCGAAATTTAGCGGAGAACTGTCATTATATTTGTTTCTATTTACTTTTAAAAAGTTTGTTACAGTAAGCATTACAGTAAGCATTTGTCGCTTTTTCTAACAAAAAGCTTCGATTCCTTTGTTCTATTTCAACTGGGTTTCCGCCTACCTATTATTAAACCAATATAAAATTATTTTCAATAAACAAAGTTACATCGCAGTTCAATATTTTTACTGAAGCGTCTTAAATGAGTTTTTTAATGTTGGTATTATATGCATCATTAGTATGACCACGAACGTGTATGCATGGTTTTCTAACTTCTTTGTAACTTTTGTTCTCATTGATAGTTATGCTCTCTTATTCCAAGGGTAACTATGGAATTGAAGAAGGGTAATTATTCTTCCTCCTACCGGCAGTAAAATCATCGCGTATCGGGGGCGTCCGTTCAGATGTGCGAAATGTACAAATTTGCAACCATGTCCGGTCATAATTGGGACGTTAAATCCTACGTTTTGTGTTATGGGGTCCGTATGTCTCCTTTGTAAGGTTTGATTTCTATCCCTATCTAATATACCCTAATATCTCTTTTCTGACCTTCATTCAGGACACCTCTTTTTCGTTACTTATCTTTTATATTTATTGTTACTTTTCTCGTCCTGATTATGCATGCAATATTTGACACTGGACATTGAGCAAACAACACTAAATCAATCTAATGATTGTTGAACAAGGAATAATTTAGCCTTAGATCTTGATACTTGTACTTAATCCAAGGTCATATGGTTTTGGCAAAACATCTTATTTCCTTTTTAAAATCTTAATTTTGTACATCTAAATGATTCCTGTTTGCTGTGAATTGAACGAAGATAGAACATATCATTATTTACAACACAACTTTTATGACTTTGAGTTGGAAATGAAAAAACAAAATATTTAGCACAACGTAGATATCTTCTTAAAGTTATTATTAATGCCAAAGTAGAGTACTCATATTAAAATATCGTAAATGTATAAAGAAAAGACAAAATAAGGTAATACACAACACGATAGTATTGCAAAACTAAATGATAATAAGTATCGTCACCTTACTTTACCTTACAAATACTTACGAATTATATAATAATACTTCAGTGCGATCTTATAGAAACAATATGAATTGTTTTGTGTCATATATTAAGGTACTTATATATCATTTTTATATAGGAATGTATTTTCATTACGACAATTTTCCTAAAATTTTATGACTTCGATGTTCTTCATTAAAATTAAAAACAATAATTTTTTTAATTGATTATTTTTATAGATATTCCCATTGTCGATATTGGTTCTGAGGCACTCAATTCATCGTATGGAGATTCAGTTACTTTAGAATGTAACGTATCGTCACAAACTGCTTTGAATAAAATTTACTGGGAGCGAAATTCAAGTGGTACCGTAATAACGATTTCGTCAGATCTAGCTGGAATAAATGGGGTAACAATTGAAAATCCTGGACTAACCATTAATGTTACGACTTCATCCGACTCTGGTTTTTATACCTGTGTAGCTGAAAATAGTTATGGAATTGGCAAACGTATTCCGACAAAACTCAATATTAACGGAGGTGATTTTTTAACTTTTTTAAGACTTTTTATGTATATACTGGGGATCCATTTCTTTTCGTGGGTACCTACTTTCGTGGATTGATGACAAATTGTATTTTCAATTTTGAGGAAATTTGAATTCGCAGTTGTAGAAGGTCTGTATATAACCATAAAATAAAAAGGGTTTCGTTTAAATTCGTGGTACACGAATAACCACTAGATCATCGAAAATTGGTATAACACGAGGGATTATAAATCCACAATTATAGTTTTTTTCAATCAATATCAGTGATATCAATTACAAATGTATGTAAAAACTATCGAACTTGAAATGACATGTATATCTCGCATACACACATTTCCTTTTTGCTCGCGTTTTCAGGAAAACAAACAAATAGTTGCCTTCATTGTTTTTGAACAGACAATGTACCTTACCTGAACGACACCATTTGCGAATATGGTCTTGAGAAACGATGATAGTCCGTCGGAAGGGGACGATAAATGGCTTACCCGTGTAAAGAGGGAACCATTTATCTTGCACGTAAAAAAACACCCTTGTAGATTTCGAAAATGAGCAGATTAAAGCCGCTACAAGGCATCACTTCCATCCACAAAATGAAAAGGAATCGATATTAGTTGCAATAACTTGTTCACCAATCCACAATAACTAAATATGTTTAAACTAACCTAAATGATAGAAAAACTGAATTTCAGGTATACCATTTTTGCGAAAATTTCTATTTCAACATAGTTAATATAAAACAATAAGTTGCTGGTATCACAGATTTAATCAAACATGTAAGAGCGAAATGAAACCAACAATTTGCAATTACCAAAACACTTACTTTTCACAAAACGGGGATGAATAGTAAAAAACACCATTAATTGCTAATGTTATATCCGCTGTCACTACGAATTTCTTCTGGTCTATATCACTTCTGGTCCTAGTCGATAAACTTGTTTTTACTTTTTGAATACGTACCATCAAAAATTGGTTTAGATAAAGTCTACACAGTACTCTATAAGATTTAAATTCTTCGTATGAATTTCTTGGCAAAATCAATTCTAAAGGGTTTTTTTGCACTATAAGGAAAATGCCGAGATATTTGTTCCAAATTGGACTGCTGTCTATATATTATATTTAACTATTTGATGCTTCAAATGATTTGACTATTGGTAACTATTTAGATGAATGTGTCCCTTAACATAGTGACTCCTTGAAACAAAATAGTATCTCTAATATTTCATGTACAAACTTGAGTCTGGACTATTATACTTGTTATACGCCCTATTATGGAACCCCTCAAAACAATTATATTCCCGAACTGGTTATTAAATAGCCAATTCATATCCATAGCGTATGTTTTAATATACCAGGCTTGCGTACTGTATATTTTAAGGTTCTTTCTATCACTGTGACACAAGCAACTGGAAATAACTCAAGTTTACGGATTACGAGAATTACAATTTACAGGACAACATATTTTTTTTCTTTTCTTAACATGTGATCTGTCAAATTATAGATAGTCAATATGTTTAATTATTCATCATAACAAATATAACAAATATAAAATGCAGGAAAACAATAACATGAATAAAGAATACAGATTTTTAATAACAGGGATACCAGTAGTCAAGGCTCATGAAACAGTTGTAAACGTAACGTTTGGCATTAATATCACATTGCATGTTACAATAGACTCGGCACCTCAACATTTTAGTATTTACTGGACAAAGTGTGTTGGTAATGAAACTGAAATAATTCACAATGGAACGGTTGGTACTAGTGGTGGAACTGTTTCCTCTCCGTCACTGACCATACTGTTTGCAACTGCCTCAAATATTGGAATATACAAATGTTATGCAAGAAATGTGATTGGATCAGGATCAAGTGTAAACATTTCTTTATTGGTTGAAGGAGGTAAATTTTAGTCGTACCACTGAAGATAAAGTTTGATTTAAATTTCTTTCTAACTTTCCATTGAAGAAATGTGTTCTTGTCTCTCTTGATTATAAATTGTCTAAATCATCATGTTAAAATATAAATTATCATAAAAGACACAAATTCTGTGGCATTAGTGGTCCATATCATTTTGTCGTACAGATATTTTCGCTTTTTTGAAGAAGGTCGTGTAAAGATATACATCGGCACAGCACTTTCAGCAAACAAGTTGCTGAATAACCTTCTAGGGTTTCATTGAGGACTAAATGTTTCATCAGAAGCACATTTGTTATTAAGCGGTTCTATTGGTGAACACGATCAACGCTCTCAATACTTAAAAAAATATTTAAAAAAAACATTTAATTTTTATAATAATATTTTCATCCTATAACCATGAAATTAAAGTTATATTAAGCTTTAAGTGTATACATTGTTTTAAACATTGACATGGTTACTACGTGAAAACATAGCCGTCGCAATGGTTACGGAAATGAAATATAACATTAGAGTGACTTACGATTTCTGTCAACCAATCAAAATAACCCAATGTTTATGTAATGTAATAATTATTTTATACTACTTATGACTATTGACAAGGATTGGTATTGGCAAACAAATAGATTCGCCTTGTTCTGAAATTTACTATATTACCATGTTATCAATACTACCTTTGAACTGTAAATGCATCATTTTTTGTTTTCACTGGAAATCTTTTGTATACTTATCTTTGGCTTTCTTATAGATCAAATAGTTTGTGTATATCAATATATTTAGAAAAAATATAACAATGTTTTGTATTGTAATTTTTAAAATGGAAACTACTAGACGATTTGACAACACGAAGCTGTTAATCTTATTTTTAAAAATATAGTATTTTTTAAAATTAATATGTTTATAGACGTTCCTCTTGTTGAGGTTGAAGTAAGAGAACAGACGGCACACTTCGGAGAGAAACTTACTATACAGTGTAACGTCACATCTTCTCCAGTTCATAAAACAGTGTATTGGGAAAAGAGAAATGGTGACGGAGTAACAACACTGACATCTCAAACTAAAGGCATACGTGGCATTACTGTTGATACACCATCTTTAACTATTATGTTTGTAACATCAACAGATACTGGTAGCTACACTTGTTTTGCCAAAAATAGTGTAGGTGTGGGGAAAGTACGACGACAGAATTAAAAGTAATTGTTGGTAAGTAATTTTAAGGTTATAACATAGTGTAAAGCGCGTATAAAGAAAATGACAAAAATACTCACATAATATCGAAGTTAGTTATTTTTGAAAACTGACCTAATGAAAATGTTATAATGTAAGAAAATATTTACAGTCAAAAACAAGTCCAAGTAAAACCAAAAATGAACTGCAAAACCGATGTCAATTCTCCTGTGTTTCTTTTATTCATAATGTATTTTTTTCACGCAAATTGTTTATTTTTTGTCACAGGAAACATTTACAATGCAATAAAACCAATACCAATTACTAATATAAAGATTTGTTATACCTTAACAATTCCGATGACGTCTAAAAATGTTATACCGAATTAAAAATCAAATGAATATTTTGTTATGGCTAACTGTGTTTACAAGTTTCAAAATTCTATGTGACCCGGTTTTATAGCTATATTAATGATAATAACATGTTTTATTTGCTTTAAATTATTATATTTCTATTATCTTTTTTCCTATTTTTAAAGGAGCACCTACTGTAAACATTGGTTCTGTCTTTTATACAACAGTATTCGGTAGTGAAATAACACTTCAATGTATAATCATCGCTGATCCACCTGTAAGATATGTGTTTTGGCATAAAAATGTCAATGGATATCTTACATCCATTACGCATGGCACAGTTGGTACTCAAGGAGTATCACCAACATCGCCTTCCTTGACAATCATGTTCCCTGGCAAATCTGACCAAGGAGAATATACGTGTATTGCTGTAAATGACATAGGACAGCGTGGGAGTTTACCAACCGTATTGAGTGTTTCAGGAGGTATGATTTTCTTCTGTATTTTTTAAGGAAGATCCGTCAAAATTGGTGATTATATCTGCCAACCTAAACTTAAAGACAGATAAGTGGGTCTGCCTTTCATTGGTTACATGATCGGTTGTTACCTAAATGAAACCAATGATAAAAATACTAATAATTATATATTCAGTGATAACTGTATACACTGCGCTACTGCCAAAATTGCTATCTACTGCACCATTTTTGCTTATATCTTTGTTAAATAAGTTTTTTGTTTGTTTGAATTTTTTAGTCAGTTGTATTGTACGTATATGATATATGTCTACACAAGTTTAGCTGCTTGAATTCAGTTATTGTCGCATTTGCTAATTCTATCTATTTGGGTTGCTGGTCCATAAACATCTGTATAGCATGTGGAAGGTTTGACTAGCCGTAAAACAACATGACATTAAATATTCTCTTGTTTCGATGGTTGAAATCGTTCGATTTTATCAGTTTTTATGGAGTTATCAATTTTTAAATGGAGTTGGATTTTGTAAGTGTGTAATATAGTACTGCAACTGACCTTGAAAAAGATGCTTAATTTACGAGTTTTATATTCCGGAACAGCACATGGCTAAAAATTGTTGTAAATGATATCTCTATTTTAATTTTCGTATGATCGTAAAAAATTCTTTGTTCACATTTTTTAGGATTTTAGCACGTTTATGGGGTACCCATCATTTTCTGTCTTGGGTAGTCGCCTTATAATTATATTAAAATAGTTTTGTTCAATTTCGGGCTCTACTCGTAAATATTTCGATACACATATTATAATGAATCATCGGAATGATGAACACATACATATAACATGTAAAATACCATCCTCGAATGAAGAATTTAATCTTAAAGTTAAAAACGAGAAAACATACGATTTAGAGCCAGATATTTGTATGCAACAACCAACTTCTCTTGATTATCTGCTTTCCTTTGACAAAAGAGTAGTAGTGTATAATCTGGTATGTAACAATACACACACAATCAGGCAGTAAAAATTGTAGCGTCTTTAAATTAGTAACAGAACGCCAAAAAAGTGATCAATCTGATCAACAAGTATCCTCATAGCCTGATACTTTTATACGAACTCGCACTAAATGTTTTCTCCTTGTAGTTTGGATATGAAAACATGTTTATTTTGTGTAAAAAAAACTTTGAAAATGTAAGAAAGCTACACAAAATCGAATTGCGTGGACGTGTTGATAGTCTTTTGAGGTGCGCTAATGTGAGTAATGATTTATCCATGGTAAAGATAATCACTAGTACAGTTAATTATTTTCAAATGCAGTCTACCATGCATTCAGAATGCATTACCAAGTATTTACATTAAAGTCAGAAATTTTCATAGGATATTTAATTTTGTTTATTTCGTGGTAAGAATATATCCACGAAATTAAAACCCCAGCGAATATTTAACCTTCATATAATACCACTTACATTTAAGGAAACCTCAAAATTAAATCCCCATGAAATCTTATAGAGAGACAAAACCACGAACGTGTTAAGGCAGACTCTTGTGCAATCAGGCAATACAGTAACTGAGAAATCAGAACATGACATTACTTTCAAGTCATTAATAACAATTGTTAATGATGATCTGTTATTTCACAAAAAGAACTTTTTTAAGTCGCAAATCTTTGACATATTCCAATCACTTTTACCCATAAATGTCTGCGATACATACCAATGTCCCAAAACTTCAGAATCAATGAAAAACTAAGGATTTTCTTATCCCAGGCATAAATTATCCTAGCCGTATTTGGCACAACTTTTTGGAATTTTTTATCCTCAATGCTCTTCAACTTTGTATTTGTTTGGCTTTTATAACTATTTTGATATGAGCGTCACTGATGAGTCTTATGTAGACGAAACGCGCGTCTGGCGTACTTAATTATAATCCTGGTACCTTTGATAACTATTTACACCACTGGGCGGATGCCTCTGATGGTGGAGGTTTCGTCCCCGAGGGTATCACCAGCCCAGTGGTCAGCACTTCGGTGTTTACATGAATATCAATTATGTGGTCATTTTTATATATTTCCTGTTTACAAAACTTTGAATTTTTCGAAAAACTGAGGATTTTCTTATTCCAGGCATAGATTACCTTAGCCGTATTCAAATTTTGGATCCTCAAAGCTCTTCAACGTTGTATTTGTTTGGCTTTTATAACTTTTTTGATATGAGCGTAACTGATGAGTCTTATGTAAACGAAACGCGAGTATGGCGTACTAAATTATAATTCTAGTACCTTTGAGAACCGTATGTTGTCCCTAAAGATAAAATTCGTAAATGTATGGCTATTACATAATCTATCGTGTATGTAGCAAAATCAGCATTAACCCTTTCATATGGGCCTGGTCGTGCAGTTATATCATGAGTACGAGTCACGAACATTGACATAAACTTTGTATTTACATGGCTTTTGTGATTCCTATGCAGAAGTAAGACACTATCTGACAAGTACGAGGTTGACTGGTTGGAAAGCTAAATTTGACCACAGTTATTTGAATAAACTCCGTGTAAAGATAGATGCTAGTTTAGCCAGACTAACCCCATGCGAATCAACTTTTCTACAGCATGTCATGAGAGCTTCACATTAGATCACTATTTGGACTTTCTAAACAATATCACAGCCACCACAGCAATCACCTTTGGATTTCAGCTGGGAAGACACAAATGGATTAACCCAAACCTTTTGAAAGGGACAAATGTCATCTGATACCTACAAGATTTATTTATAACCTGCAAAGGGAAATCCTTGTGCTCAAAAGGCTGTGTTTGCTTTGAACAAAAGCTGTCATGCACCAAACTTAGTCCGTGTCAAGGAAGTGGAGCGTGCTATAATTCTTATACGCGTACTGATTCCGCAAATGATGACGAAGAGATTGACTTATAGCTACGATTCTTGTAAACACTTACTAACTGTCACGTTTTGATTTTTTACCATACAGTTAATCCCTATTTATTGAAGACTGGTTATAATATATAATTCAAACTCCCATTATAATCAATCATTTTCCTAAACAATTGACGAGTTTTCACATTATCAGGATAATACCAATAAGACAATGCATTAAACGGATTTCTTTTTACACTTAACCAACCGCTTAATCAATGCAAGTCACACTCATGATTTTTCTTAAACCTCGCATTCGCCTTGGTTGACTATGATTTGTTTTGTGTTATAACTAATTTGTCCGACTTTGTAAATACACAATATTTATTTATCTTTAGCCAGATATATTTATTCAAGACAAACAAAACATTTTGAAAGCATAATGAAGGGGTCAATTCGACATAAACCATGCAATATTTATAAAATCGTCCAAATCGACAATCACAACTTTTTATACATCATCTTAATCGTTAACATAAAATAAACCAATTTCACCACTGAATTTTTCCAAGAATCGTATCTACTTTTAGTAACAGCCTGATTTGTATAATTCTGTAAATTAATAATGAAACCAAGGAAAAATCCAACTTGTTGTATGCCTTTTAAGACTTACCCAGAAGCATATTAAATGGGGTAGTTAAGTTTTGACAGTAATGTCAGCTGGAATCCATTCATTTTGCTATGTTATGATCAACACAAATGAAAATTTAAACAATTTGGCACATTGCCAGGAGCACGGACACAAAGACGGGGTTTTTCATACATGAATTTACGTGGTTTTTATTCGCTTCTATCTTGCAAGACCCATTCCGGATATGTTTGCAACTTATATCGGTTTCAACTATGGGGTATATTTTATATCCAAAAAAAATATTAAGCTTGGCAATGACTATTAAATGTTGATTGAAGCCTTGGAAGAATTGTGATTTTAGTTCAAAATTGACACATTTGTATTTTAATTTTCATTACATTCTAAACATGATTGGTAATTAAATGGCTCATAATCATTTGAAAAAGTAAAATTAATTTGTCTAAAAAATTAAATACGACGTTTTTGAACTACAAGTTCAAAAATCAATAAATTGTCTGAAACAAGGGAGTCCATCTTTTATGCCCTTGAATAAGATCTCATGTCAGCTCCCAGCCCCTGCTCCCAGTGATGGTTCGGCAGTTATTGTCTACAGTGGAGTTTGCGACCTTGATGATTAAGAAGGAGCATGTGGGCTATTCCAGCAATACACATCTACATATTACAAAATTTTTAAAATATCTGAATGCACTTAAGACCAAATAAGCATTTCATCAAAAAATTACTGCCAAGAAATTTGACAATCATGACAATATTTATAATTTACTAGACAATAATTTAGTAAATAAACATGATAAACAATGATTGGAAAAATGATGCCGTGAACAACAAAACGTCTTTCCATATTAAAACGAGCAAAACAAAAATATTCTAAATCACTCTTAGTAAACCAAAAGTGAGCGAGTGGAACCACCTTGAAGATACTGTTATGCATTTGTTCGCCCCAGAATTACGATTGAGAGTGTTATAACTTGCTTGGCGCACCATCTATAAATCAACGACACTATCTGTACCATTGTATTGAAACCAGCATTGGTAACTAAACATATTAAAACAGATACAGACTACCATTTATCTCAGAAGCCTGAATAATACTGAACATTATGGTGTTGAATTTCCAACAGGATTCCTTATTATAAGACAAGGAGTGGTTTTTTCCCCATGTTTGTTTCATCATCTTGTCTTCGAATTTGCCCTTAATATAGGGACTTTTATGGAATTCATTGAATTAATAGTCATGCAAGATGTCAACGATCCCGTCCGACCCTCTTCCAGCAAAGCTAAAGCTGACCAAGGATCTTCACCCTTTCATAACAGGCTTTATACAGGACGAGTTGTATCAGTAGGCACAGGTACACATCTTACAATATGTTTTTCATTTGTTCCTTATAATCAATCTGAAATTAGGGGACCAACATTTGATACATTAGCTAGATTAAAAAAGGGGGAGGGGGTGAAGGGGCATGTGAATATTCTTTCACACTTAAACTGTTTCTAAGACATCTGATTTATTTCCTGGAAGTTTTTCAGCTCTTTCTTAACAAAAAAAAATTATATCGTGGAAAAGCCTTATACAAATACATGTTTTACATACAACATACTGTACATGTAACACTAGACAACTTTATCCAGAGAATCATCTTTTTAATTACCTTATAGTCTATGGAGACTAAAAGAGAACAAAAGCATTGCAAACTTTTGTAAAGTTCTATTTTAGGACCCTACATGTACATGTATGTAGATTAATGTAGATTACTTATAGAGCCCTGTTTACAAGGAAAAAAACATTTAAACTAAATGCACAGTGATGTAACATTACCCTACATTTCCTGTCTGATATATTTTATTTCATTTAAAACAAAATTGAAGAATTATTTTAAAGTTTAACACATTTTATTTGTAGGCCAATGCAAGCAATGCTCAATTAAGATGAGTTTTTGTAAAAGTGACAATAGCCAGGTCAAACTAAATACAGTTTTATTGAACATGTTTGTTATGAAAGGGTGAAGATCCTTGGTCAGCTTTGGCTTTGCTGGAAGAGGGTCGGACGGGATGTTTTAAATCAACATTTAATAGTCATTGCCAAGCTTAATATTTTGTTTTGATATAAAATATACCCCATAGTTGAAACCGATATAAGTTGCAAACATATCCGGAATGGGTCTTGCAAGATAGAAGCGAATAAAAACCACGTAAATTCATGTATAAAATCCCCGACTTTGTGTCCGTGCTCCTGGCAATGTGCCAAATTGTTCAAATTTTCATTTGTGTTGATCATAACATAGCAAAATGAATGGGTTCCAGCTGACATTACTCTTAAAACTTAACTACCCCATTTAATATGCTTTTGGGTAAGTCTTAAAGGCATAAAAAAGTATGAATTTTCCTTGGTTTTATTATGAATTTACAGAATTATACAAATCGGGCTGTTCATACATTCCATTTTAAATATAAAAGGGGGAGATTTTTATTGGTACTTTTTCAGATATTTCACTTTTTAGATTAATTGATTGGTGGTTGGTTGCTAGTGTCCAATGGCAAATAGTTCATGCATGTTTACACAAATGGTTTAGGACAAGAACAAATAACAGCTAATTTCCTAATGGTTGTTAGAGTAAAACTTTGGTAGGCTTACTTGCTCTGTTTGTATAAACATTAGTTCAAGCTTTGTAATTAGCATTGAAATCTTTAAACAATATATACAATATACAAACTAAGCAAGCAAACTAAGCAAGCAAACTAACCAAACTCTTGTTTTCATATCCAACTATACCAGTCATCGCGTGACTTTGGCGACGTCATACATCACCCGTATCAAGCCCAAGTTAATCAGAGGTTTTCAGAAATCGATTAAATAAATTACTGTAAGTTCATGATACAAAAAGTGTGGAAATATATAGTAATTCCTCATATATTTAGAAAGATATTTATGCCTTTTGGAAAAGTTTAAATTTTGGTCTTCTCCCTTCCAAATGCTTTTGAAAATTTGTCATGTTGCCTCGATAAGTTCACATGTTATATCACAAAACTCCGATAAAGATTGGATTTTCTGTCTTATTAAACCTAACATTGCGATTTAAACGAAAAGCTGATAGATGCTGTTTCTTTTTTTATAAAATTTTGGAAAATAGCGACCAAATAATTTTCAAACGTAGACGATGTTCGATACTTATTTTGTCCATGGAAAGAATTCAATTTAATTTCACTGTTTATATTGTAATTAAATATGCCACGTTATTGTAACTATAATGATAGCAAGGGACATAACTAGATTAAGGTTTAATATTTAGTCATAACATCGACGTGATCAAAGCAAAAAAATATGGCACCTGGTGACGATGTAAGTTTTGACAATACCTATTTAGATTAGTGTTGTCCAATTCTCTATGAAATTCATTACGATATCATTTTTTATATATAAAAGAAGACCTCGAATGGATATTATAATTAACCGAGGTGGAATAACTATATTTCTAAATTTAGTAAAACCAGTAAAACCAGTAAATTTTACATAACCCTAATTAAACCAGTAATATGCAGAGTTATCGATCGTAATTATGACTGGAATATTTGCATATGACATGCAATAGGAAATTAGCTGTAAAATAAATACATTATTTGGCTTCTTTAATATCTAACCAGTTATTTAAATTTAAGATGTTGCAATTGGACCCACTTTTAAATTGGTTCACGTAATTGATTTTAGAATTAATGGTCCAAATTTTGTTTTTATTTGTACAAAAATGGAATTCTTGAGGTTCTTTGATATACAAAATGAAAATGTTTATATTTAGAATTTAATTATGGTCCGGTTTTCAAATTTGTCCACATTTTAAGGTTCAAAAAGTCCAAATTTTAACCAAGTTTAATTTTAACAAAAACTGAACTCTAGTTTGGGCAATGTAATGTTCTTTGATATACAGAAATAATCAAATATCCTCAATATACATATGAACTTAGATTTATGATTTTCGTCCCAGGTTTCAATTTAATTCAACCGGGGTCCACAATTTAACCGTGCTTGATTTCAACAATAATTTTATATATAGGCTGAATCTAACCTGTATTTAGTTTTTGGGCTCTGTTATAAAATTGGGTCCAAAATTAAACTAAGCTTTAAATCTTAATTTGATCTTGGGGTTCTCTGATATGCTGAAATTATTAAACTATACTTTGTACGATATTTATTCTGTGTTAGAAACCTATTTTTTGTCAAATATTTAATCCTATTTCAAATTCAGACCTGTATCATGCTTGAATGATCTGTCAAAACTTGCATTTGTCTTCATCTTCCACAAAATTTGTCCTTTACTGAGATAAAAGAGGGAAGAAAGATACCAGAGGGACAGTCAAAATGACAATGCCATGGTTACCAAAAACTAGGGGTGACATCAGGTGCTCCAGAAGGGAAAGCAGATCCTGTTCCACATGTGGCACCCGTCGTGTTGCTCATGTTATAACAAATCAGGTACATAGTCTAATTCGGTAGTTCACACTCATGAAAGGGAAGGGGATTGTAGTTACGACATAAGAAACATATCCGATATCATTTGTGAAACGGTCATTCCATAACGGTCAACCAACTCTTGATGGCGTCCGTAAAATTTGCAAAGGGATGATTTCAATTTCACCATTTGGAACACTTGGTTCAGTAGCTTTCTTTTGAACATCTACCCTCTATCAAGAAAACTCATGATAGGAAATGCAAACACGGGAATATCATATCAATTGGGAGATATATACCCCGTATGCAGGTGCTGCTGGGATGTTACTATTTAGAAATGGAAAGTTCACAATTGGAAAACTGAAATCATCTCTTTTGTCGTAAAGTTTCGTTTTTAACCGACCCTCATTATCAATTTCTAGATGTAAGTCAAGATATTAGGACTTAACTGTATCGGTTGTATCCTGTATCTCTAGTTCGATGGGATAGATGCGTTCAACAGTCAACAAATTTTGAATTATTCAGTGAAAGAACATCATTTATATAGCGGAAAGTAGAGATAAAGGATATTGCTTACTTCTTTATCTTTCTTACTAAGAAGTTCCTGTATGAAGTCAGCCTCATAATAATAAAGAAACAAGTCTGCAAGAAGAGGGGCACAATAGGTTCTCATTAGAATGCCGACAGTCTGTTGAAAAACACGTCCTCCGAACGTAACAAATATGTTGTCAATCCGGAAATAAAGCATCATGATAATGTCAGTTTCAGAGAATGTTTTGTTTGAATCAGAGTAGGATTTATCCCTCCCCAAGACAAGGTACTTGTATCTACGTTGGCCCTGCTTTTTTAAGAAACAAAGCAATACCAACTCTTTCAATTTGTCTTTTAGTTTGGAATGTGGAATACTTATGTAAAGTGTAGAAAATGTCAAATGTTTTAATACTATTGCAAGATGAAAGAGAGTTAGATTGTATGTATTCTAGAAGATCTTTGGAATTTGTATCCACATCTGATTCCGCCACCTCTAGAATAGGCAGTTTCACAATAACTTTGAAGCCCGTCTTTGATTGCTTATAAAATAGATGTTAATTATTTAGAAAGATGTTTCGTGGAGCACTTGGAAGACCCAGCACTATAACGTTGTTTGTAAGGACACTTATGTAGTTAACTGGTGTTATCTGTTTAAATCAAACTTAAGTGAAAAGATTAGCACAATATGTGGATGATTACCTGACGTCAAACATTTTCAATATGGCCACCAAGGATTGGCAAAAAAAGTTGTCAATTTTATTTCCTGTCTGCGGTATACATGTATATGAAATATATTATTAAACAAAATGTGGTATGATTGCCAACAATGAGAACAAATGACATAGAAGTAACGCTTTAGGTCTTCATACGCCATATGGCCTTCGTCAATGAGCAAGACCAATACTGTATATTCAGTCATAAAAGGCCCAAAATAAGAAAATGAAAAAAAATAACAGCTGATTGAATTGTGTATTTTTTGTGGTTTTCAGATTTAGACTCACAGCTAACCTTTCTGTCAACAACAACTGAACTTTCACAGCAGTCAACATCAGATAGGGAGACTGATAATGCGTCTGAGAGAAACAATTTTAACCAACTAAACATTAGCAACAGATACTTTCCAAATCTAAAACATCAGTTAAATCTTCCATGGGATGATGTCTAAAAAAAATAACAGTTTATCATTTATAGAGATTTTAATGTCATGGATTTTCTTATACAAGAAAGATAACGTATACTTGTTTCATAGCAAAACCTAGCCGATCAAGTATAAAAAAAAAAACACATTCAACTTTATTGAAATTTGAAGATTCTTATTCGTATTTTAATTGAGTTATTTCCCTGGATGTGATGTAGAGCCTTACATCAACAGTAATCTAAACAGCTATCCAATTTCATTCAAAATTCTTTTTGCATTAGTATACATAAACTAAGTAAATTGTTTTTATACGACCGCAACAAATATTTTGGGATCGTCTAATGGTATAATGTCGTGGTCGTCAGCCTCGTCTCCTGAAGACACATTGGTTTCCAGAGAATAAATTTAGTTGACGTAAATGGATCTCTATGATTTTTTTAAGAAGGTTCAATACCACAAAAGAAAGGTTGGGATTGATGTTTCGTCTTAGTCGTTCAGGAATTAGGGCCCAAAAGAAGCATGTTGTCTATTTTCAGGATAATAACTTGCGTATAAGTAGTTCTATTGATCTGAAATTGTACCACAATGTTTAATACCATAAGTTAACGGTTGAGATTCATATTAGGGGTTATTGGCCAACAGTTTAGAAATTAAGGGCCAAAAAAGGGGCCAAAAACAAAAGTTTTTCTAGTTTCCAGACAATAACTGTGTAAGTGTATGGATCTCTCTGATATTGTACCACAAGGTTCCATATCACTTCGTTTTTACAGTCTGATCATATTCTAAATTGTTTAACTTCTTATTTTAAATTTATTGCTTTTGAAATATGTTTTTATCGTTTTTACATGTTTTAGGTGCACACTTTGTCAATACGAGCTATCTTGCCCTTTGGAGCCTCTATATTTAACATGAATAAATTGTATAAACATATGATTATTTTTTGAAAGTATTAAATGAAACATTAATATTTCTTTTCCTTTGTTGTTATACTTATTTATAAGTCCAGATCCTATCATATGTCAGATTTTAAAAATTAGACGGCAAAATTGAGAAAATTTGAATATGCAGGCTACCCTATTTTGCTGTGGCATATACCAGATACCAACAATTTTTTCCGAGCTTGATATTTTTTTGATTGGGTATATATTAATATATACAACTCGTCTAAACATCAACCCAACAATGTTAGATCTGTAAATTTGCTTTCGCAAATTTTTGGTTCTTCCCTCGCCGGGATTCGAACCCATGCTAGTGTGATATCGTGACACCAAATCGCCTGCACTGCAGCCGTCCCGCTAGACCACACGACCACCTGGGCTCTCAATAAAAGAGCTTTCGCTGGCCGTGTGTTACCTTTCCTCGTCAGTTTTAATCTAGCGGCGTACTACAGTACATGATATATAAGGCATGAAGATGTTATATATAGTTATACTTTGCAAGTAGATATGTTGTTTTACAATAATAAACGGGTCGTGGAGTATTTTGGCATTGAAAGATGACCAAAATCATCCATTTTTAACATGAAGCTAAATAAAACATATTGAAACAGGTAGATTATACATCCACTTAAAAGACAGCATTGTTATTTCTATGCATTCTTACACTAAACATGTAAAAGTGATGTGATACTAGGAACAACCATCAAAAAAATATTAATGTTGCCATATTATTTTATTTAAACCAGCGAAATATGCCAAAAAAGGCTTATGTTTGCTGTTTTCGAGCAATTTCATCTGTTAAAAGATGGCCACTTCTACATTTGCTTTGTCATAAATGGGGAAAATTCAGAAGGTCCATGATTAATCCCTTTTTGTAATGACATTCCTTTATATAAGTAGTCAAATTTGTCGATTTGACATCCTTAGAAACATATGGATGCAAAGTTATCGGTTTTGTAGCAGTCTTTTGAATATATATTAGTAAATTTCTCGTTTTTACTTGATGGTCGAGATGATGATATGTTCAAGCTTGATCTTTGACCCCAATTTCACATTAATTTGACCACTCTGGGTTTTTACGATCCAACTTTTCTTATTGTTCACATTTTCCTCTATCAAAAAATATAGAATTTAGGTGTGTCTTCTTTCGGAACATTAAAATTTAAATAATGAACTCTGGTTGCAGTACTAATACTTTTTATTAAAAAAAATTGAATAAATTAATGTTTAAAAAAATATATATTTCATTTTAGATACAAATAGATATTGTAAAAGTAACCTTTTGATGTCATAAATACATAAATCATCAAAAAATATTGATTTAAAACCTTTTAGTGTATTTCCTACCCTTTTACATACAGGGTTACCTGAAGTGTCAATAGGAACCTTACCTCAATCAGCAATGTTTGGAGAAAGCTTTACAATACATTGTAAGGTGCAAGCTGTTCCTGTACACACTGACATATACTGGCAGCATATTACGGAAAGTTTCATTAGAATTATAAGGAATGACACACTTGGTGTGAGTGGAGTGACACTAGACGATCCAACACTTACCATTAACTATGTGACTACCTCTGATGCTGGATCTTATACGTGTTCTGCGGAAAATGTTGTTGGAACGGGAAGTAGTAAAAGTACGATTTTGAACGTTGGTGGAGGTATGTTTTTAAACAAATATAGTAAGATAAAGTATTTTTTTTGCAGTGTTAAGGACGGATATGGTGCTTTCATTCATATTGAAAATTCTAAACACTTATATCGAATCATGGAAACATTACTTATCCCAGTGTGTGAGTTTCTATTGTATTCATATTTATTCTCGCAAATATCAAGCAGTTGTGCCTAATTTAAACAAAACATAATCCGTTTAGTTGTACATACATGTAATGATATAGCAAACAAAGTTTTGAATCGAAACAATACATGAAATAAAAAACACTTATACCTAATATAACATAAAGATTTCAACGTCAAATGAAGTTGTAAATGTGAAAGCCAACTCTTTAAGAACATTTGTAAAAGTGCAAAATACAAGGATAAAGCCCTATACATTTCAAGACAATAAACTTGAAATATCCTATAAGTTTTAGGAATTAAACATTCTTGAAGCAATTTGGGTTGATATTGAATAGTTGTGGTTTTTTTTTTTTTGATTTAAGAAATGATAACTTTAGAAATGAAGAAAGTGTAAACATTTTGTTGAGTTTCACATTGAAAATGCCTGTGAAAGCCAGTAAAAGTTTATAGTTTTCCTGGTCAGAATATTTATAAGAAATGATTTAGACCGGCTTACGAGAAATATTTAGGTCCTACATGTATAGGGTGATTGAGGGATAAAATTATAGGGTGATTGAGGGATAAAATGTCAGTTTATTTGTAACTTATAAGTCGTTTACCTTATAATTTTTAACATAATCCCTGTAATTGTATAGACAAAATCCCATTCACAGCCTATTTGACTTCTATCACTTTGCTTATACATGTACAGTTGCTTAATATTATTCGACACATTGATCAATAAAGGGAAGCAGATAGTTCATGGACCTTTCACATTTGAAGAAATTCTGAATCAATTATACAACTTTCTTTCGTTTTATGACTGGTTAAAATCGAAAGACATATCTGATTGCTATTTTATCGTGCATCCCCTTCCCTATTTCACGGAAAAGAAACAAACGTAGAATCTGCTAAATGGGATGATTTTTCATTTCCTATCGTTAATTATCCGTTTTTAGATGGTGACGTTCCCTTGTCACCATCTTACGGTGTTTATATATCTCAACTTGTACGATTCGCTCGTGTATGTAACAATGTTTTAGATTTTAACGAGAGAAATTTATGTATTACTGAAAAAGTATTACACCAGGGTTTTCGATATCACAAACTAGTCAAAACATTTACTAAATTTTATCATCGGTATAAAGACATCATTCGTAAATATAGCTCAACATGCAGACTTCTAATACGTTCAGGTATTTCACATCCAATTTTTTATGGAAATATTCTTTATAAAGCACAAAGGTGTCAGTATTCACCTCAGAAACTTACAAAACCTTTGAATAGACTTATTAAGAAGGGATATAATTACGATACTGTTGTCAAGTCATTAAAGATTGCATATTTTGGCGTTAATATTGAGTCACTGATAAGGTCTTTGCATCGGAACTAAACACATTTATTCTAAAAACAGTTGTTGGCATGACACGGGTTATGTTCTTCTCATATATGTTATGATGGTATGATACTAAACCCCTAAGGGAAGGATTGTGCCTGATGTTCATATGATGAAATCATATTCTTTCAGTCAGTTATTTGAAGTCTGGAGCTGGCATGTCAGTTAACTGCTAGTAGTCTGTTGTTATTTATGTATTATTGTCATTTTGTTTATTTTCTTTGGTTACATCTTCTGACATCAGACTCGGACTTCTCTTGAACTGAATTTTAATGTGCGTATTGTTATGCTTTTACTTTTCTACATTGATTAGAGGTATAGGGGGAGGGTTGAGATCTCACAAACATGTTTAACCCCGCCGCATTTTTGCGCCTGTCCCAAGTCAGGAGCCTCTGGCCTTTGTTAGTCTTGTATTATTTTAATTTTAGTTTCTTGTGTACAATTTGGAAATTAGTATGGCGTTCATTATCACTGGACTAGATATATTTGTTTAGGGGCCAGCTGAAGGACGCCTCCGGCTGCGGGCATTTCTCGCTACATTGAAGACCTGTTGGTGACCCTCTGATGTTGTTTTTTTATTTGGTCGGGTTGTTGTCTCTTTGACACATTCCCCATTTCCATTTTCAATTTTACTATTTTTGTCATAATTAGATCTTTTCCTACATAATTATAAATATCTTTAGCTAAAGGAAAACAAATCCCACAAAGATAATAGTAAGGAACAATGCAACAAGAAATATTATCAAAAGTAAGGTAGGTTGATATCAATCAAAGCGAAGGCTTGATGTTCGATTATTTTTCTCTCTTCAATATAATTGCAAGTGCAGTTGGGTACAGACCAAGCATGACATAAAATAAACGCACTTTAACGCGGCGTGCACATATGTCAACCCGAGTAAATGCGCGTTTACTCTGTTTATTTAGTCAGTAAAAAACGGGCGATCAATTCATATTCACAATTTTATTTTTCGTGCACTTTAAGGAGGCTCGCGGGTATAAAATTTCAGAAAAAAATTAAATTTGAATTTTTCATTACAAATTTTATTTAATACCAGTAGTAGTTGTTACTTAATCTTATGGAACAAAAACCATTCCAAAAAATCAATTCATTTTGGCCCCAGGTGACTTTTCAAATGTAGATATCATTTAAAAAGCTCCAAATTATCTCCCTTTGGTGCAACAATGCCATTTTTTTGCATTAAAATTGAAATATCTTTTTCAACTCATCAGTGACCTATATTTTTTATTGTCGTTTTCGAATAAGCTGTACATAAAATAATAAATTGTAAAACTTTAGCGATTTCTGTAATTTAGTTGTTTTTTTGTTTTTTTTTATTTCGATATTACCGCTATTTCTCCTATTAGTTCAACAGAAAAAAAAAGGACATTAACAAAAATGTATGCTTCTTTCGAAGGCAGATTGTGAGCGTAGATGAACCGTGACCCCATTTTTTTTATATTAAATAAGAGAATTGATTTAGACCCGCGAGCTTCCCTTAAGTGTATTTTTACTTGCACTTGAACATTTGAAAGTAAACGCGCGTTTATGTTTCGCATTATCTAATTGTGTCAATTAAAACAATAACTTCGTGTACATTTGCACATTTTTTGTTATTTTGTAAAATTATTTTAATCTTAGCATTCATCGTAAATGAGTTTAAAACCGTTACTATTCAAAAACACTTTTAATTTGAAATATAAATGTTATTAATTGCGAAAAGTAAGTTCCTTTAACTTTAAATAGCAGATTATGTAACTATATGTTCTTAAACTTAATAACCTCTCATAGTGGATCCGGAGTGACAAAGCCAACAAATAATTTATTTCTCAAGAGGTTTTAAAAAATCAGAAAAAAATATCTGAATTGTTACTTATCTAGAAACTTATGATGAAATAAACTGTGACACTTCATTTTTAACTAAATTTTAAAATAATATAAATACCAAATGCCCATTTTCAGGAAAATTCAGTCTTCAAAATACAAGATAGAATAACAATGGACTCTCTATTTATTTTGTTTTTGCATCGCATGTACTTCCAAATATATGTTTCTTAATTTTACGGCTTTTATAAAAGAATCGAAGTCAATTTAGTTTTTGCTTTGAGGCATATCTATTGTCAGTTACAAATATTTCACAAGGCAATTCAATCAAATAAGTTAAATGAATGACTGAAGCTTCATCATATAAACTAGCTCTATGAACTTATGGGTTTTATTGGATTGTGCCTTACAAAAGCAAACATGGAAACCCAGACATGTTGATTGTATGGGTATTTTTACAAACAAAGGGCATGCTGATTTTAGTATACCTTACATAAATCATTGTTTTCATTGTCGTCTTCTTCCAATATTGCTCGATGAGTCTAACAATTTCTGCAACCTTAAGACCCTTCACATGAAAATATTTTGGTACACGCTTAATCATGTTGGTTGCAAATACAGTTTTTATTATAAGCTGTGTTGCCTTTGACAAGGTCTTGAAGGAAATTGTTTGACAAAGGTCCCGCAAATAAAACCGAGAACAAACTGTTGTTACCCTCTTGCCAACCAGAGTCTTTGGGAAGTATGATCGCTAGTTTAGTAACACAAAACCTCATCCAGACTTGCGTATGAAGCATAGTACTTAAGATGTGCTGTAAAACGAGTTTTCACATGGAAGTATTCTTACAAGATTGGCATCCTTTGTGGTGGCAAATTTCCTACTTATCTTGGTTAAATCGTCATGTAGATTCCTGAACTTTCCCTTTGGGTCATACAATGATGCGACAAATACACGTACATTGTAAATGGCGGATTCTTAATCTCCCGTTATAAAAATCATCAGAAGATTGAATTTTTCTACATCTCTCTGCAAAAGCTTAAACATGTATTTCTTACCTAGACCGACAAAAGATGAATGGGTGTCACAACCTGTCAGGGCATGTGAAGCTGGTAGTTAATTAAAGATTGAATGTCCAAGTGACCAACAGATTTCATTGACTGGTTAGAATCGCCTTCCGTCTTTTAAGTTTGATAAGGATCCCGTTTGCAACCACAACTCCTCAGAATTTGTATGTTTTGTAAAATAGTGAACACAGAGTCCTACCACGTCATTATCACATTAATGTACAATAATGCGACCTTTAGATATTCAAGAACATTGTTTCATCGCATAAAACATAAAACGAATTTAAAATTCTTCGACCGTTCTTCTTCCTTTGTGCCGTATAAATCGACAGAGTTTGACATGAAATGTTTACATAAAATATTTTGTTACCATCTTTAAATTATCAAAACCACCGGCGGGAAACAGCACTGCATCTCCCTCTAAAAGTTACACTTTGAAAATACAGCTATTTTTTAAACCACGCATCTTTTGGGAGATATATAATATTATTCATAGATAATTTGATTTGTTGAACTACTGTTTCTTATATATGATCTCTATGTTTCATCTTATAGAGACATAATTGGGAATGTTACCAGTATAAACATATACTATTGCGGTGAAACATGAGTTCTGAAGTAGGCCAAAAGTAAAAATTCATGTTCAGGGCATATTAATGTTAAAAATATGCCGCACAGCCCTATGTTTTGACCTTTGAATAAAATAGTAATGCATATCAACTTTCTATTCTAGGATATAATTTTTCACGAAAGTGTCACAGTTTTCGCATCAAAGGGAGTTCCTATGGGAAATTCCATTGTCTATATTTACAGAAATGCAACATAAAGGGGACTCTTCAAAATACTGCTCGCAATATTCATTTAATAATCTAATCAGCGATTGTTTATTTTCTGCATTACACAGAAACTTTGTCCAATCTGGAATTACTCTTCCTACGATAACTTAATAAACTCTCTGAGCACCGAATGACAAAGTGCAACGGAATTTTCCCGAAGATTTAATTGAATTATTTATATCGTGGAAAGAAACATATCAATCACCGTTCAAGCATTGAAACAAACATATCGACATAATTTTGAGGTATATGTAGCTTCGTGCAATATCACCATATGTGGTACATTTCTTGGCATCCATACTCTACATAATTCCCCTACAATTGCGTATAAAAAATGTGCGAGATTTGTCATAACTTGTTAGATTGACAGAAGAGCAAACTTCCTCTTCAAGGAGGTGAATTATATCAGATTTACAACACTTCCGTACGGCACCATCATCATGGAACAAAGCTTAAGGTATTGGATCAATAGGATATGCCAAGATCCGGTCTACCGTCACATCGTCCAGAACAATAGCAAGGGTTAAACCAGGACAGATTATAATTTCTGGAATTATATGTGCCTTAACAAAGTCATCTGATTTACACTTTAAATTAGAGGTACTGGTCATATCATCGAAGGTCTTGAGAGTAAATAACGAAGTAGGATTGTAGAAGACATGGGTATATAGTTATCAAAGGTACCAGATTTATATTTTAATACGCCAGAGGCGCGTTTCGTCTACATAAGACTCATCAGCAGGGTTTCCCCTGGGTCAATTATTTTTTTCGCCACCTCTTTCGCCAAAACAATATATTTTTCGCCACTTTATTATTTTTTTCGCCAAGTAACATAGATATATTTTTCGTTTAAAATTTACCTTTTTATTCCACCCCCTCCCTTAAATAAGATGATTTTGCCCCATTGTGTCTCTGATTATTCTTTCAAACTTAGTTTAGAGTCTACATTTTAATGAATAAACACTAAACATTAATTTTACTTTAAAACAACAGAATTTCTTTTAACTTAAAAGGGAAAAATATTCATTGTATTTTAAAAAAACTTTTCAAAATGAGGGGGCCACTATACTTTTAATAATAAAGAAGATATATATAAGTCATGGATATAACAAAATCAATGGACATGATTTGATCATATAATACCAGTATAGTTCGTAGGGAAAGTTTAAAAGAAAATACTGTTGTGCCCTTTTGTACTAAGAAGTCATTTTTACAACAAAACACAAGCTTTTATCACCTGAAATTGATCCTTCATTTCATGTGTAGTGATTACATTGAAGGGTTACTCTCATTCGAGGGGTTGTTCCCAACCTTTTGGATAGATTTTTTCATAACGACAGTTTTCTTTTCTTGACCATCGTAAATGAAAAAGTTGAGACGTACAACTATGCTTGAAACACGTGTGTCACTCAAACGACTTTATTAAAGTTTTAAATCGGCGATTTTTCTTGCTTTTGAACATTTTTCGTCACAACAACAGCTTTCTTTCCTAAACTATCTTTAAAGGGAGAGGAGACGTCAAAAGTTTGCTTTAAACACGTGCGTCGCAAAGATGTTAATAAATTCTGTATGTGACATTTAGCGGAAGCAATTTGACCATATCATTTTGTCAAACAATTTAATCAACACCTTTATTAATTAGTCCTTTGTTGTCGATTGCTATAAAATGCAATCAGCTGATTATGGATTTTCTGTCTAACACTAAATGAGGTCAAGCTGAATTCCGAGTATTGTCTGATCGGGTAAAGTCCGAGAAACTCTAAAAAAGTAAATAAACAAGATGGAGGAAAATAAATCGTTATATATATTTCTTTCGCCAAATTCTTTCGCAAATAACGAATTTATATCGCCACAATTATTATTTTTTTCGCAAATTGCGAAAATGGCGACCGCCAGCGGAAACCCTGCTCATCAGTGACGCTCAGATCAAACTATTAATAAAGACAAACAAATACAAAGTTGAAGATAATTGAGGACCCACAATTCCAAAAAGTTGTGCCAAAATACGGCTCATTAAAGCAGCCTTCCACAAAAGATTTAACCATCTGGTTGCCACATTCAAGAGATTAGGGTAGAGAATCCTAAACATCGTTTGATGCTCGCATCCATGTAGAAATATTTACCAATGATTTGGGATGATCGACAACGTTGAATGGATCGATCGTTTTTGAGTGCATATACCCTATCAAATCAAATTCATTCATCTCGTCTCGGGCTATTGCCGTTAGCTTGTTTTGGTCGTGTTAAGTTTCTGCGTCTGCTGTTTATCCAGATCTTTATCTCATTTCAGAACTAAAATCCGCAAGAATGTGTCTTGTAAGCATACATCGAAGTAAAGCAGCTTTAATTCCTTGTCTGTCCTATGATGCCGATACAACCTTTAAAATCTTTTATAATGATTTTGTCTGTAGCCATATTGCTCAAGATACCATTAAAGGCTACAGGCTTTTTTTCTGAGGACTCTCCTGACAAAAAGGCGAATTTAACGTTTCAGGCATATTCAACATGTAGGCTGATGTCCACCTAGCATAGTTCGTCCGATTGGTAATGAAAAAGTATATCAACATTGCATCTACCGTTTGCAAGTGTTAAAGCCACAACCCATTCCTGTAAGCCCTAATAAGCTGTAACAATATATATCAACTGAACGAAGAAACATAATCCAAAATGTAAAATTTGGTGATAGTTTACAAGAGTGTATTCTGAATTCTTCAAACCATGGCAAAATGTGTTCTTTAAAACCAGATAAGAACTGTGCAATATGTTCAGTGCTTTTTGATGTTTCGGATACATATAATTGTACTGTGACAGTCAAAGAACGCCTCTCATGCGTTTGGTTCAATATTGTGTTAACGGTTTGTCTTTGCACCAATTGAAAATATGGAGTGAAAGGTATTTTTACCAACGACTGTCTCAGCATTTATGACTATATTATCCCTTCCCTCCTGTATTATACGACCACCTTCTCTAAATGGAAAATACAATAATGTACATGTATATTAGACAAATCTTGAACTCTGTCTATTTCAAAATTTGCAAACCTATACAGATATCTACGTACTTCAGAAAAGGATGCACACAAAACCATGGGAATTTAGATTTTCAATCAGATTTTTAGAACCAAACTCATGGTATAATTGTAATGCAAACCATAATAGAATGGAGTAAACATATTTTTGTTTGAAGCAATTGCCAGGATTTTTTGCATAATTTGTTTCTAACCTACGTTGTTGCTTGGCAGAAGTGCACTTAGTGCTAAATTATAAGGTAGAAAGGAACAGATTTTTATCAAAAGAAAAGACATTAAATAAGCTTTTTTGTGATGAAGCAAGTCTTAGTTTCTATCGTTCCCTAGACAACAAAAATAATTATCATGTTTAGAAATATCCATCTCATCGATTTATTCTTCTTTCTTTGGACTGTTAAGCAAATAATTAGCACTGCAAACCCTATGGTAAAGTGCTTTTAAATTTCTCCGAAAAAAGGAGTGATTTTAATTCAAATCTTGTTTTTGTCGACTAATTCTGTATCTTTTTTTTAAGTCTTTCGTCAGTTTCTATGTGTCGTTTCTGTTTATCGCTCTTGTATAATTCACGCTTGCAAAACATGCAAGCGGTCCAGTCAAAGGCGTAGACCTTAGTCATTTATATGTCAAGCTTAGTGCCCGTATGAACACCCAGAATATAAGATTGTGGAATCTTATCAAAATTGTCTCTGCTAGTGTTACATTTGTAATAGGATTTATGGTAGTTCAACTTTTCTATATCAACATTATCAAGTGAACTATACCCATCACGGAGTCTGTGATACACATCATCTTCCTTGTGTTTACAGCATTGCTAAGAGTTTGCTTTCCTTTTGCAGCTAGAGAGAACAGTTTTTCACTTATTGAAATCTGACATATAATGCATAGATCCGGTTGTTCGAACGACGGCTAAATTTTGCTTGCAAAGAAGTAAGCTTCAGTGGACTACCAATGCCGACATTCTTTTTGAAAAAAACCTATCGGGTCCAACTTGTTTTTTAGATAGTACAGATTTTAAACTTAAATAAAAATCCCAGTATAATAATTATTCAACGAAAAATTAATAAGTCATGAACTCGGATTCGATTAAAAAAGATGTCATAAACAAACAGTATGGGAATAGGATGATATTTAAGAGCAGCGATCAATGGTGCGTCGACATAATAACTGTCTTTTGTTCTGCATTTTGATAAACTTTTAACTTTTTTGTTATTGATAAGAGTACTTAATAGATAAAGCATATAAATTGACGCAAGGTAAAACATTTTCACATTTCTTCAACCTTTATGTAAACAATCAATCTGCTCGACAAAGTTGGTCTTTTTTCTCCCATTTTCATTTGCCAAAAGAACATATTAGGTTAGTTGATTTCTATGACTGCATTCAGCGAAATACTGGCGAAAAAACACTTACCCTTAATTGCTTGTGTCTCCAAATAAATTAACCGTTTATACTGTCTCGATTTTTTACTGAACTTATGTCAATATTAGATGATGAACATTACATTCGTTTTCCTGGTGAACAAAAATTATTTTATATTATAAATCCGGCATCCTTAAGACATGTTAGAATTGTCGGCTTCTTTTTTAAAATGTTTTTATAACATAGGACAGATGCTTTATTGTACCATTGATATTAAATCTGAATAAGATTGTAAATTTATCACTTATGCTTTTATTGATTTTATTCAGAATACTGTTTTGAATTTTATTTTTAATTGTTTCCTTGAATTCGTATTACCACACACACACTGTAAATGTTTAATAATAAAATTCTTTTTATTTTTATGCATTGATCCATTATTATTGACTGTGTAGTGTTATTTAAACTATATTGATTTATTTTTGAAATCAATATTTGCTATTTGACTTTCATCGGTACACAATATTCTTATCATGTCATAGAAGTTAGTAACTTAACATTTTGTGAACTGGTTTATATGTCAATAGGGATGTATGAAGTGTCAATATCAAATAAGCAATTTTAAAGTGGAAAAATATGCTCCTTTAAGGTTAGTTCCGTTTAATCCATCACCACTAATTATTAATATTCATTTTCATTCGAGTAAAATTAAAATATAACGTTTTACACTTTATGATTCATGCTACCAGCTGAAACAACTAACGTTTACATTTATTCGTTTTTAGATGTACCTGTAGTTGACATATCACTGCCAAGAAATTTCGTAAAGGATGGTCAGGGTGTAACATTAGGATGTTCAGTCAGTTCGAAACCACCGCATACGAATGTTTATTGGATAAAAGACTCGGATAATGGAAAGCTAGTTTTCAATCATGGAACAACTGGAACAATTGGGATGACTATTCAAAACCCATCATTGACTTTGAAACCAGCAACAATTTCCGACTCTGGAATGTATACATGCTTGGCTTCTAATGTTATTGGTACTGGAGCAAGTCGTCCTGTTTCATTAATTGGTAACGACTTTTGTTCTTGAAATGTGTTACTCTACAAGTGTATAGTCTCGAACTTTTTCAAAATAAAAGTTTTACCAAAGTAACAAGAATTCCAAAAAGATTAGAGAATTAGAATTAGGGATTAGAAATACAAAACTAAAAAACTGAGTTGAAAAGAGTTGTCTAGTGTAAAAAAAACCTTTAGATTAAAGATTGTATAATGAAAAGTCTTAAAGATTTAAGCTAACATCTGATGTTAGCAAACATTTCAAATTTATTCCATCATTCGTAAAACAGGTTATGATATATGTTTTGTGAATGTTCGCAAATGACAACTCGTAAACAAGAAAACAACCTCTACGCGAAATTACTCGGGTCTACCCATCAGATTTAATTGAAAATTATGGATGCAAGCTATACTTTATTGTAGTATTAGCATGGGTTGGCATTCGTGATTATTTTTGCCCGAGCAATCGTGAGGGCTAAAATAACACGAATATAATGCCTACCCTTGTTAAACTAAAATAAAGTATAGATTGCATCAATCATTTCGATTCTGCTTATGACAATTAAAGTAATTTCCATGTCCGATATGTATAAGAGTAGAGGGTTTGTGAAGACTCTTCCGTAAACCTCCCTTTCTTGTTTGTACACAAGCAAACGACTTACAGAGGGAAGAGTTTTGAAAAGCCAGCATGGACAGTTGTCGTATCTAGGTCAAATATGTCAATTTCCTTTTGCAACACAAAACAGTCATAATAAATGAATTAGTAACAACATGTGCATCATTTAAGAGTTTGGAAGTGTATTAAGTTAATGTAATATATTAAATGCATGCCAACCTGATAAAATTTATTATTTTGAATTAGTCAATATACGCATGTGCAAACAAATTTTATTGGATTTAGAGCAAGGGTTTATTCACAAAGCGATAAAAGCACCTCATATTAGAATAATCTATATAAAATTGAAAGGACAAGGTACGATAAGGCCTGTTTTTGGCCCCCTTATTTTTTTTTTTTTTTCAAATTCTGTTTTTGAGACCTACTTTTTATGTTAAAATATTCCCGAATGCTTGAAGTCTGTTAGGATGAACTACAAAACCACTAACTTTAGCAACTGAGTGAGGTGGGGGTATACTTTCTGTTACTATTCAAATATTATAATTATTTTCACTTTTCAGGTGTTTTATACGACATTCTTTTAGTTTTTAAGTGCCTGCGCCAACGTGACTCGGGAATTTTTTATTCGAATGTCATTAGTACTGTTTTTGCTGTCTAAATCGACGTAATTTTCTCTGGGTCACGTAGGCGCACCTTATGAAATTTTAAGAAACAATGACAAAAAATCGTAATTTTACCTTCTTTTGACGTTTTTGATGCCCTTTAACCCCCCTAACCTCACCCATTTTCTGAAAATTAATGGTTTTGAAGTTCAGCTTCAAACCAAAGGGAATATTTTAACGTGAAAAGTAGCTTTCCAAATAAGAATTCGAAAAATGAGAAAATAGGGGGGCCAAAAACAGGCCTTATCGTACACAAATTAAAAAACAAACAACGGGATAGCTATGTTTTCAAAAACAATGTAAACCGGTAATGAGCTTTATCATGAACGTTTTTGCATTGCCAGTTATAATGACACTTTGATAAAAGAGTTTGTTGTATTATAACAGAAGTCAGAAGTCAGTTTCACAAAATAAACTTACGGCTAAGATTTGTCTTCAGTTTAATGAATTGTTTATGATTCATGATCTATTTTAATCGTAAAGGTTTTTTTTTTGTGAAACTCACTCCAAGAATCCTGGTGAGAAAATACAGAATAACAAGATATACATTGAATAAATGAAAATCCCGAAACAATCCAAGTAAACGTGTTGATCTTTCAAATAAACTATCGTATTCAAATGAACTTAAAATTTAAGATACTGTCGACAGTAGAAGGTCTCAAACCTACTAAATAAGTATTCCTTTGTCAACTCTTCCACTTTCTAAGCATTAGCAGACCTCCTTTACGAAGATACAGTTATATCTGCCTTGATTGATTCCGAATCGTTTCTATATATACGATACTTAATACAGAAGATCATCTTCAAATTGAATTTTCTCGTTTAGATTAAGTTCCTAATAGTGTCAGAACATAACATGAGTATCTTTAACATATTGCTATATTAAAGTTCTTTAATTCAAGTGAAATTGGTGTGAAGCAACTTTGATAATAAAATAAGATGAATTTAACACGTTACTGACTTTATATTGAGTTAAATGAGTTGATCCTAAGACTTCTTCGTTTATTGGTAATGATAATTACAGTCATGAATGTTAGACCCAATTTTGAATTGATGAATACATTTAGTATTCCTAAAATCAATTATTTTACTCGATTATGTCTTTTAATTGTAGTAATGCCAGAAGATGAGGCGGAAGGAATTACAATTATCCAAGGTATATCTCGAGACTACTGCGTACTTATATATTTTGAGTGAATTATTGAGATATTAAAGTATTAAAAGATCCGATTTAATGTCAATCGAGTAGACAAAAAGTTTGTATACTAGTAATTAATCTTTTAAAACAACTCTTAGATATTTAAGTAGTTAATACATATCTGACCAAAACTACAAGTGCCATTATGGATTCAGGTTTAATTTAGTTATTTTTAAAAGATGTATGGAGATGTCACATGATTGTCGATAATATTATCTATCACAGACCGATGGTCAATGATGACGACACCTACAGGCCATTTTTACGGACAATAATTTATCAAAATTAAGTAGCAAAGATTGCCTCTAAACAGTCCGGGATGACGACAAGTGAAACTAAAGAAAACTGCAACTCTAGAGTCTTATTTAAGCTGCATAAAACAATTCATGTATTTATCGTAAAGAGAACTCTTTGATCAATACATCTTGTTTTGGAACGACACTAATAACAAACTTGCGGGGCGCTCAATCTTCTCCAGACAAAAGACAATCTTGGTACATGTTTGGTGTTTGTTATCTGTAATGAATTTGTATCATAGATTCGATAGTTTATGTTCGTAACAGTTCGGCAGAGGTTGTTATTTATACATTTGTTATATACTTTAATGTTAATGAAACGTATAAAGAATAAGATATTTCGCGGGTAAACTTTAGGTCAGGTCAAATGTGAAGGGGTGTCCCAAATGGAACTCTGATACTAGTAATGGTACGGCTACCATTGGGTTATAAAAGCAGTAGCGATGGCTTGCTCAGTGTCAATCGCATAAGTCTACGGAGACATAAGACCAAGCTAAGGTACGGTACGTTTTTTTTCGAGGTCGTTGTCACTTATATGATAGTTACAACTGCTTACGTGTAATACAAAACAAGTTGGTGCCTGTTAGAAATACGGACTTGAACTTTCACAAGCTGAACAGTATTGTTCTACTGCATTGAACAAGTGTGGTAACTTGTAGGGTAAATAATTGAAACAAGAGGACAAGGACAAGTGTGTAAATAGCCGAATGACGCCTCCGGGTGTGGAAGTTTCTTGCTGCATTGAAGACCTATTAATGACCTTCTGCTGTTGTCTGCTCTATGATCGGGTTGTGGTCTCTTTGACACATTCCCCATTTCCATTCTTAATGTTAATGTAGGGTACATAGTTGTACTCAAAGGACAAGTTTGTTCCTGACCCAGGACAAATTTGTAATAGTACAAATTTGTTTCAGTTGTATATATCTTTAGTATGATTAGATTTGTTATACATAGTTTATTAGTGAACGGAAATAGCAGTTGTACATATTTTAGTTCATTGATGTCAATTTTTTAATAACGTTCACATGTTGATTATTTTGTACATAGAACATTTTGGATCCAGTAACAAACTGGTAACAAACCTATTCTGATTAATAGAAATATATATCAAGTATTGACTTTTGACGAAGTCAATACGTTATATATGGACTTGTTCAAATTAAATTGACTGAAGACGAAGTCCGAGTGTCAATATAATCTAACAGGTCCATATATAACGTATTGACTGAGTGAAAGTTCCTAATTTCTATATTACATAAATTATGTTATGTAAATAATGGATTAGGAACATGACGTTCAATTTTCTTTCTCTGTATTTTTTAACTGTATTTTGCAAGAATTTTAACATGTTATTAAAAAAATCAATTTTTTTAACAACTTCATAGCTTGGTTCATTAGCATTCTTGTATTCATATCGTCGGCATTTAACATAAAATTATTGAAATCGCCTGATAAACTTGCAAATTTTCTATTCTGATGCGGCGTGTCCTCCATGGTTGTAATGTGTGACGTCATGACGTCACGAATTTATTTTTTTCTTATGTTGACCATCAATAAAGCTTTCATTGAAACACAGCGTCAATATACGTAAAATAGAAACAAGGCGTCACCTTTGAAACAATTGACCGTCATATCCAATGAAAACAGTACAATGCCTCACCATATGTAACATACACACTTACCATATGTACTCGTCAAAACTAAACATTTGCATCTATTAAGCTAGTATAAAGTGCATTGAGGTAACGAAATCCCTTACTTTCAGGTTGAAACCAAAAAATAATCGATTAAGCGTACATTATTGTAGATCCGAAATTTAAATTAATTACAGTTCAACCTCGTCGTATTGCATTTTTTCATGTCGATATTTATGTCACAAATAATATAGGTTTATAGATTGGCTGAGTCTGCATTGGTTTTGATATATATTTGAATTTAGATATTAGCTCTTGGACTCAAATCATGTATAAACATAAGTCCAAAATCAAGTGAGGCGTAAACAAATTTAGAACCAGGAATGAATTTCCTGTAAAGCATAGGATACTACGGCTTTTTTTCTGTTTTGTATAGGGATGACAATCTGATTTGATATCAACAAGGTGACATCATCAGTATCGCACATGTTGATACATGCGTGCGAAGGCTAATTTTATCATGTATTTAAGAGTTTTGTGTATATATAGTAAATGAAGTCGTGATTTGGCAATTGAATTGCATACTTATTGTCGTTATTTTACAAAGCTGTTTCTTTTTTAGGTTCTAACAATCCGAATTGGCTAACGATAGTAGGTGCTATTGTGGGTTCTTTTTGCACTATGATTGGCCTTATAGTGGCAACTGTGTGTTTGTATAAATGTTGTGGCATTGGTAAGCATTCGTTTAAACGTTATATTCATAAATTTGCTATAAATATCTTTGATTGTAAACTTAGCATTAACATAGCATAGATTGTGCAAACGGTTAGTTACCAAACATATAAGCTATGAACATATGACGCAGACTTATAACGAGAGTATAACAATTCAAAGACTATTTCACAAGTGATTTTTGCTATTTTTATCACAGAAAAGGTTCAGATATATCAATTTATGATACATTATTTAATATACAAGGTTTTGTGGCTATGTTTACGTTCACTGACTCTAAAATCTCTGAAGATTAAATGGATAGCTGTATTGTCGGGAGCACGTCTAACTCCAAGATATATTTGATGTTCTTGTAACAATAGTATTCAACATAATATTTTATGTAAACGGATGTCTTTTAGAAAGGAAATTTTCAAGTCGAAATGGCATAATGCCAAATGATAATTGCTAAAACCATATATATATTTTTATTGATTGAAAAGTTACGTTGAGTAATAATATAGTGCTGCCAATATATTCTATGTTTATAATTGATTTTGATCATATTATCATCTTCATTTCATTATTAAATTTTAAAAAGTGAAATGGATTTTTTTCTAACAAAATCTTTAAAAAAAAACGATTCCTTATTTCATATAAGCGGCAGGTGTACCTAGCCATAACACAAGATTCAACTCACCATTCATTTCTTAAAATGTCCTGACTCAAGTCAAGAATGTGGCAGTTGTTATCTAATAGTTCGTTTATATGTATGTTGCACTTCAGTGTTCCTGTGGTTTCTTCGTTTTTTCCTTATAGATAATATGTTTCCCTCGGGTTTAGTTACTAACCAGGAATTATTTTCTCTCGATTGGTTAAAGACCCTTTGAATACCGGTATGCAACTGTTGCCTTTATTTACTCAAAATTTTAACAAATAATAAACGTGCCATTCCCATTTGAGAACTTCGTTTGAAGACCCTTCTGTATACTGACGGACTTAAGAAACGCAGCACCCGATTAGTTTTTTTGTTTTTTTATTTAAAATAATCATTACACATGAAATACCTAATTGAATATAATTTCATTCCATTCCTCATCGACTGAGGTAAATTTGAAATTCGAAAATTGAATCGATAACGTCACGTTTAACGTTTTAATCATGTTTGCACTAAAATCCTGATTTTTCTCTTCAGTATTGGTCGTGCCAATCGTCATGGCAAGAAAAGCTGTTAAGAATCCAGAATTGATTTACAGAATGGTTAACCAATACTGTTGTGAATGTTTTTATCCTTCTGATTTTGCCCATTTCCACCCATTTCAGGCAGTTTTTTGCAGTCATGTGGTGTATTCTGGAACCCTTAGAAACAATTTTAAAGTGAATTATATGGCATTTCAGCATACGAGAAACATTGCTGATGTATGTCTGCCAGCCATGAAATCTAACGATTCGGTAAACAAACTTGAGTTTGTAGCCGTTACACTGAGTTGCAAATGACTGTGCCTAATTTGATTGAAATGGCATAACGTTATTTTACAGGTAGACCGGGTCCAAGGTTGTTCCCTAACGAGTTAAGACTACTTTCTATGAAGTTTCAGGGACTAAACAGTCATTTCATAGCCCGAAATTATTCTCAAAAGAACGTGCACTACATTCTGTCGGAAAATTTCTAATGCCTTAATTTAAATTTTTGTTTTTCAGTCGTGACATATCGAAAAATCAACAACTTTTTACTTAAAACTTGGACATGGATTCAAGAAAATATTTAACGAAGAAAAATTCTGAAAAAAATCACATCTCACTTTTAATTTCGCGTTGAGAAATTCTAGCGACGTCAAAATTTTGTGATGTTTGATGTCTGAGGAAATTCAGGTATTGATTTTTCTATTCAAAATGAATACAGGAAGCTTGATAAGCAATGAAATGAATATAAGTCATGCTTTAATGAAAAAATAAACAAAATATGAGTTGGGTCCGTCAGTATATAAACTACGCTAGCTTTTTTTTAACTTACATATTCCAACTTGAGTACAGATAAACATGAATATATTAACCAAGTTTTATCAAACTGTTAGCTTATTTTTATACAGTATCTATTTTTTTTCTTCTTATATTAGCAAGAAAACATTACTACATCAAGCATTAAAAGCATGATTCAATGCACTAAATTACTAATCCTCAAAACTTATTCCTGTAGATTGTTCCCCGAAATAAACTATTTAAGACATATTGATGATTATATTACTCAATGTATTCGACCATAAAGGGGAATATATTGTATTAATGTAAAAAAAATTATTTGAAATATATTATTTGTTTTATGGTGTGTATGTAAACGGACATTTTTAATATTTGGAAGTCAAATTTTCAACTCTCTTTAATAAATTGTACTCCCATTTCTCACGTGTCGATTTATAGAATCAATCTATATTAATGTCCGGGTAATTGAAATAGTTGGCGAATTGTTTTGATTACCTACTGTTTAAATACTTCATTATGTGTAAGTGTTAATACCGACCTTTCTAAATATGACACATATTTTATCATTTAAGAATCCCTCCTAATAATTAAGTACAAGACTACCGCAATTTCCGATACTATTAATAACAAAATAAGACGTTAATAGAAAAAAGTATTTCCAATAACCAAACAAAGAATTAAAAAGAGAATGAACATGGAATTGTTCACTTTAGCTGCAACACGTGAGCTTGTGCAACTAAATTCTGTATTTTTTTCTTTTTTAATAGGGTAACAGTTTTTATGATTTCAATTGAGAAATGAATGATAACTATAACGTTTTGAAACAACAAACAATAAGGAAGCAGATATTACCAAGAGAACGCTAAAAACTCATAAGTCACTAACAATGCAAAATCCGATTAATAGGCAAAAAAGTTCACAAACCAAAAATCAGGAAATTTAAATAAAAGCAATACAAAGTCAACCAAAGATTTGTAAACGCCCCCTTACAGATAGAATAATTGAATGAAATAATCAGTGTGCAAAGGTAGTCTGGTAAAATTCTGTGTATTTGGAAACAATGTATAATGCAGCACAAAAACAGAAATGTTCTGATAAGCAATTATAATGATTAATGCCCGTTATGACCATTTTTGTCGTTACTAAAAATACCTCTGCATAAAATATAAAACTAATGATGAGTCTAGTAAAGGAAGATGATAATAGAAGATATTATAGTGTAAGAAAGTCAGACATGAAAATGATCATAGGTGAGATGAGAATTCAATATTTTTTTCATTTCCATTTTCAATGTCGCATTTTAAAATTCTAGTATTTGCCTTATTTTTTGCTATTAGTTTTTTTTCAAATTGATTTCGTATTTCACAATGTGTCTGTTTTATTATTAAATATTGTCTTTTTATCATCTAACATGTAAAATAAAGTGTTTAATAAAACTGTATTTGATATAGAAACGTTTTCTAGAGATATTATGGGAAGAGTCTAGGATGTCTATTGAGTTTAAATTGAACCATGAAAAAGAAAACCTAGGGACTGATCAAAAGGTAAAACCAGATAATGGTATTGTCTGGTATTGGGATCATACTTGGATGGATAGTTGTCTTATTGTCACTTATCACTACACAAGTCTAAAAGTCTGAAAAGACCAGTTTTTGTCTTAACTTGCATGAATTTTTATTCGATATTCTCCAAAAGTATTCCTTGTGTCTTAATTTTTCTTGACAAATTCTCAATATGGTCTTAAAAATTCATGACAAATTACTGACATTTGAATATTATCTTGAAATTTCTCGATATATTCTCAACATTCTTATTTTTTCTCAGTATAGCTTGACATATTCTGAACATTTTGAATTGTGTCTTACATTTACTTGACAGTTCTGAGTTTTACATATCATGACCAATATTCATGTTATAACTTTAATCTTTATTTCTCTTTATATAATAAACTGGTGTTTCAAGTTACACTTCTTACAACAAAAATGAAAGTTAGACATGTAAAATAATTGAAAATTTTGGTATCTAAATATTTTTTCAAATGCATATATATATGACTATGAAATCTAATGTATAAAATAATTTAAATATGGGTATATATATAACAATTTAAATGTGGGTTTTTCAAAAACATTACAAATATTGATTCCTAAATTCAATCATTAAAACCAATCATACTGTAAACATCTTTCATTCTACATTCATAATATTCAATGTTAATATGGTAAATAATTATTGTACAAAAATGTGGTTTATATAAATAGCAAATTATGATGATATTCATTCATTTAACAGAAGAATAAATTGCGTAATGTCATCTGTTGGAATATATATTAAGTATTACATATGGACAGGATGTTCCCCATAAAATGAAGGTATTCTAAGTACACGCAACTGTTAAAAAATAAATCACTTGTTTACCTGTAATCAGCCATACAACTTATCAGTTGATCAACTAAATCTGTACAATTTATTAAGTTTGTTGATAGATGAAAATTATGGAAATCATTACTTTGATGAGAAAAAAAAAGAATTAAAATGGATTTTTTTCCTCAAAATTATGAAGTTAATTATTTCTACATAAAAAACAAATTGAATAATTCCCTAAGATTAAAAGAAAAATTATTATCTACTCCAGGAATAATAATAAAAAAGGTATTTATAATGGGTCCCATTCTATAGGATCTCAAACAGACCTGCATAATATAGATCTAAACTTTTTTTTCAGGAAGGAGTTATACAAATACTTTTTTTTTATAAAAAAAGAAATCAACACTCATATTTGAATAAACAAGAGTGCACACGCTGAAATGTCTCGCCTTCTTTACTAACCATTGATAAATATAAAGCTTTATTACAACGATAACTGTCACATAACCAAGAAAACTAAATATTGATCAATAAACCATGCAAATGAGGTCAAGGTCAGATAAACCACACTAGGCAGACATGTACAGCTAATAATTCTTCCATTCAACAAATATAGTTGACCTATTGCTTATAAATTGAGAAAAACAGACCAAAACACAAATACCTTTCACTGTGCAATGAACCAAGAAAATGAGATCAAGGTAAAATAAAACCTGCGCGTATGACATATAGATCATAAATATTTCCATACACCAAATATAATTGACCTATTGCATATAGTATTAGAAAAAATAGACCGAAACTCAAAAAAATTAATTTTGACCACTGAAACATGTAAATGAGGTCAAGGTCAGATGACACCTGTCAGCTAGACATGTACACTTTACAATCATTTCATAAACAAAATAAAGTAGAACTTGTATATAGTTTTAAAAAATAGACCAAAACCACAAAGACATAACTATAACCACTGAACCATGAAAATGAGGTCAAGGTCAGATGACATTTGCCAGTATTTTTACACCTTACAATCCTTCCATACACCAAATATATAGGACCTATTGCTAATAGTATCTGAGATATGGATCACCAAAACTTAATCTAGTTCACTGATCCATGAAATAAGGTCGAGGTCAAGTGAAAACTGTCTGACGGGCATGAGGACCTTGTAATGTACGCACATACCAAATATAGTTATCATAATACTTATAATAAGAGAGAATTAAACATTACAAAAAAGTTGACTTTTTTCCAGTAGTCATTGAACCATGAAAATGAGGTCAAGGACATTGGACACGTGACTGACGGAAAATTCGTAACATGAGGCATCTATAAACAAAGTATGAAGCATCCAGGTCTTCCACCTTCTAAAATATCAAGCTTTTAAGAAGTTATCTAACGCCGCCACCGAAGCCGCCGCCGCCCCCGGATCACTATCCCGATGTCGAGCTTCCTACAACACAAAGTTGCAGGCTAAAAAAAAATGTTTTTGGGTGGTCCTATAAAATTAATAAGGTTTTTGAATCAAGATGAGAACAAATTCTTTGACCTACACGAAAGCCCCACACTTTTTTTAAGCCACACAAACCTCAAAGATGAATTGTCGTGTCCAAAAGAGAAACATGGTCACATTTTAAAACTGCCTACAAGACACCTTTTTTATATATAGTAAAACAAATTTGACTGGCAGTTTTGCGAATGGCAAAAATCTAAATGCTGTTTGTCAGTTACTACGACTTATATTCCAAGTTAAAACAATTAATCAAACTTTTAATAAAAATAAATCAAAATTTAACTACCTGGGGCAAAAGGGTATTTTACTATACCAAATTAATCCTTGATTCTTCAAAGTTTAGTTTAGCCATAATAAAAAGAAGTATATAATAGCAATAATGTCATAAACAGTGCAGAACAAGTATGTTCACATTTTAGGCGAAATCTATTCTGTTTAGACAGTGTCAAGACATATCTAAGACTGTCAAGAATGCGTCGAGACATGTTAAGACATTATTTAGAATGTCAAAAATATGTCACGAAACATTCAGACAATATTTAGAATGTCAAGAATATGTCAAGACAGATCAAGACAAATTTAAGACAGTCAAGAATATTGGTCGAGACTAATCCAGACCCTTATCATATCATACAGGAAGTGCCGAGAAATATTAAGATAATGTTCATACTGTCAAGACACTTGTCAAGAAAAATCCAGAACATCATAAGACAAATTCATACTGTGTCATGAATTTTTAAAAGTTATTCAGACAAATTAGGAATGTCGAGAAAAAATCCATGCAAATTCAGACAAAAACTGGTCTTTTCAGACTTTTTGACTTTTGTAGTGCATACAACATCTCCCCTTATATCTAAATACCACATGACCTATAAATGAAAAGAGTTTAACTTATGCAAAATGTACGCGGTACCTGAAGAATAAATTTCATTCCTCTTGTTGCTTATGGTATGAAAAAGTCGTATAAATATCAAATAACCTTACTTTGTCTCAAACTGCGATTTTAATCTGGACTAGCCTAAGAAACAGGTAAAACGTTAGGCTTTTCATGTTTAGAGCCGACTACACATGGAATATATATTTGAGTTATACTTTAAACTTTTTCAATTTGGAGCGGACAACGTGAAATTATCACGAACCTGTATGTTTAAGTGATGTCACACACATAAAACTCTACGGAAACACATTGTCATCGTCATGAACAAGACAGTTAATTGATTTATACTGAATTATATATTATTAGGAAGCACAGCGTCTCCAGGAACTAATTCAGAGTAAGTCAAATAATGTAAACTTAGCTAAAAATGAAACATCCCTATTAACCTGTTCAGATCATTACGGGATATCCATGCTAAATCTCATAGGTGTATCAATATTAATCACAAAGAATTGAAACACTCTAATTAAAAACTACAAGCAAATTTATAGCTCTTGGACAAGACTTTAACACTATTTTAGATAAATATTTAGCCTGTATACATTTGAATAAGGACTGGATAAAGGAGTAGGTTCAGTAAGACCCCTTTTTGGCCCCAAAATATAGCAGTTTTACAAAATTGTTAAAATGTAAACCTTTAGTTATTTATTGGACAGTAGAATGCTTCTGCTACATAAATATGGGCTGTTTTTGACAATACAATGCACATATATCCGGTACTAGCACCATTAAGTCATGCTAAATTACTGAAATCCTCATCATTCTAGCATTTTAGTTAAATTTTAGACGGTTTTCGTGTGAAACGAAAGTGGCCGCATTCGTGTTTATCCTTTAGATTGAAATGTAAGTTGTATTTTATGATAATATAAAATTGAGAAAGGAAATGGTGAATATGTCAAAGCGACAACCACCCGACCATAGAGCAAACAACAGCCGAAGGCAACCAATGGGTCTTCAATGTAGCGAGAATTCCCGCACCCGTAGGTGTCCTTCAGCTGGCCCCTAAAATATGCATAATAGTACAGTGATAATGGACGTCATACTAAACTCCGAATTATACACAAGAAACTAAAATTTAAAATCATACAAGACTAACAAAGGCCAGAGGCTCCTGACTTGGGACAGGCGCAAAATTGCGGCGGGGTTAAACATGTTTATGAGATCTCAACCCTCCTAGAACATATATAAAGGTTGAGGATGAACACGGATGCGGCCACTTTCATTTTTACCAAAAACCATCTGAAAAGTGACATCTTTCGGCATATTAGGTAGATTTTTCATATTTGAGCTTGAATCGGATAGTTTACAATGACTAAATCTGTTAAAATCTTTCACACAAACTAATTAATTCAAATAAAATAGACACTTATGTGTTTAAAAAGTGGTCAAAATCTTTCGTCAGATGAACCTGAAATTTGAGGCCAAAATCGGTCCTTACCGGACCTACTCCAATTCAATATTATGGAATTCGCTAGAAATTAGGGAACCTTTAATACACTAGTTGGAAATAGGAATACAAAACATACCAAAGGAAAAAATAATAGTCAACGCCAAAAAAAATGATAATCCAATGTCCAGAAGTGAAAAACTCAAGAAACAAGAAAAAGTAAACACTGCACAAAATTAAATAGATTTAGCAACATTAATCCTCCCAAACCCGTGTTTGCAAAGGAAGGATTCAAAAAAATTCAGTTCAAACGCACAAACAAATTTTTATTCCACTGTGTAAGCATTCATTACGCCTCATTGTTTACCCTAAAAGATAAAATCTCATAACAATTCGGCTGTCGAATACTAGTTAAAGCAACAGTAGTTTACTGCTGTTCGAAAGTCATAAATCGATGAGAAAACAAGGCCGGGGGAAACACATCAACAAAAATAACAGAAGTACAATATAAAAAACTGCAATGCAACACACACAGAAACGAACAATAAGATAACAACTGCAATTTTCCTAACTAGGTACAGGACATTTTGAGACAAATTTGTAAGTTTAACCTTGTTTTGTGGCTAGCCCCCAAGGAGTTGTTTATATTCCGTATGTCGTCCTAGCAAGCATTGTTACGGAAAAGTTGGGCTATGTAAGACACTAATTGAGCATATGTGATAACTAAGCTATAATTTCAACTGTAAAAATGTCAGTCTTCGTCGCTTTTTAATGATTTGTTAGAAGAACCTTCAAACAAGGAATTCATACATACTTTTTCACATAATAAAAAAATGTGCGTATATACAACATTATTTATTTGTATGCTAAAGTGTTTTAGATATTTTCAGTTTACCAAAAACAGACAGTATGAATATCAGGATTATTTCAAATGGTAAGCAAACATAACGGTTTGTAAATAAAACTCAACAATGATACCGGTTTTAATTCAGTTAAACCGATGCAATTTTTTATCGACATAAGATTAATATGTGGCGTTTGAATCTATATAAGCCCGAAACCAAATCCATTTAAAAGTGAAAATGTACAGGAATAAATCTGTGTTTTATGAAATAATAATTGATCCATAGTTTTAAGATATCAGGTTAATAACGGTAACAGAAGTAAACCACAGTTCAAATATCATATGATTGAGAGGAAATAAATCTTGGTTACAAACTAAAACTAAGGGAAACTCACCAAATATAAAAGGAAAACTACGGAACCACAGAAACACTGAAGTGCACCAAAGAAAAACGCAAACATACATAGAAACAAACTATTTGATAACAACTGACTTGGTATATCATATTTGAATAAAAAGAAATTACGGGTTAAACCTTAATTTGTAGCTAGGCAAACCTTCCGGCTATATGGCAATGTTAAACAAATACCGCAAGTAGACAACAATATGTGACAGGAATGAAGCACACACAAACGGAAGAACAACCAGTACAGTAAAACGCACACATCAATTATATGTTGGTCTTTACATGTAAATCACAGAATAACAACGAACATCCCAACTAATCAAACAGTGCCGTATTTTTGTGACGAATATACAGTTCTGAATATAATACAATTGTTGTCACATTAATAGTCCTATCCCTTATCATGAGTACGACAGTATTGAAAGGCTATTTTAAATAAATATTGTTACGACGCCGTACTATTCTGACTAACACAATACTTTATATTCAATAAAAATAGAAATTAACTTACCTATACTTACAAAAAAGAACTATTCGAATTGTTCCGAAAATACAGATTTCAAAACGAATATGTTTGTTTTAATGAAGTGAAATAAACATTTAGTTGGTTGATAAAAGTATTAAATGAAAGGATTAGAATTCATTGTAGAACACCTATTCCATAAAGAGTATATATGGATCCAAGATGAACAGCACTATAAGATTGTAAATTTTCTACGTGTGGTCTGGAATGGAAGTTTATAAATCTGATATTTTCTATGTCGTAATCGACTGACATTTACCATCAATGACCTTATCACTACATGACTTGGTCTTCGTTAAACATTTGTGATAGACAAATTCACATTAACATGAAATGGAACCAATCTGAAAATGAAATTCAAATCGCAAAGTTGATTCATTTTGATCGTATATTTACGCAATCTCTATTCCACGTAATAAACCTGTGTCATTTCTAAATTTTTATTTAAACAATTTCAAAGAGAGACCGACGATACTAGCGGGACATTCAAACTCATACCTAAAAAATGTCTGAGAAACCCTTATGCCTAAAAAATACTACCAGACTAATAATAGTACACAAAGCACAACTTAAAAACTAAAGATTGAGCAACACGAAACTTAGGGTGATGTCAAGTTCACTGGACGTATTGCTCGTATTGCTCTGAAAACACATAGTCAAATATTCTTATAGTCTCAGTTCTATAAAATCAACCGTCGTTAACTTACTATTTATTATAAGATGCATGATTTTTTTTTATTATTTATTAGTGGCTCTGAACTAGCTGTCAGTAACTGCGAGTACTTAGTACGTATACAGATCAGTACTTTTTGTTGTTGGGATATACAAGTACCCGGTCAGTCTGTGTTTTTGTTGGATGTATTTCTATTTGTATCCATCTAATGAATTCAGCCTTTTTCAACTGATGTTTATAGTTCGTTCTTGTGTTGTACTGTTACATCACTGTCCCAGATTAGGGGAGGGTATGGATCCTGCTAACAAGTTTAACCCCGCCACATTCTGTATGTATGTGCCTGTCTCAAATCAGGAGCCTGTAAATCAGGGATTGTCTTTTGTTAATGTGTTACATACTTGTTTTTCGTTCACTTTTTGTACATAAAATGGGCCGTAAGTTTTCTCGTTGGATAATCTTACATTTGCCATTTCGGGCCTTGTATAGCTTACTCTGCGGCATAGGGTTTGCTCATTGTTTAAATTGAACTAAAGTTTTAATTTCTGTGTCATTTGGTTTCTTGTGGAGAGTTGTTTGAAAGGCAATCATACCACATCTCCTTTTTATATATGCAAGTCGCACGGTGATATTTATTTTGGATGCCTACGCTCAGTCTCTGTTGTAAATACTAAATTTTCGTTAATTTTGCTATTTTTGAATGTTACAATAGTTATACAGCCAAACAAGTACAAAGTTGGAGAGCATTGAGGATCCAAAATTCCAAAAAGTTATGCCAAATACGGCTAACATAAAAAAAAAAAAGAAGATGTGATATGATTGCCATAAGACAACTGTCCACAAGAGACCAAAATGACACAGACATTAACAACTATAGGTCACCGTACGGCCTTAAACAATGACCAAAGCCCTTACTGCATAGTCAGCTATAAAAGGCCCCGATATGACAATGTGAAACAATTCAAACGAGTACATTGACGGCCTTATTTTCTGTGGATTAATTTATTTTCGTGGGTCTCAAATTTCGTGGATCGCCGAAAGGTTGCATATTCGTGGATATTTAATTTCGTGGTTTTGAAAATCTATATATACAAAGCCTATTAAATAATATTTTATTCGTTGAACATTTGATTTCGTGGTTCACCTGTACCATCAAAACCCACGAAAATTGATTTCCAACGAATAATAATGAATCCTCAGTATATAAAAAAAATGAACGAAAAACAAATATGTCACATATAAACAAACGACAACCACTGAATTACAGACTCCTGACTCGGGACAGGTACATACATAAATAATGTGGCGGGATTAATATGTTAGCGGGATCCCAACTTTCCCCCTAACCTTGGACAAAGGTATAAGAGTACAACATAATTAGAACGAACTATAAAAATCAGTTGAAAAAGGCTTAACTCATCAGTTGGACAAACATACAAGTTGACGTGGCCGGGTACGTGTACATCCCGACAACAAAAAGACACAATGAACAGATCTGAGAGTACTCGCAGTTATAAAAATCTATGCCTGGGATAAGAAAATCCTTAGTTTTTTCGAAATCATTTGAGAACAGAAATTTATAAAAATGACCATATAATTGATACTCATGTCAACACTGAAGTGCTGACTACTGGGCTGGTGATACCCTCGGGGTCAAAACGTCCACCAGCAGTGGCATCGACCCAGTGATGTAGTTATCAAAGGAACAAGTGGGTTTCTATTACGATCAATACTGTTTGACGAAACCGACATATAATGAGATGATTCCTTTTACATCATACTGGTGAAAGATATCGGATATCCGACAAATAACTGTTGATACTTGTATCTACATTTCCTTTTTGATAAAATTGTTTCTTCAATTTTCAATTGTTTAAATACCGGAAACAAATAAACCATTTCTTTATTGGAAATGGTAAACTGCTAATCATAAAACTCCTCAACAACATTATAGTTACAACGTCTGTCTTAAAAGAAAATCCGTATAGGATAATCAAAGAGTTAGACACAACGCTAAATTATTTTTTTTCCCTAAATATATCATTTAAAAAATTGTCAGCAGTGTGTAAACCAAATTAACTTTTCCTATGATGTGTATCAAAATCTTATTCTGTCATTGCAAGAAATATGTATATCGACTTATCGTATAAACATACTCAGATATAAACTGTAGTGTCTTTTTCTATGTTTTGATGTAACACTATTTTTTTCAGATACGGGTACCTATTAAACTGTTTTAACCCGCTGCAATTATTTGCATCTGCCCTAAGTCAAGAATCTGATGTTCAGTAGTTAACGTGGTTCATAAGTGTTTCTCGTTTCTCGTTTTGTATAAAGAATAGACCGTTGATTTTCCCGGTTAAATGGTTGTACACTAGCCATTTTTCGGGGTCCGTTATAGATTACTGTTTAGTGTGAGCCAAGGCTCCGTATTGAAGACTGTACTATGACCTATAAAGGCAACAGTAGTATACCGCTGTTCAAAACTCATAAATCCATGGACAAAAAACAAAATCGGGGTAACAAACTAAAACCGAGGGAAACGCATTAAATATAAGAGGAGAACAACGACACAACACCGAAAAGCAACACACAAAACACCACGAGAATAACAAATATAACATCAAAACCAAATATAAGAATTTGGGATAGATAAGTACCGTGCCACGTCTTATCTAAAAAATAAGAGAAAACACAAACGACTCAACGTTAAAATGCAACACACACAGAAACGAACAATATTATAACAATGGCCATCTTCCTGACTTGGTACAGGACACTTTTAAAGGGGAATAAAAGTGGTGGGTTGAACCTGGTTTTATGGCATGCCAAACCTCGCACTTTAATGGCAAAGTTAAATATAACATTGAATTTTTAAATAGTATAATGTTTTACTTTTATGAATTATTATTTGGATGGAGAGTTGTCTCATTGGTCATTGGCACTCATTCACATCATCTTATATCTTTATAAGGAGAAATTTTAAAAAATAAACATGTTGTTAACAAATTAATGAATAAACTTAACCTTTTTTCAGATATCCCACTTGACGTACATCAAGTACACTTGTAAGTTGTATAATATCAAAGGGAGATTTCTTTATATACAATGAAATTCATTTTGCTAAAATTTCATTTATTGTCTTAAATGTTTGAAACATTTTAAGGTTAAGGAGATAACAATATACAATTTGCAATTATCGAAATAGTTCTTATGTTTTTTATTCAAATGCATGGTAGATGTGTCAAAGATACTTTTCATTCAGGCTCATGGTTTGGTGTGAACAATGTCGCAACATACAATCATGGAATGATTAACACAAAAATAAAATGCAGTCTACATGATTGTCTTTAATGAAATTTAGATGTATTTTATACATCAAAACTAGTATGGAGTAAGGCAAACTATAACAACTAATCTTGCTGTAGACTACGAAGTCGCTTCCTTTCTGATTGTCCTATGTTAACATAAAACCAATATCATTTATCTTAACAGAAGAGAACTCAATCAGCTACCTATATTGACAGATTTTAGTATCATAATATCTTCAATAACTGTAAGAAAATCATTTAAAAAAAATTAATACAAAAATCAATGAGGCCAAAATACTGTAAATTCAGAAATTACTGCGTGCATTTATTATTGCGATTTTGTCATTCTAGACTTTAAATGCGATTTTAATTTTTACGATTTTGCGAAAAATCCCGTTTAAACCTCTTCCTAATCAGATTCCTAGATTTGAACATCGGAAAACTATTGTCACCTTATTTAAAGTAACAGAATTTTTAAATAGTAACAGGACACTATAAAATCAACACAACACATACATTTTTTAACACCGATGTATGAACAAAAAATAACATGACAAATGTTTGATTTTCTAGATAAAACCAACAGTAGTTAAAAGCACAAAAGTTAAATGGAGTAATTCAAATAAAAGAGAAAACCCAAAATAAAGAAAATGATATTACATGTACATGGACAAATAGAAATTACGTAACATCAATGTTATAAAAATCAAGTATCAGAACTTCTTCAATACAAATATATCTTTCATAATAAACTTTAGATAATAATGTTTAACGATCTTTTTCTTTCAGAGGATTCCGAGAAGGAAGTTCAACTTCTTGATTAGGTTTATGGTTTATTTACTTTTTCAAACACTTGGCACATATAAAGGACTCTATTTTATAAATAACAAATATAATATACACGAAATGTGTTTTAAATTCAATTATGTAGAAATTAATATTAAATAATCTTATTCTCTTATGTCTGTTTATTTAACTTTGCTTTCAAAACTATTGTCATTAACATGTTAAATTTAAACCATTAGATAATGTGAATAGAGTGTCACGCTCTCTGCACGTGAAGTTCCCTTGCAAAACCTTATTGATGGGTCCTAATTTTCTGTTACTATCAAATACACTTCAATTTTCCAGCGGCAGTATAACGCTTTATCATGAACGGTCATTACTACTTTATTTATTGTTAACCTAATCACGTCTTAAACACGCATTTGATATCAGCAACTGGACATTAAGCAACAAAAACTAATCAATAATTCCAATGTATATATATTGTCTCGATCCATTAGATAGTTGCATAGTTGCATAAGTATGTCAAACAAGTTCCTCTTAATTAATGTATGCATTCGTTTAGTTTCTGAATATAATTGTTTTTGTATTGGTGGCAAAGATTTCAAAGACATACGGTTTATGATATTGTATTATTGTTGAAATGGATAATCAAGTTTGCGTATATACTTCAAACAGAAAGATCGTTCAAAATTTCAAAGTTCTTGCCTATTCTAAAAGCATTGCAGACAAATTAGGGATACACAATTTGAATTTGACTTTTTCACACCAACGTACTTGACATGGTTATATGTTGAAAAAGAGTTCATCATTTCATTACATGATATAACAAAATCAACGGTCTTAACGAAAAACTAAAATAAACTATTTGAATGGATAACGCACAATCAAGACAACAAAAGTATCAAAACCCTTATGGTACATAGTTATAAATGCGGTCGTCATTTATGGAAAAATAATATTTTTAACAAGCAGATATGAATAATTGGAAGCCTTTCGGTTGATTACCAAGGATGTACCCAACAGAACCTACGCCGACAAACATTTCTTCTTCAACGTTCTCTCAAAAACAATTTCAATAACAATAACACTACGTGTCCGTTGTATCTGTGTTAATGATTTTAGAAGAATTACTTCATGAACGTGGTCACTGTTCAAAACAAAACCAGAGCTTATATATATTTTATGTGACAATGACAATGAAAATGAATAAAAATCGAAAAGATAGTAGATTCAAAGTAGTCAAGTCGTTAAGAAGAGCGTGACGAGGACGGCATGAGCGTGCTAGAATCTTTCTTTGGTCTCGAACAGCGTGATATAAACGTGCAATGGTCGTAGTAACGTCGCTGTGGGATCGTAGTGCAGTCTTTCCGACTAGACTTGCGCGTTCACGACGATGATACATTGACAGTTTCGATCCTACTATGACCTGATTTCGTGACAACCGCCCGACAATTGTTTTGAATATGTTCAAAGTTGGCCACGCTCAACCCTTTTATAAAGACATCACAATGACCGTACTGTGATCTACAATATCGCATTACGATCGTCAAAATTTGCATTTTTTAGAGATTGTAGTGCGATCGTTGCCCTGTGGGACTGCGGTATTTAATCTTTAGTTGTACTATACCAGCACTCTGAACAAGAATTGTAACGTGCCAGTTCGAAAGATAACAGTTTACAGTATTAATTGTTGTGCTACTAACAAAAATCTTCTGCCATCGAGCTGACTCTTATTACTCCTTAGTGCCACGTTTTTTAGCGAATAATCAGCAACTAGTATAGTCACCAATTAATTAATAATTAAAGCACTTCACAATTAAAAAAAGTCTAAGATTTTCAAAGATAGTTCGGATCCTAACATTTTTTGAATTCATTGATATTTCTATACAGAAAAAGTGGAACAAATTGCTTCTCGGTATTATACCTTTTATATATTAATTAACTTTAAATCCAATTGTGAAAAACATTTGTCGGTAAGAAACTGATAAGGAAATATATTCAGAAATATTAAGGCTATGTTTAACTGGACAGCATAAAACTTTGTTAATGCAGTTTCGATTTAAGCATAGTATATCACAAAGAACTACTCATAACGACTAGAAGTGTGTTATTTCGAGTCAGGACTCGGACATTACCTCACTCCTAAATATAAAAGGCAGGGGAAGATATTATACGAAAAATCAAGCTCATAGATAAAGGCAACAATAGTTTACTCATGTTCAATTTTCATAAATCAATTGAGAGAAAACCAATCCGAATTACAAACCAAAACCGCGGAAAACACATTAACTATACAAGAGAAAAAAAAAACAAAGAAACAACAAGAACACAGAAGGGCAACAGAAACAAAGCCAACACATAAAGAAACAAACTATTTGATTACAACTGTCATAATACTGACTTACCTGTTACTTCGTGACAGAAATATAGCACAGACACATGAAAGAACATTCATAACAGAGAAATGCAAAAACAAATTATATTGTAGTCGACAAAACATACAAACCATAAAACAACAATGCACATATTCAATCAAAGAATCAAAGAATAACACCAATGGATATCAAAAACAGTGACCCGTTTACGTGAGTAACATGCAATCCAGCGTTATACAATTATTTTAACAGTATTCGTCCAAACAATTTTCATGATAATGTTAGTATCAAAATCCATGAATGTTTGATGTACAAAAACATCGAAACAATGAGACACGCCACACAGCAATTTCACATTCAGTATAACAGTCATGTTCGGGAATATTAGTACGACGAAGATTGTTAAAAAAATATATACTTCAAAAATCGTTTGCAGGTATCAACCTATTAACCTGTTAAGCTAAAATAAAGAGTGTTTCCTAACTTCATTTAACTCATAAAGTCAATGATGTATACAACAATAATATTTCCTGCATTTATTCACATCGACAATCATTGTTGTTCATATCTTACATCTGAATTCAACATAAGTAAATTTGCTACCTCGTTTGGTTATTTAACTGACAATCGTGTTTTCCTCATCACTGATTTTTGTTCTCTATGAAACACACGACGACTTGCACAGGAGATGTTGGATCTGATTTCCGTGACGAAGGACTGGTCATCAACTTTATGATGCTAAGTCTTTCGTTTCATATGTTGAGTTTGTAACAGTAAAAAAACTCATCATAGATACTAGGATTGAAAGTTTGTATTTGCGACAGACGCGCGTTTCGTCTACAAAAGTTTCATCAATGACGCCCGAATCAAAAAACGTTAAAAAGGCCAAATATAGGACGAAGTTGGAGAGCATTTAGGACCAAAATTCCGAAAATTTTTGCCAAATACGGCAAAGGTTATCTATTCCTGAGGTAGAAAAGCTTTGGTATTTCAAAAATTCAACGTTTGTAAACAGTTAATATACATAGGGATGTGCGTTATATATTCATCATTGATACGTCCGGAACTTCTCAGAGTTAAAATTTATACTTAAATTCTGTCCTCCCCCTTCCTTCCCTTTGGGTCTCAGATCGCCGCTATCCGTGTTTATTTATTTTGATGACATTCCCATTTATTTTTTCTATGAGATGTATGAACGTAAAACTAACAAAATACCTATCCCAGAAGAGGCGTGGTTTGTGAGTGAAACAGCTATAAGTACATAGTTAATTCTAAATAATGTGTTCAGTGTATCAAAACATGCTTATTAAACTGCCGACAATGGGTTTTCAATACAGCTGGCCCCTAAACAAAAAAATATACTAGTTCAGTAATAATGGACGTCATACTAAACTCCGAAATATATAAAAGAAACTAAAATTAAAAATTATACAATACTATAGAAGGCCAGAAGCTCCTGATGTCAGACATGCACAAAAATGAAACGGGATTCAACATGTATTTGTGTATGGTTAAATTGTTGCAGTGTTGGAACGTCCATGTGGGAAAATCTCAAACGTTTCGCCCTGACAACGAATGAAGAAACCTGTTGATGAACGATTGAAAACAAGTTATGAGCACGTTAAACATGTTAAAGACAACAAGTTGTTATTTACTCTTTGAGTATGTTTGTTTTTTTCACGCATCGTTGACAATGTAATGGAATTTGATGCGACTGTCATACAAGTGAGAGGTTTAGCTAGCTATAAAACCAGGTTCAATCCACCATTTTCTACATTAGAAAATGCCTGTACCAATTCAGGAATATGACAGTTGTTATCCATTCGTTTGATGTGTTTGGACTTTTGATTTTGCCTTTTGATTTTGGACTTTTCTTTTTGAATTTTTCTCGGAGTTCTGTATTTTTGTGTTTTTACTTTTTACTGGCATTTGTTTTGTGAAAACAAATAGAAGTAGGTTCTTTATATTGTAGATTGTTGGCTAAGTGCCACATGATACATGTAAGATTATCGTTATGATAAATTCGTTACACAGTGTAACTTATATTGTCACATATGCAAAAGAATTCTGCAATCTACCTTTTTTTTATATTTCAGATACAGATTATTATTGAAATGTTATATTCATTTTTGAAGGTTCGTTTTTCATCATAATTGAACACATAAACAAATGCAGGGATACCCGGACGCGTCCAATTGTAAATTTGTCCATCTGATGAGTTTACCCTTTTCAACTGATTTTTATAGTTCGTTCTTATGTTGTACTGTTATACCACTGTCACAGGTGAGGTGAGTGTTGGAATCACGCTAGCATGTTTAACCTCGCTACATTATGTATGTATGGGCCTGTCCCCAAGTCAGGAGCCTTTGATTCAGTGGTTGTCGTTTGTTTATGTGTTACATATTTGTTTTTCATTCATTTTTTGTATAAATGATGCCGTTAGTTTTCTCGTTGAATCTAAAACAATTCAAACGAGAAAACTAACGACCTTATTTATACACAAAATGAACGAAAAACAAATGTCATTTCGGGTCCTTTTATACCTGACTATGCGGTATGAGCTTTGCTTATTGTAGAAGGCCGTACGGTGACCTATAGTTGTTAATTTCTGTGTCATTTTGGCTCTTATGGAGAGTTGTCTCATTGGCAATCATACCACATCTTCTTTTTTATATATGGCACATGCATTTACATCATAATTAGATATACAAGTTACGGATTAACTTTTCCTCTGTCATGTTTGGCGCTCTGACCATTTCACGTGTTTTCATTTCGAGATTATGTCTGCACTGATAAATTTTAAAAACCTCTGTGACCATTACTTCTGTGCATTGACAGATGAAATACAACGTGCTGTTGTTTACTATCAAATATAATTGACATACACAACTGACATTTAGGTAATATGAAATCATATAAACTTCTTTTTTCGTATTTGTGGCAGTTTCTTAGATGTGTATCTGTATGAAGAAAAGGTACCACGAAGTGTAAATTGAATTGATAATAACTATTCAAAATAAAGCACATTGTTAAATAAAAATCAAATCAATAGTTAATGGTTGAATCTCACAATTTATCAATAGAAATACTTACAACTGCCATAACAACAGCGGTACACATTTCAGTTCCATAGAATGAACCATTATCAACTGATTTTCATAAACTAGAGTTTGAAAAGATTTGATTAGAAATTATATCTTTGGTAACTGTTAAGGTGGTTTGGGAGTCTAAATAAAAAATGATGTAATTGTTCATTCTTTGCCAAAGCGTAGTATCTATTGATAAATGTTCAAAAATATAATAAAAATGATAGGTCACCGCGATTTTTCTCAAGCTACAGGTTATGACAAAATGACTCATTTTGTATTGATTATACAGGGAAAAACATCATTATGTGATTAGAAGCTAAAGTAAATGATAGAATTGAAAATTAAAATACAAGAAGATAGCTTTTTGAAAATGCTTTTAGAATATCAAAAGAAAAGATAGGGTCACCGTGCATTTTTTCCGGCTAGAATTTAAAATAGCAAAATTCCATGTAGATTCCTTCAGAAAATGCACTACTTCAGAGTTACCTCCCCTTAAAATGCCAACTCTAAAAACATTAAAAATAAAGCTAAAATAATTTACACTTGTAAAAATATTAATACTTATAAGTTATAAGCTTATACATTTGTTCTTTTAAATGAAAATTCAAATTTGTTAACTGCATTCCTGCATCAAATTTGGTAACTTGATTTCAAATATGGACCTTAGATTATCTGTTTTTCACAATCCAAGATGGCAAAAGACACCCATACCACCTTAAATGATTCATGATAAATCAAATTGTAATGTTTCGCAGTATCATGAATTCCAACAACAACAAAAAGCATTCAAACAAAGTAAAATTGCAACCTATCTAATCACTGAGAAGTACTATAATTGAGTGTTAAGTAGTACATAAACAGTGACCAGAAAGATGTGTGAATTGCATATTTTTAAGATAAAAATGATAACAATGAATATGGTGAATGTTTCCCATGAGCTACATTTAAAAGGAGTATTCTTTAACACCAATGAGAAAGATCAGTATGTCAAAGATGTCAAAACAAACTATCAAACTCTTCTGACATTGCAATTAAACAAGAAAGTATCATAAAGTTAGATATGGAACTGTGCATTTATCGTACATTTTATTGTAATGTTCTATTGTATTGTTAGTTTGTGTATTTCTCTATCCTAAATGGTTTGTTTTGTTCATTTATTTGTATTGTAGTCCTTTCATGTGATGTTGTTATTTTAGTGTTCTATTTAACATTGCCGTGAAAGCATGGAAGGTTTGGCTAGCCACTAAACAAGGTTTAAACCAACCATATCTTTTTCTTTTTTTTTACTTCTTAAAATTTCCTGTACCAAGTCAGGAAAACGGACATTGTTATCTTTTAGTTAGTTTCTGTGTGTGTTGCATTGTCTTGTTTCATGTTAGTATTTCTGTTGTTTCGTTGTTTTCCTCTTATATTTGATGTATTTACCTCCGTTTTAGTTTGTAACCCTGATTTGTTTTCTCTCAATCGGTTAAGTCGGCTTCATATCTTGACTTACATCTAGAAATTGACAATGAGGGTCGGTTGAAAACAAAACTTTACGACAAAAGAGATGATTTCAGCTTTCCAATTGTGAACTTTCCATTTCTAAGTAGCAACATTCCAGCAGCATCTGCATACGGGGTATATATCTCCCAATTGATATGATATTCCCGTGTTTGCATTTCCTATCATGATTTTCTTGATAGAGGGTTACTGCTCACAATGAAGCTATTAAACCAAGAGTTCCAAATGGTGAAGTTGAAATCATCCCTTCGTAAATTTTACGGACGCCATCACGAGTTGGTTGACCGTTATGGAATAACCGTTTCACAAATGATATCGGATATGTTCCTTACGTCGTAACTACAATCCCCTTCCCTTTCATGAATGTGACCTACCGAATTAGACTATTTACCGGATTTGTAATCACATAAGCAACACGACGGGTGCCACATGTGGAGCAGGATCTGCTTACCCTTCCGGAGCACCTGAGATCACCCCTAGTTTTTGGTGGAGTTCGTGTTGTTTATTCTTTAGTTTTCTATGTTGTGTCATGTGTACTATTGTTTTTCTGTTTGTCTTTTTCATTTTTAGCCATGGCGTTGTCAGTTTGTTTTAGATTTAGGAGTTTGACTGTCCCTTTGGTATCTTTCGTCCCTCTTTTATGACTTTCAAACAACGGTATACTACGTAATACTGAAGCCTTTATCTATGTATAAACTGAACGTCTTTGGGTAATGTTTGCTATAACTATTCATGAAAAATTCTGGAAAAAATAATTTTCAAACTATATGTACTAAAATGCATTTGAATTGATATGTGTGCTGCAAATGTAAGAATTGAAGGCATGATAATGAGTTATTGCTTATGTCTATATCGATATTGCATTTTTCAATAATGAAGACTGTACTTTGATCTTTATCGGTAATAAGAACAGTTTCCTTAGATGTGTACTCGTTGATAATCTCAGTATCAAAAATTATTGGGTCGGTTCGCAAATGACATGCGAGAATGCAACGCGTAAGGATCTACTTTCCCCTTCCATTCACAAAATTGCCCTTGATTGTTTTCGCAGAGTTTTTTGGCGAATGAAACACTTGTTATTGTTTGAAACTTTCACAAAGTTTGTTTGGCCTTTTTGAACAATTAATGTGAAAATGTGATCCAAAAAATGTAAGAAAAACCCGATAAACTTAAAAAAAAGAAAAAAAAATGAGAGAAAGCTTTATCTAAACTGTTATTGATATATGAAGCTGTCCTTGCTATTCCCAAGGACGTACAACTAAAATATCGTCCATGAGTTTTTATTCATACAATATCAACACCAATACATACCCTGGTGCTGTTCCAAGTAGTTTCTTTTTCTGTTTCTTGAGAAGTATTTGTTTTACCTGTTCAGTCACTATAAAGTGTTACAATTCATTTTTAGACGCAACACATAAATAGTGACTAAAAAGGTACCGCTATCGCATGAGAGAAGCTAAAAAAAATATATGGACGCATTTTTGGCACTTTTGAGGGACCATCATATACAGTTTTAAAATATTTAGTTTCATTATCAATATAAACAAAGAACAAAAAAAGTGAACATATTCAAATGCAGACCTAGCATAAATTTTAAAAAGGGGGTAACCGAGGGCACTAACTTATAGACAACGATTAGTGCGGAACAGACATGAGCAGCTTTCCCCTAAATTCGCTTCTGAATTTAAAGGTAATCGCAGGAAACTCAAAGATTCATATTTCTGGTCCGTGTTGAACATAAATGAACATTACTTTGAAAAATAGCAAGAATTTTAAGGTAAAAGTTGAGGGACTATATTAAAATGTTTGAAATATAAAGTCGACAAGAAATGAGCTTGTTCAGAATATTTACTGAGTAAGCTTACATTGCCTCCTGAAATGTCTGCTTACAGAGCTTTCTTTAAATTATTTGAAATCAATGTGGTCGTTTTCATGATGAACACTGAGGGAATAATGACAAAATAAATGTAATTTTATCCACTAAATTAAGTAAAATATAATTATAACTTGTCGTTGAACTTTAAAATTATGATAAATCTGCTGTTTCGTATCGTATCATTCTAATTTCTGACTATGCTGATGCTTTGTGTAAAATAAAGAAATCTAACTTACCGGTATCAGGTATGCTACCTTTATATTTTGCATAATTAGAGTCATGTCCTAAGCAGAATATTAATAAAATGCATGCAATAATTCCTTTTCAATACGTTGTGCAAGAGAACGCCATGTTTACTGCACTATGACACAATATCAAATGACGCAATGCAGCATATGACGTCAAGTTTGATTCGCCTTAATTCAACGCGAAAAAAAGTAGTTCGTTTGTCATTTTCTCTATTATTGTAGTGATTTTTATTTTTTTTTTTTAATTACCGATTAACAGAATAAAGGACTTCTTGTTTTTTTTACTTTATCACGGTAAAATATGAGGTGATCCCGTATTTTACTGTGCTGAAGTCAGTATCAAAAACAAAAAGTCCTTCATTCTATACATATTGGTTTACTTTTACAAATTGTGACTTGGATTGAGAGTTGTCTCATTGGCATTCATACCACATCATCTTATATTTAATAAGAAGGAAAACATTATAACAAGGACGGTGTTCAAATTTCACTATTCGGCACTAAACTGTACACTATACATATTGTTGTAAAGATTTAGAATCGATTGTGGATCTTAATTCTACAAGTCGTTACTAAAACTTTAAAAAAAAATTACTTGTACGTCCCGTAAAAAAACGGAATAACACTGTTGCATACTTATCATATAAATCATATACACTTAAAGTTAATATATTTTGTATATAGTGTATTGTATTTTATTGTATTGTATTGTATATACGACGAATAGTCTTTTTTATGCTAACTTTCAGACAAACTCCTTTTAATTTTTTGTAAGTCTCTTAAGACACAAAGCTTTACATTATTTACAAACGCATTAAGTAAATAGCAGTGATTTAAATTAAAAAAAAAAGTAACAACAGGAATTAAAAGTTATATTTGAATAAAACATTCTTCATCACAAAGTGACAGCGATTTCGTTGTAAAGTTGAAACGTTGGTGACTTCTGACGCACAATGAAGAAAATATATAGATAACGAAAAGTTCATCACATGCCAATGGAAATAACTTTTGATTTATTTGATTGACTTAATCATCATGAAAAGTGTAGAATATGTTGTGTTGTCTTGATAATCACCTTGTCCGGTTTTCATTCCTCGGTTATCTTCCTCGCAAATTTTTCAATATTGGCTGTATCATTCAGTATACTTTGAATTAGATATCACAACTTTATACATACATTTCAAAGTAAAGATTCCGTTATATTCAAACTGATTAGATACCAACTCTTGCTTAATCAATTGTATAACTAATACTATTTAGTACCTATGACATTGATCTATCAAATACAATTGAGTTTTCTGTTTTAGATAACTGACATACATTATTATAACTGATTTTCGTATCAAAATTTGTAAAAACTGTAGTTTTGTACCTTGTTTCTTTTCAATAATCAAAGTACAATTTCTACTAACCGTTGTTATTTATTTGAATGAAAACAACACGTATACAGTTTCATGTAAAGCAATTATTTTAGTTTACCTTCATCTGGGACGCTAGATCCTCAAACAAGTCCTCCAAATGTGAAGAGCTTTATGACGTATACCCAAAATAGAATTGTTATCAACACTGAATTGGAACCTGCAAGTATAACAAGGAAAGAAGGCAAAAACCACTTCTTAAACAGTCAACGATTTCAATAAAGCAAACACGAATCATAATAAGTGTTACTGATTTATGGATACATTATAAAATAGTACCTAGTTGAAGAAAACAAAATGGACTATTGTAAAACTATTTAAGACGTTTTCGCATGTACAATATAGATATAGGAAGATGTGATATAAACGCAATAAGACAACTCTCCATCAAAGTAACTATCTACAAAGATAAATCATTATATGTCAAAGTACGGCCTAAACCGAACAGAAAGCAAAAAAGAGCCAAAACATTACTAATCTCAAACCATTCAAACAGGAAAACAACGGTAAAATTTACTATAAAAAAAACGAGAAACGAGAAACACTTATGAACCACATCAACAAACGACAACCACTGACCGTCAGGTTTCTGACTTAGAAAAGGTGCGAAAAAAACAGCGGGTTCAAACCTTTTAATAGAGATTTCCATTAAAATGACAATCTTCGACATAACTGTTCAATAGCTACGACATTAGGGATATATCCGCTATCATCTTTGAACGGATACTTAGTATTCCATAATGATCTATCAATTCGTGATGTTGTAAGTACAATTTACCAAAGAATAATTTTAACTTCATCACTTTGAACTCTCTGTCGACAGTTTCCTTATGAGCAGCAATCCTCTATTTAGGAAATCATGATAGGAAGTTCAAGTCTGGAATAATAATTGACTGATAAAGGACCATATTTATAAATATAGCCCTGAAATCTGAAAAGCTACTAAGTGTTGATATACTTATCATTATTTTAGTAGCATGTTTCCTTCCTGTTTAAAAAACTAAAAAATATTTCACAAAGTGTGCATGGCAAATAATGTACATGAAACTTTAAGATAACATTTTGATAGACGAGCACGTCCTCAATTCTATTCATTTGACATGTAAATACAAATAGGTATAGAATGATGTGGTGTAAGTGCCAATGAGACATCTCTCCATCCAAATAACAATTTTATAAAAGTAAACCATTATAGGTCAATGTACGGCCTTCAACACGGAGCCTTGGCTCACACCGAACAAAAAGCTATAAAGGGCCCCAAAATTACTTGTGTAAAACCATTCAAACGGGAGAACCAACGGTCTAATCTATGTTAAAAATGAAAAACGAGAAACACGTATAAATGACATAAACAAACGACAACTACTGTACATTAGATTCCTGAATTAGGACAGGTGCAAACAATTTGTATATTTTTTTCAACCAATCACTATACTTGCATATCAATTCAACATCCATGTATTGGTAAATTTAATAATATAAAGGTGCATGTGGTATGATTGCAAATGAGAGAACTCTCCACGAGATACCATAAAGTTGCCTTTTTTTATTTTGGTGTGGGACAATCATCTTAAATAAAGTAGTCGATAGTTATTTAAGATGAAATTACAGATGGTGAGATCAAAGCAGCCATTAAGAAACTTAACAACAAGGCTCCTTGGGTAGATGGCATACCAGCAGAAGTACGAAACGCAGACGTAAATTTCAATGTGAACATCCTAAGTGATTTATTAAATGAAATATTAGAAAAAACGATATATTACCTACTTAGTGGAAATATGGTATTATCATGAACAATCAAAAAGGCAACTTTACATATTGTAACAACTGGCGTAGACTAATTTTACTATCAGTGCCTGGTAAGATACTTTGTAGAATAATTCTAGAAAGGATCAAAGAAAAAATAGATTCTATTCTACGGGGATTTAGGACGAATCGTGCATGTATAGATAACATCCTCCTTCTAAGAAATATTAAAGAAAATGCTTTAATCGGAGATAATCTATACAATAATATATAGATTTATTATGTGGACATTATATGGACATTGAGAGAGCATTTAATAGCGTCGATAGAGAGTCAGTTTGTTACATCATGAGTATGCATGGAATTCCACAGAAAATAATTAACATCATTATGGATATGTACGATGATTTTAGATGTACAGTCAGACATAATGGAAAACTATCAGAGAGGTTATTCATAGCATCTTGTATAAGACAGGGATACATAATATCTCCTTTTCTCTTTTCATTGGAGGTTGACTGGGTAATGAAGATGACAACCAAATGGAAATCATGGCATGCAGTGGGGAATAAATATATTCTGGAGGACATGGACTTTGCTGATTACATCAGCCTCTTTTACACATAACACCTGCAGAACAAGACGGATAAAGTAACCTCGGAGGCAACGAAACGCAATAGCAGTGAACGGAAAAGAACTGGAACAATTAAATGCATTTAATTATTTTGGTAATAGCAGTGGCGGATCCAGGAATTTTCATAAATGGGGGCCCACTGACCGACCTAAGAGGGGTCCCGCTCCAGTCACGCTTCAGTGATTCTCTATATAAGCAACCAATTTTTTTCCCAAAAAGGGGGACCCGGGCCCCCTGGGCCCTCCCCCCTAAATCCGCCTCTGAGTAGAGTCAATGCAGAAGGAAATATTTAAGAATAAGTCAACAACCGTATTGTTAAAGGAGCTGTTACATTTTAAAACCTGAACACCATACGGAAATACAACAAAATTTCTAGAAAGACTAAGATTATGTAAGTAAGCAATATTACATCAGTTTTGCTTAACAGTTCAGAAAAATTGTAAAACAGCTAAACAATTAGTAAGTCAAATTAGAGGATTTGAAGGACGCTGTTTGAGACAAATTATTAATATCACACTGTCAAATGTAATTTTAATTAGTGAACTATCAAACAAAACAAGGGTGATAATTAAAGTAAATGAGATCACGAGAAGGCTGGGGAAATATATTGGGCATATATCCCGCATGGAGAACAACCGGCATGTCAACAAAACGCTGACAGCACAAGGGACAAGAAATTCTGGAAAATCTAAAGACACATTGAGAAGAGTTATAGCAGCAGAGATAAAAAGACCTTGAATCAGATAAAAAAAAATGCAAACGAGTTAGAGGTCCCTTTTTGATGCCTTATATAGTCATGAAGAACACGAAGAGAATTAGATAAGTAAATTATACATGTACATGCTTCTTATACATGTATTTAGTATGTGTTTCAATGTGAAATAAATCAATATATCAATATAACATGCAATAAGATTTTTTTCTTATTTTTAGATCACAATATGCAGTTTACTCAAAATCTGATTTAACCTAATGGAATGAAAATAAGTGATAGACAATTCCAGAAGCTCAACAAAAAAAAGAGATTATACAGAAATAATGTTCAAGTACTCATGAATACTATAAATCAGCAAAATGACATTCTACAGATGTGTTTTTGACATATATGGCATCACTTTGAATAATTGTCATTAATATATAGCTTACTCAAAACCATGTTTTATCATATATTATATAAAGAAAGGCGACAGTAGTATACCGCTGTTTAAAATTCATAAATCCATTGACAAAAAACAAAATCGGTGTAACAAACTAAAGCTGAGGAAAATACATCAAATATAAGAGGAGAACAACCACATAACATTAAAATGTAACACACACATACAGAAACGGACATAAATGTGTGTAAAAAAAGATTTTGGGGCAAGGTAAAGGCTCAATTGTATGTTAACTAAACATTATGTGTAGAGGGGCCATCTTAAATAATTTCCTTCAAATGTTCATGAGACTTAAACAGCCTCATTTTTAGATATTTCATTAATAATTAGATCATTTGTTTTATCCAAAACAGATTTTTTTTCTTTATTTTCTGGTGGGGGTGGGGGTAAGGAGGGGAAGGATGGACAGACGAGGCCAAGCCTCATATTTATATAATCCAATGACTATCCCATATAAAGATATGTCTCAATTTTAACAAGGTGTTTGACATCAACTTCATCATAAATGATCTCTTCTCTAAAGTGTCAAGATTATATAAAAATGTTTGATTGTATAAAATATAAAATATATTAGAAAGGCTTGATTAATTTTCTTTTGCTATTCACATAATTAACTTTATTTGTCACAGCAATAACAAATCCACAATATGGGTCAAATATATTATCTAGTACAATGAACACATTATAATACAAACAGAATCCTAAAAAAAACACCAAATAACCGCACTTTTTAATAACTGTAGTGACAATTATAAATCCAAATCAGAAGTGCACTTATTTAAGATGCCAAATCATGAGGCAGAATTAACATAGCTTATAACAAGTTTTCACAAAATTCCTATTAATTTAGAGATAACTGTGAGGTCTGATGACTCTGCTGAATTTTGGCCAAATCAAATGTTTATTTGACTAAAGCTATTTAGTATGTGATTATGTTTGAAATGGAGGCACCTCCCTGTGAATGATTGGTCCGTCGTTTGCGAACTAATTTAGGAATCGTTTTTTTATGGGACAATAGATACTCTAAAACATGCTCAAGAACTTTCAAATCATGAAGTCTATCTATAGTTCGATGTATTCTTCTTGCATTTTTATTATTGACCGTAGAGAGCCAACATTAAAGTGCCATGAAGATGGAATTTTATAAAATCCATCGCACGGAAACAAATTGCATTTTTATTAATAGACAACCAATCAGCAATGTAGACGTAACCTAGTGCTGTAAAGAAGTTCTGGCTTGCTGTTTCTGTGACAGACGTGATAATATTCTTTTCTGTTGCTGATATCTATTTCAATCTTGAGATGGTGAGTACATCGACACAACTCTTTGATACAAAAATTAAAGTATTCTCCTCTAATTGTTACCCAGAAGGTACACACACAGTGATAAAAACACGGAAATGATTATGTATTTTATGTTTACGTTTTATCATCTACAAGAAACACAAGTGAACACCACGAAAAAATAAAGTTTGACGGGGAAACCAAGAAATATTTTATCGATATTTGACCTCTGTAATGAACTTTATTTAACATAGATATGTTTACTTTCAATTTGATGAGTATCATTTTTATATGTTTGAGTTATCTTCTCTTTATTTTCTGCATTAAAAAAATGATTTAAGGATGCTTTGAAAACTCTAACCGCAATACATTTGATGCCACACATGAAATAATGTTGTAAAGTCCTTGTTATGGTGATAAAGTAAACACAAATTTCTTTCATTGTCATCATTTGTATTAAACAAGTTAACCATAATTTCATGTATTGATGGTCTCGATACCAAACTTAAAGAGAAAATATTAAAAAAAAATTGAGATGAACGTATAGTTGTTTTCATCAACACTGTGAAAAAAAGCGATTTTGAGTACACTTCTATTATTTAGAACAATCTTTGGAATATAGGTATAGGAAGATGTTCACTTCTTAAGCAAGTTATGATATATGCTTCATATGCCACTCCTGTGAATATAAGACAAACAAAACAAAGAATGTTGATCCAAATACAACCATTTTTTTTATGAAACAGCTGTCCTGATGATGAGCTTAAATCTTATGTCATATTTTACATCTTCTCTTGGTTTTTTGCTTTTACCAACATATAATTCTCTTTACTATTAAGGAACCTTGCTTTTCAAATTGTTCAGCATTTTTTTTTATCTGCAAACGTACTAGGTCGCACAGATAATTTACAAGTAATGATGATTTGCGCAAAGACTACAGGTATATTATACACTGCACATAACCCATGGATTAGTGATTACTTTTTAAGGTTAAAATATCAGTGGTCAAACGCATAATTAAGAATTTACCTTTATATTATGATGTAAGAAAAACTATGAACAACAATTTAGTCTCATTGCCACACAGGGTTTACCATTAATTCTTCTTTTGTTTTGATGCTGATTGGACATCTGCTAAAACAGCCTCTTGTAAACAACTTCTCAAAAGAGAAACAGTCTTGCATATTCTCTGTAGTTTTGGTTTTAATTTAATGCGGGTTTTTTTTTTTTAGTGTTTTTTCTTTTTTGACATTAAATTTCATGTCTCTCTTCAAATATTGTTCCCTTAGTTTCTTCACCTTTTTTTTTTAAAGAATCCCAGGATCAAAACATTTAATGTAAATATAAAAAACAAGCCTAAGGGTTAACTTTTAATATCATTAGTTGTCTATATTCAAGTTATTGCCAATGAAAGTAGTTTTTGTTTTTGTTGATGTCTTGGTAACTATTCATAATGTTGGTCGAAAATAAATTAGTTGTAGCTGGTAAACAAATTAAAGATACTAAACAGATTAAATATCATTACAATAAAAATTACATGTAGATATAATAAATCATCAAATGTTTGCTAAGGAATAATGCAAATGATGAATACCTACAAATACGTAATCAAAAGTACCAGGAATATAATTTAGTACGCCAGACGCGCGTTTCGTCTACATAAGACTCATCAGTGACGCTCAAATCAAAATATTTATAAAACCAAACAAGTACAAAGTTGAAGAGCATTGAGGATCCAAAATTCCAAAAAGTTGTGCCAAATACGGCTAAGGTAATTTATGTCTGGGATTAGAAAATCCTTAATTTTTCGAAAAATTCAAAGTTTTGTGAACAGGAAATTTATAAAAATGACCACATTATTGATATTCATGTCAACACAGAAGTGTTGACTATTGGGCTGGTAATAGCCTCGGGGACGAAACGTCCACCAGCAGTGGCATCGACCCAGTGGTGTTAATAGTTATCAAAGGTACCAGGAATATAATTTAGTACGCCAGACGCGCGTTTCGTCTACATAAGACTCATCAGTGACGCTCAAATCAAAATATTTATAAAGCCAAACAAGTACAAAGTTGAAGAGCATTGAGGAACCAAAATTCAAAAAAGTTGTGCCAAATACGGCTAAGGTAATCATTGCCTGGGATGAGAAAATCCTTAATTTTTCAAAAAATTCAAAGTTTTGTAAACAGGAAATGTATAAAAATGACCACATTATTGATATCCATATCAACACCGAAGTGTTGACTACTGGGCTGGTGAACGAACGAACAAACGAACGAGCAAACGAACGAACTGATATTCGAACCAACAGACAGAAAACATATTGGCTCTCTACTATTGCAGGTGGTTCATAAAAGTAAAGCAAGAAGTATTATTGTACGTTAACTTCACAGTCTATGGAAAATGTGTGAGTCCAAAACATTAACATGCATACATTTAATTTATTGTTCTCAAAAATCATCATTTTGTCCCTTTTCGTATGTTCAAACTTTGTAAAAAATACAAAATAAATATTCGTTATATATGACCGTTTGTAATTCAAACAAATACATTTAGAGCAAAGCCATGTACTTTCAACACAACGACTAAATGTGTGTTCCCAGTGTAAAAAAAATAGCATATGCTTCATATATGTATAACTTTGTAACCGGACAATGTCTATCACAATAATTCAAATCGAATTCGACCACTTTATTCAAGCCTTTTGAAGGCGTTACAAAAGTTATTTTTAGATTGATTGCGTTTTGACCGGTCTTGTTCTAGTGCGTTGTTTGTTTCCTTTACGATGGCAAGTCCATAATCGTTCCAAATAACTGTTACAATGTACAATAACGACTACATCAACTTAGTAAACAAGTTTTTAATTTACACCCCGATCACAAACAATTCTAGTAAAATGTAAGGATGGGTTGTAACATTGCAAATAAGAATTATAGGCAACCTTGCGACTTTCTACAATAGGAAAAACAAGTATCGTATAGTCGGCTATAGAAGGCTTCGAAATGAAAAATGTGATCCATTCAAATAAAAAAATCCTACTTAACTGCAAAGCTATTGTCGAAAATAATTATCATGATAACAACTGAAATAAGGGCAAATTGGGTAATACACATGTACCGAACCTTTGACAGTGGTGTTACAGAATAACATCAGAACAAACAATCAAAATCAGTTGAAAAAACTAATCAGATCTATACAAAGAAAATAGCATCAAACAAAATCACAGACTGGACGTGACTGGATATTGATATCCCCCTTAACCATGCAAACTACAAAAACACAAGGTACATAACTCAATTACTCGTCAAAAATGAAATAAAATCCTGTATCAAAGATTCAAGAGTGCATTTATTTTAATCATGTTAATCGCGCAAGACGTATGAAGTCTATTTATTTAGCATAAAGTCATTGGTGTTTAGTTTTTCACTATTGATGTTTGTCTATTCTTTTCCCATGATATAATAAGTCTCTATTCGGCTTAGGATTTCAATCGCTGCTTGTATTTTATGTGTAGCAACACTAAAGCTGAATCCCCCTCTTTTTTTATTCTATTTAAGCATAACATTTAGTTATCACTTACTGGTAGTTCAGGTGAATAGATATTACAAATATATTTAATTCAATCATTCTTATTTTGATATCATTCAATTATTCTACCATAATAAGTAATCTATTAAATGCCGATATTATTTTTTTAATTTAGGTTGAGCAGAACAGGGGAGGCATGGATGACTGGACTTTAAGTTGAAATAATGCTTTTATCTATTCATTTTGAACAAATGTTGTATTTGTGGTCTTATTCTAAACCAAGCTGTAAAAAATAATAAAACATTTCAGGAAACATTGCCTTTTATTTTACAGGCTCAAGTCAACAACATCGAGGTTGGCGGGAATGAAACTGACCGTCATGGAGAAGATAGCATAGGAAACCGAAGTGCAAATATTGATCGTGAACCAGTACCGCCATCTCAAACGATAAAGATTGGTAAAACTATACCAGACTATAAGGAGGAAGACTACATTAAAATTCATCTGAATTCAAGCATAAGAGGAATGACAGTGGTTATTCCATAAAAATTCAGAAAACACCACATTTAAGACAACACTTAAGAATAGTACAAAGTAGGGGTAATATGGATGGGATCCTAAATTCAATATTAATGTTTATTTCGATATGAACAAGATAAATAAACACTTTGTTTTTGGTTCTTATGTGATATTAGTACTTGTTTCTTGAAATTAAATTCATCTGAACACTAATACAGTGTTTTCTAAAATGATATTTTGGTAGATATTTTATATATGTTGTTTTGAAAGGAATTGACTAATACTTAATTTTGGTAAAAACAATCAGTGAAAATTTACACTGTATGTCAAATACCTCGAAACTGACATTTTGGTTCTACATTATTCATTGTATTCCATATTTATTTATTCATTTTCTCAATAAATATAATAAAGTTTTCATACTATTGAATATTCAAAAAGGTTTACAGCAAAAGTTCTGTTTGACAAACACTAATTTCAATTTTTGAGAAACTCGATTACTCTTTACTTATAATATCAAATTGAAACGTTCATCTGATTATTAAAGGAAGGAACTAGTGTATAAAGAAAAATCACAAAAATACTAAAATTTGACGAAAATTTTTTCGGAAAGTCCCTAATCACATGGCAAAATCAAATGACAAAACACATCAAACAAATGAACGATAACTGTCATATTCCTGACTTAGTACAGGCATTTTTTAAATAAAGAAAATGGTGGATTGAACCTTGTTTTAAATATGTTCTCCTATTTATTTGTATTGTAGTCCTGTAATGTTGTGTTTTCATTTTAATGTCATATTTATCATGGCCATTAAAGCGGGAGGTTTGGCATGCCACAAATCCAGGTTCAACCCACCATTTTTTTCGTTAAAATATGTCCTGTACCAAGTCAGGAATATGGTCATTGTTATATGTTCGTTTCTGTGTGTGTTACATTTTAACGTTGTGTTTCTTTTGCGTCGTTTGTTTCCTCTTATATTTGAGTGTGAATTCACACTATTATAAGACGTGTCACGGTACTTTTCTTTCCCAAATTCATGTATTTAGTTTTGATGTTATATTTGTTATTCTCATCGGATTTTGTCTAATGCTAAGTTCGTTTCTGTGTGTGTTACATTTCAATGCTGTGTCGTCATTATCCTCTTATATTTAATGCGTTTCCCTAGGTTTTGGTTTGTGATCCGTATTTGTTTTTTTCTATCGATTTATAAGTTTCGAACCTCGGTATACTACTGTTACCTTTATTTTTAGCGCTAAACCTCTCACTTTTACAACAGTCTCATCAATTTCCTTTATATTTACAACGATTCGTGAACAAAACACACATAATAAATAAAATTATTATAATAAACTAAAATATGGGTACAGCAGTCATCACTGAGTTACAATATTAAAACAACCCATTTACAAAAAGGCATACAAGCATCTATCAAATTAAAAACACATTCATTGCTTCGCGTGTCTGACGTCAGAAAATTTAAACGTCACATTGTCGTTCAAAGTTCATGATGTTTAAACAAAACAATTTTAAAATTTCAAATGGGAAAGGTTGGCATGCAGGGTTAAAAAATCAAAAGTGTAGAATTAATTTCAGAAATAGACCGAGATTTCAAATTGTCCAGAATTTCTGTAAAATTTCTAAGAAAATAAAAAATGGTTAATACCACTTCTCGATTAAAATAATGTTGTTGTTTGTTGTTCAACGTATTTTCTAATGTTATTTTATTAAACACTATTTCGTCGTGTTTTTTTTTTTTTACATTGTTTTACATTATGATCATATATAATTATGGTAATATGTTTAGTGTGTGTTTACTTGATTTATTAATATTTATTTTTGATTGAGTTATTTTAAATGATATTTATAGTGTGTCTTTCTCTATTTTAATGTTGGTGTATGGAAATAGTTATCAAAAGTACCAGGATTATAATTTTATACGCCAGACGCGCGTTTCGTCTTCATGAGACTCATCAGTGACGCTCAGATCAAAATAGTGAAAAAGCCAAACAAATACAAAGTTGAAGAGCATTGAGGACCCAAAATTCCAAAACGTTGTGCCAAATACGGCTAAGGTAATCTACTCCTGGGGTAAGAAAATCCTTAGTTTTTCGAAAAATTCAAAGTCTTGTAAACAGAAAATGTATAGAAATGACCATATAATTGATATTCATGTCAACACCGAAGTGCTGACTACTGGGCTGGTGATACCCTCGGGGACGAAACGTCCACCAGCAGTGGCATCGACCCACTTTAAAAAAAAAAAACGTTACATTTGTTTGATAGAAATAATATCTTTGTCAAGTGATCGACTAAATTAAAAAAAAATATACAAAGATGAAGTAACTGTAACATTCAGAGAATTCTCAATTGATGCGGTTGTGAATATATGCGTTGTACAAATTTCAACCAGATGTAAGGCACCTTTTTTAATGCAAATCTCAATATTGTTTAAAATATGTTCAATACTATATTATATGGCTAGATTTTAATTCCAAAATGCGTGTAGTTTCTCACCCTTTTTTAGCTCACCTGGCCTAAAAGGCCAAGTGAGCTTTTCTCATCACTTGGCGTCCGGCGTCCGTCGTCGTCCGTCGTCTGTCGTCGTCCGTCGTCGTCCGTCGTCGTCGTCGTTAACTTTTACAAAAATCTTCTCTTCTGAAACTACTGGGCCAAATTAAACCAAACTTGGCCACAATCATCATTGGGGTATTTAGTTTTAAAAATGTGTCCGGTGACCCGGCCAAGATGGCCGCCATGGCTAAAAATAGAACATAGGGGTAAAATGTGGTTTTTGGCTTATAACTCAAAAACCAAAGCATTTAGAGCAAATCTGACATGGGGGTAGAATTGTTAAACAGGTGAAGATCTATCTGCCCTGAAATTTTCAGATGAATCGGATAACCCGTTGTTGGGTTGCTGCCCCTGATTTAGTAATTTTAAGGAAATTTTGCTGTTTTTGGTTATTATCTTGAATATTATTATATAAACAGCAATAATGTTCAGCAAAGTAAGACTTACAAATAAGTCAACATGACTGAAATGGTCAGTTGACCCCTTTAGGAGTTATTGCCCTTTATAGTCAATTTTTAACCATTTTTCGTAAATCTTAGTAATATTTTACAAAAATCTTCTCCTCTGAAACTACTGGGCCAAATTAATCCAAACTTGGCCACAATCATCTTTTGGGTTAGTAGTTTGAAAAATGTGTCCGATGACCCGGCCATCAAACCAAGATGGCCGCCATGGGTAAAAATAGAACATGGGGTAAAATGCAGTTTTTGGCTTATAACTCAAAACCCAAAGCATTTAGAGCAAATCTGACATGGGGTAAAATTGTTTATCAGTTCAAGATCTATCTGCCCTGAAATTTTCAGATGAATCCGACAACCAGTTGTTGGGTTGCTGGCCCTGAATTAGTAATTTTAAGGAAATTTTGCTCTTTTTGGTTATCTTGAATATTATTATAGATAGGGATAAACTATAAACAGCAATAATGTTCACCAAAGTAAGATTTACAAATAAGGCAACATGACTGAAATAGTCAGTTGACCCCTTTAGGAGTTATTGCCCTTTATAGTCAATTTTTAACCATTTTTCGTAAATCTTAGTAATCTTTTACAAAAATCTTCTCCTCTGAAACTACTCGGACAAATGAATCCAAACTTGGCCACAATCATCTTTTGGGTTAATAGTTTAAAAAATGTGTCCGGTGACCCGGCTATCCAACCAAGATGGCCACCATGGCTAAAAATAACACATGGGGTACAATGCAGTTTTTGGCTTATAACTCAAAACCCAAAGCATTTAGAGCAAATCTGACATGAGGTAAAATTGTTTATCAGGTCAACATTTATCTGCTCTGAAATTTTTAGATGAATCTGACAACCCGTTGTTGGGTTGCTGACCCTGAATTGTTAGTTTTAAGGAAATTTTGCTGTTTTTTGTCATTATCTTGAATATTATTATTGATAGAGATAAACTGTAAACAACAATAATGTTCAGCAAAGTAAGATTTACAAATAAGTCAACATGACCGAAATGGTCAATTGACCCCCTTAGGAGTTATTGTTCTTTATAGTCAATTTTTAACAATTTTCATAAAATTTGTAAATTTTTACTAACATTTTCCACTGAAACTAATGGGCCAAGTTCATTATAGATAGAGATAATTTTAAGCAGCAAGACTGTTCAGTAAAGTAAGATGTACAAACACATCACCATCACCAAAACACAATTTTGTCATGAATCCATCTGCTTCCTTTAATATTCACATAGACCAAGGTGAGCGACACAGGCTCTTTAGAGCTTCTAGTTCATGACTTCTATCAAAAAATGTTTTCCATCATATTTCGAAGCGGGACTACTCATTTCTGTTGGACATATATGAGAACATATCAAAGATCCAATTACACTTATGCTTTCTATTGTCTTCTTAAAAATATTTTCTGAACGAACGTGTGGAGTCAAGAGGAATAAAGGATAATAACTGAATAACTGTTTACCTTATTTTGAGAATGTTAATTCCTTTCATCTGTATTGTCATCTCCTAATTAGCAACTCATCACACGAACAAAACTACATAATAGCAAAGCGATGTTATACCGTGCTTTAGAAAAAGTTGATTTCTAGTTACTTTCTGTTGGTATATCTATTATTTTTCGGTATAAATAGCAATAAAACTGATGATAAGTTTTCCTTGTCTTTCATGTTTATCAAGCACCAAGTATTTTAGTTATATTTTCGTTGTGCACTCATAGTGTGTGAAATTAAAGTCAGACTTGTTTCAATAATTTTCAATTTAATTATTTACTGTCAATGTATATGCTCATTGCGTTCCTCTCTTAAAATAGTTTTTCAAATTACCTGTCGTTTTGATTAAAAACATAACAACATTGATTAGTTTAAGTACATGGCATAAACTCGATAACATCAATTAAAAAAATTAATCACCCGTCAATATATATATACCACATTTTATTAGTATCTTCAAATACCACAAAAACTAATTTCACAATGTTCATATTATTTGTGTTAATGACATATACGCCATTTATCCGTGGTATGGTGTTTCTTAACGCCTTAGTAGATTATAATAATCATTACTTATACGGTTTTTTCTACATTGAAGAAATTTTCTCATACAATTTATCTGTTCCAAATATATTATAGCAAGGGCTTTCAATTTAATCACCAATTTTTTTTTGTCGTTTGTGTTAATTTGAAATTTTTGAAACATATTCTAATGAAATATTTATTGATTATTACGTGGTATTTTCCATATTAGTACTGGTATCAGGCCTAGACTCCTATTTCAAGCCAGAGTACTGTAGTCCGAGAGCTTGATATAGGTCGAGGGCTGATACCAATGCCAATATTGGAATTGACATGTATTATTTAGAATTAAGGAGTCGTGGAATGTACGCCTATGTATTTTTTGAAGAATACAAAAGGTCAAAAGATCTGATATCACTGATAAAAGATACTTTTTTAACAAAAGCGATATTCTAATACGTTTTATATGAAGAGACAACTTGAAATTTGTGTCAAATAGCTTATATGTCAAAAGTACTTGTTGATAGAAATAATGAATAGGAAATAAGTCTTTGGCAAACTTTATGTTCAGATGTCTAAAACTCTTCTTAATTGCCAAGAATATGTTTTAAATACTGTTATTTTCAGACTTAAATTTATACCTTTTACTATATCAAAAGCTTACCGATTTTTTTTTTTTTTAATATATATAAATCAAAACAGCAATGGGCAAACTCTTGTAGACATAAAATTGACAGCACAGTCAGGAGGACTTAAACCGTGTACTTAATTAATGAGCCCACCCGGTGACTGTTTGTTACATTTGTATGATTTACATTCCTTGTAAAATGTTTGAAAGATTAATTCATCAAATATTCATATATAGTAAAGGTTTATTATGTGCGTTGATGGTATTTTTTTGTTCTCAAATTTATTCATTTAAATAATTTTTATTAAGTCTCCCAAATTTTGACAGGTGGGGATGGACGAAGATATATATTTTTTATACGTATCAGAAAAACCATCAGGAAAAAACTATCTATCTGATCTAAAATTTAAGACCTATCAGATGTAGAGTTTCTGGTCATTTTGGATGGATGGGCTTTCATGGGAAAAATGACCTACTGCTGCAAGACCCTCCGAAGTTTTTTGCATATAATTGTACGTGTCAGATGAAAAAAAACTAAATTCCATCCCCTGAGATTTGTAAATTTTACAACCCTCAGAAAGGACCATCCATCCCCCTTAACACACATTAACTGGAATGGCCCATTATAAGGGGTCATGGTCTCCATCCTTAAACCAGATATAGGCTGGTGTGCCATGCAAAGATGATCAAAATGATATACATGGTAAGACCCACAGGTTCAAAGCAAACCCCTAAACCATTTATATGCCTGTTTGTAATGTCATGACGATTCGAGTGATATATTAGAGAGGTTACCTATGAAAATATCTGTACCAAGTCAGGAATATGACAGTTCTTGTCCATTCGTATTTGATACATTTTGTTATTTGATTTTGCCATGTTATTATGGATTTTCCGAATTGATTTTCCTCTAAGTTCAGTATTTTTGTGATTTTACTTTTTACCAGGGGTTACCCCATTGCCAATGTTACAATATTTTGTAAATGATCATGATCCACCAGCTTAAAACATATTGAGCCTGTTCGTCATGTTCCAAAGATTTTAATAATATATACATGTAGGGTGAATCCTAAGGGGTTCCTCCATTCTACATGTTGTAATATCTTGTGAATGGTTGAGATCCCTATCACTTAAGCATACATGTACATATTTCTGATTACCCTGATTAAAATGATTTGAATTATATATAGTGGCAGGTTTATGTGGGTTCCCCATCCCCAATGTGCCTATACATTTATATTGTGAATGGTCGAGATTCGCATTCCTTAACCAAATACAATGTATATCCCTGTTCGGCATTTCACATAGATTTAAATGATATACAGAATGATATATACAGATTCAGTCCCCAGGCTTCCCTAATGCATATCACTTAACTGGTCCAAACCAAAATGAACTGAACTTTGCCCAATTTCATAGACCTGAGGAATAACTAATAACAAGACTACTTATTATCATCCTATTGGACTCATTGTGTGTCTCTTTTGAATCAAGGACATAGTATAACAATAACAGCTCATTTACCATAGAAATCAACATTGCTAAAGTAAATTTTCAAATTTGTCCCTTTTTTATTTGATGCTTCAAATATAATTTCACCTTGTTTATATTGCCACTTCTTAAAAAATTAAAAATACCGGAAGACGAGGTATTAAACAACGTGTCCTTTATCTTGAATGATCACTTACCTTGACTACTTACGTTTTCCTTTTAAAGCAGTTGGAGGGTCTAAATGGAAATCCAGACCATCTTTTAATAATTTGTCAAAATGCAGTTTATATCATGCTTTTTTTTATATATATAAAGAGTATGGGTCACCGGATTCTATTTTTATGCTACAGATTATGCAACATTGTCAGATTTTGTATAGATTATGCAAGAAAAATTCAATTGTGTGTGCTAAAAAAAAACCAAACCATAGAATTTAAAAAAAAAAAGGAAGATGGCTCTAATATAATGCTTTTTGATATTAAGAAAAAAGAAAAATAGGGTCACCGGACTCGGGTTTTTTTTTTTTTTTTTTTGCGATACAATAAAAAATACAATTCACAACACATTATTTTATAAACATTACTTCATCTGAGTAACCTCCACCTATGTGCCATAGTTAAAATAGGTGAATTAAACCAAATATCCTTGGTTTTTTTTAAATACAGTCGTAAGTTTGATAATTTTCTATATAAAAGTCTCTAACACATGAATTGCATACTATTCTCGAAATTTTTCACATTTCATTAAAGATCTAGACCGATTGTTATCTACTTTTTCAAAACCCAAGATGGCACATTCACTCTTTTTTCTTGCTTTTTTTAATTGTGATCTCAACGAACAAGCAGGTGAATAATCGTCACAAGATCCAAAAAAATATTGGAATAATGAATATCATCAAAATTCCAAATGTATTCTTGAAAGGGCTAATCTACAGAAATACCGATGTCCACTAATTAAAATATCATTTATTACCGTCCAAATTGTAAAGGAAGCAATTGTCTCTCAACTTTTTGACTGGAAACGACAATTTTACAGGGCTGTAACATTGCCACATCTATTGCAATTGTATCATCATTTAAAATTGATGAAGTTAACTCATTGGGACCAATTAACCTAATGTATGCGAAGGTGTAGTGTTCGTTGCATTCATGATTGGAAAACTGAATACTAGTTCTAGTATTCAATCATACAGGTTGCAAGTGATGTTTAAATCACCATAAGATGTAAAGATTTCTTCAATAAATTGAATCTGAGTAGTGAAACCAATATTAATAATATCTGGTCATTTATGGAATGACATTACAATGAATAATGCTCTGGGTATGATTTCAGCCTTTTCAGGTAAATAGTTATCGAAGGTACCAAGATTACAATTTAGTACGCAAGACGCACGTTTCGTCTACGTAAGACTCATCAGTGACGCTCATATCAAAAATTCCTAAAGTTGTGCCAAATACGGCTAAGGTTATCTATGCCTGGGATAATAAAATCGATAGTTTTTTTTCGAAAAATTGAAAGTTTTTTATTAAATCTATAAAAATGACGAAATTTTTTATATTCATGTCAACTCACATTTTGCACCGAAAAGAGTTGCAATATATGACAAATTACACTTTATACCATATATAAACTTATCTTCAAGATTGGGTCTTAAATAAATCGAAATAACTTTCCAAAAACTCTCGGAAAATAATACATACATTTAGGCACAGCCAAGAGGACTTGAATATATTGAGCCCCAACCGGTGACTGTTTATTACATTTATATGTAGTAGTTCCTTGTATACTAATATTATGAGAAATAATTTTCTTCAAATTATCATTTAAATCAATATTTCAGGTATCCTTGATATATTGAATAGATATTTTTTTCTAAATTATACATTTTTAATATCCATTCAACCATGATTAGGTTTTTTTGTCACATTTGTAAACCATTACTCAATTGATACAAAAATCCGGATTAAAACAATTAAACACAGACACGAACTTAAATTTTCGTTATCAAAAATCCTAACAAAACTCAAAAAAGTAAAACAAAATATGCATACCTTATCGTTATGTGTCGCTTCGAAAATCCAAAATTAAGTACAGCGTAATTTAAAATAAATTCCTATCAACAATAACCTAGGCATACAAACTTGTTGAATGAAACTTTAACCTCGAAACGGTTACTCTTTATTTAATGACAAAATTATTAAATAAAGATACACGTCACGATATGAATATACAAATACATATATGCATCATGTATATGTAAAGATTTTGATGGGAACTTTAATGTTTTCCTTAAGCTAACAAATGTCCTTTGTACTCAAGTATTCATAATTTCATTGTTTACTAGAGATTTTGGGGTTGCGTGACTCTCTTGATCGGTTTACGGTTGGTTTTTGTATACGTACATAGTTACTGTAGAAATAGACTCTGGTCAATGACAATAATACTTCTTTAATTTGAATATTTTCAGTCCTCACTTCCCGCTTACGGGAATTAATTAAGTCATCATAACTGGTGAGAATTCTGATAATTTGATAGGTCGGGATAAAGAACATTCCATACATGTCGTTAAGAAATGTAATATGTGCCAAGGAAATATATGAATAAACTCATTATAGATACCAGGATTGAAAGGAGTAGGTCCGGTAAGGACCGATTTTGGCCTCAAATTTCAAGTTCATCTGACGAAAGATTTTGACCACTTTTTAAACACTTAAGTGTCTATTTTATTTGAATTAATTAGTTTATGTGAAAGATTTTAACAGATTTAGTCATTAAAAACGATCCGATTCAAGCTCAAATATGAAAAATCTACCTAATATGCCGAAAAATGTCACTTTTCAGATGGTTTTTGGTAAAAATGAAAGTGGCCGCATCTGTGTTCATCTTCAACCTTTATATATGTTATGTATTATCATAAAATACAACTTACTTTTCAATATTAAGAAAGAACACGAATGTGGCCACTTTCGTTTTACACGAAAACCGTCTAAAATTTAACTAAAATGCTAGAATTATGAGGATTTCAGTAATTTAGCATGACTTAATGGTGCTAGTACCGGATATATGTGCATTGTATTGTCGAAAACAGCCCATATTTATGTAGCAGAAGCATTCTACTGTCCAATAGATAACTAAAAGTTTGTATTTTAACAATTTTGTAAAACTGCTATATTTTGGGGCCAAAAAGGGGTCTTACTGAACCTACTCCTTTAGTATTTACGCCAGACGCACGTTTTGTCTACAAGACTCATCAGTGACGCTCGAATAAAAAAAAATGTTAAAAGGCCAAATAAAGTACGTATTTGAAGAGCATTGAAAACCAAAAATTCCTAAACGTTTTGCAAAATACATCTACGGCAATATATTCCTGAGGTCGAAAAGCCTTAGCATTTCAATAGTACGGTACGTTAGTTAAATTATAGTGGTAGCACATTTTGGTGCACAATGGGGGAACAGAAAACATAAAGTTACGGTGTGTCAGTTGCTCACATAGGAACGAAAGACAAATAGTATTAAACAAGTTCTGCTTATGACAACATCGGCCTTAATGAAACATGAATTGAATCCCCCAGAAATAAAGAAATACACGATTCAGAAGTCAGTAGGCCAAATCGAATACACAGTATGGTAGCATTAGAAACCAAACACTCCGATGGCAAATATGTTGTGCATGTTCAGAACTAGAACAATTTAACATGTTATATGATAAATCGATTCTGAAAGGCAGGTGGATATAGAGTTTACTATTTCAAATATCACTAGAAGATGACATTAAACTTTTTTGGAAAATGGTGCAATTGGCCACCTACGAACAAATCCGAACGTTCTTAAACTTGCAGAGGGCGTGGTTCTTTATATTTAAGATGTGTCAAATTTTAAACATTATCTCTCCTTTTAAATAGTGCTGCGTATTCCCTAAAAGACAAACGGATGCCACAATTAAGCTTGGATGCTTTGTCGGAACTGGAGATGGTCAAAGAATGACCATATATCATACCGCGTCAACTATTGGTGTCAACTTGTTTTATAACTTAATTACTTGTAAAGCTAACTATTTGATGTCTTTGGTCATATTTGTATCACGAATTACATAATAAGTATATATGGACAAACATTGTTTAAATACATTTCTAGCTTAAATTACTTTGCAGGATGAAATTTCTATACCAACAATCACAGGATTTACCTTCTATCAGACGTACTCAGGGTTTGTTGTTACAATCTCGAAGCGCGACACGACCCGACAATAGTACACCAGAAGTCATGGAATTAGGTATACATTGTCCATTTCAGTAACCAACGATGCAATACACCTAAAGAGTTGTAGATTGCTGGCTGACGACATTTTTCCTCAGCAGTTTAGTTTACATATGACAGATTTAAATGTAAGAGTTGGACAAACTGAGAATCTATGATTTGTGTGATAGTGTCTTCTAATATTAATAAAATCAACAATAGATAAAAGACGAAGACTGTCAATGATCGAGGGGTTTTTTTTTGGCAAAAAAACTTTAACGAACATGTAATAAAAATTTATGAATTCATGTTGATAACCATACCCTGTGCCTCTGATGAAATTAGTTTTATGTTAAATAAAATGTAGCACAATTTTGGATAATTAAATACAAAACATGGATCAACGTTTGCTAATAATGCATATAATTTTCTAAAAATTTAGCAACCATAATATAACTGTTGATGTATTTTGGAGAATAGTTGATCGGAAGTGTCTTGATTGTTTCCTTTATAAACATTGATAGTTAAATCTTAGATATATGTTATTTTTCAATAAAAGTGAACTTGTATTATTTAACAAAAGTTCGATGGTGGTTTTTAATGCATTTTAATGACAACTTATCATTTAAAGTAACATTATTGTGCATGTAATTGTTAGTCAGGTAATACTTACTCAATTAGATGTAAACATGAAGAAGGAACGATTTGTGACGTTTAATTATTGTTTGTTTATATGTTATACTATCAACCATATTCAACATTATACACATTTTTTGTATTTCTTAAGTTATATACATATTTTCAAAGTCAGGCTATCCATTTATTTATAAACTTAGCTTATTGCATGTTACTTCCTTATCTAAGTAGTGGAAATGTTACAGTGAATTGGCGTTTACTTATGAAATTGTTGATTGTACAATAATATGAAGTACTCCTGGTATAATAAAAAGGCTTTATATATATAAAAAAAAAAAAAAGATGCGGTATGATTGCCAATGAGACAACTATCCACAAAAGACTAAAATGACACAGACATTAACAACTATAGGTCACCGTACGGCCTTCAACAATGAGCAAAGCCCATACCGCATAGTCAGCTATAAAAGGCCCCGATAAGACACTGTAAAACAATTCAAACGAGAAAACAAACGGCCTTATTTATGTAAAAAAAATTATGTTCGTCTAAAAAATATTTTTTTAGAAGTTTAACTCTCCCTCTTCCCTTACATTCATATGAACAAACAAAACTTACCATCGGAACCAAATAATGTAATAAGTCAAGCGAATGTAATTTGAAACGCTATCGACAGACATATTTTATTTTAGAAATTTGTTTTAAAAAGAAAATTCACATTATCTCATCGACCACCATTTTGATTTAAATAACAGGTGTATAATATCCGTGTCATAGAATAAAAAATAATATCATTTTCTAGTTGTTGCCACGATGCAATTCCCTTTCAATTGATTTGAAAAATTTTCAATAAACTCATCATAGATACCATGATTAAAATGTTGTTCGGTAAGTATTTACCAAGGATTCGTCATTGGCGCACTTATCAACAAATAAAGAAAAACTATATTTGGTACTTAGAAGAAAAGCAGTGATGAACCAAAAGTCCTTGATACAGTATTTTCATTCTCCTTTTATTTTTTTTAGTATTTCTGTTTACCAAATTAAAGCAATTACCCTAGTCATGTTGTTGTATATAGATGTTCATTACTTAATTTATTATGTATAACTGTTTCTCTAGTATATAATAAAATTGAGAATGGAAATGGGGAATGTGTCAAAGAGACAACAACCCGCCCAAATAAAAAACAACAGCAGAGGGTCACCAACAGGTCTTCAATGTAGCGAGAAATTCCCGCACCCGGAGGCGTCCTTCAGCTGGCCCCATAACAAATATATACTAGTCCAGTGATAATGAACGCCATACTAATTTCCAAATTGTACACAAGAAACTAAAATTAAAATAATACAAGACTAACAAAGGCCAGAGGCTCCTGACTTGGGACAGGCGCAAAAATGCGGCGGGGTTAAACATGTTTGTGAGATCTCAACCCTCCCCCTATACCTCTAACCAATGTAGTAAAGTAAACGCATAACAATACGCACATTAAAATTCAGTTCAAGAGAAATCCGAGTCTGATGTCAGAAGATGTAACCAAAGAAAATAAACAAAATGACAATAATACATAAATAACAACAGACTACTAGCAGTTAACTGACATGCCAGCTCCAGACTTCAACTAAACTGACTGCAAGATTATGATTTCATCATATGAACATCAGGCACAATCCTTCCCGTTAGGGGTTTAGTATCATACCATCATAACATATATGAGAAGAACATAACCCGTGTCATGCCAACAACTGTTTTTAGAATAAATGTGTTTAGTTCCGATGCAAAGACCTTATCAATGACTCAATATTAACGCCAAAATATGCAATCTTTAATGACTTGACAACAGTATCGTAATTATATCCCTTCTTAATAAGTCTATTCAAAGGTTTTGTAAGTTTCTGAGGTGAATACTGACACCTTTGTGCTTTATAAAGAATATTACCATAAAAAATTGGATGTGAAATACCTGAACGTATTAAAAGTCTGCATGTTGAGCTATATTTACGAATAATGTCTTTATACCGATGATAAAAATTAGTAAATGTTTTGACTAGTTTGTGATATCGAAAACCCTGGTGTAATAATTTTTCAGTAATACATAAATTTCTCTCGTTAAAATCTAAAACATTGTTACATACACGAGCGAATCGTACAAGTTGAGATATATAAACACCGTAAGATGGTGACAAGGGAACGTCACCATCTAAAAACGGATAATTAACGATAGGAAATGAAAAATCATCCCTTTTATCATAAATTTTAGTATTCAGCTTTCCATTAGTGATATAGATATCAAGATCGAGAAAAGGGCAGTGGTCATTGTTAGTATTAGCTTTATTTAAAGTAAGTTCAACAGGATAAATTTCATTAATATACATACTGATGTCGTCATTATTGAGAGCCAAAATATCATCCAAATATCTAAAAGTATTATTAAATTTGTTTATCAGATGTTGTTTCGATGGGTCTTTGCTTATTTTTGTCATAAATTGTAACTCATAACAATACAAAAACAGGTCCGCAATAAGTGGTGCACAGTTAGTCCCCATTGGAATTCCGATAATCTGACGATATACGGAATCCCCAAAGCGAACAAAAATGTTATCTAGTAAAAATTCAAGGGCATATATAGTATCAAAGCATGTCCAATTAACATAGTTTTTTTGTTTATTGCTACTAAAATATGACCTAAAAGAGTTTGAACATATATATTCACATTCTGATTTTTTGAATGCCCATTTAATTAGGTGTGTGCATTTTTTCTTAATGAGAATGTGAGGCAATGTGGTATACAGGGTAGAAAAATCAAAACTTTGAACAGATTCAAAATCACCAATATAAGCATGCAATTTATCAAGTACTTCCAACGAGTTCTTGACACTCCAAAAGTAATTTATTCCACTATTTTCGAAGGCCTTATTTGAACAATTTATTATCAGGTTTTTAATTGTACCAAGTGTGCTGGTAAGAAGAATAGACAATTTAGTAGTTGAACAATGGCTTGAATACGAAATAAATCTATATTTGTAAGGGGTTTTGTGTAGCTTCGGAAGCCAATACATAGTTGGGACTTTCATTGTATTTGGCTCTGCTTGTAAAGCGGTGCCTAAAAGTTTATGTTTGTAACAGATTTCGTTTTCTGAAAATGGAGTCAGTTGGAATATTGGTGAATTGGTGATTTCCTTTTTCAGAACCTCAATGTAAAAATAAATACTTAATGTTGGGGTTTTTTAATCAACTTTATCGTGTAATTACGGTAAAATATTGACGATGACTTCTTGTTTAATTTAGGTGATTAGTTGTCGTTGCATTTTGTACCCAACTTTATAGCTATTCTAAGATGTGGTATGAGTGCAAATTTCTCCATCCAATTCACAATTTGTAAAACTAAACCATTGTTGGTCCAAATACAGTCTTCAACACAGAGCATATACCATTGGTGTAACATTTTAGATAAAGAATTATGATATATATAACGGAATAGATAATCAATAACATCCACTTAAAAAAGGAAATATAGATCACTCTCAGTTTCTGTTGGGTTGTTCAGTCTATAGTTTCCTTAAATGTCCCTTTCATATATTTCACCTTAATTTTGAAACAGTACATTCATATTGACTATGTTTAACAAAGAGCAAATAATCCACCAACAGTCAAAAATGTGAAAACTGCAGGTAGCGGTAAGGAAATTCATATTGAGAATCAATTCAAAGAAAAAATCGGCTTGATAATACAACAATGAAAAAAAACAATTACCATTGCTAACAAAAACAACGTTCAACTATTGAATCTAAGGTTCTTGGCTATTATATATTTGTTTCAAAAAGCTTGAATCATCAGACCAGTACGAATTTACCATGAAATTAACATAAAGATCAATGTAGTTCTCGCTTTTGCTAAAATCTTGTCGGAATCCAAATTCAAGTGATGATAAACCCATGATAAGAAAAACTAGAAAATAACCATCAGCACACATCTTCCTAATGTTATATTATGACGTCAAAGGTTGCCTTAAAAATTATGACTTTTAGCATTTCAACAATATAAGTATCAACGACTTAAATAGATTAGTAAACCGCAATACATATACATTTTTTTTACATGAAATGAAATTAAAACCGATGTCACTGTATCCCCATATTAACTACAATATAAGACTGATTTCTTTTTTTAACTAGTCATAAACGCCAACCAAAACCTTTCATACGAATTTATTGTTAAGACGTAATAAGCGGCTAAAGATAGAATAACCTTGCGCGATTCCAAAATATATGTGGAAAATGTGCTTTTAGTGAATTTTAATAATAAAACATGTTATAATTACCTTTAAACTCTCTGGACTAGTTATCTTACATGAGTTGCGTAGCAATTATCGCATTATTGACGAAAAATTATAAAGCAGCATCTTATAAAAAATCGGAGGTGAAATTATATGTGTTACAAAAATTTCTAAAACTGCAGTAAGCTCTCTAACCATTTTTTATTTTTTTTATTTTGAAAGATTTCATTAAAAGTAATTATGGTAAACGAAACCCTTTCTTATAAAGTTATCACTTACATGTATATTACAGGCAGTTAGATCGATAACATCCCTCAGATATGAGAATAGCAAAAGAGTTATATATGCTATATTTTGAATACCTTAAAAGGTCAAAATGTAACCGAAAAATAAAGATAAAAGAAGATGTGATATAAGTGCCAATGAGATAACTTCCAATATACCCCGTTCTACAATTAATATGTTTTGCATTTTTATTGAAACCTGAGATCAATATAAACACTCCACCATAAGTTGACTATCACAAAATTTAAAAGATAAATTGTTTTCTTAGTGAATATTTTTTCTGAAAAGAATACCATATATACTCAAACTGTAAAAAAAAAATTGAAAACCTTTTGATACATAGTTCAATGTCAATCGATAACAGTTTGATTGTTAAAACCCATAAGAAGAATTTTTTGGTACGATGAATCACGCGTAGGAAAGGAAAGAAATATCTATAATTAAGATACTATTTATATTATCGTTTGTAATATAGAATATACCGTTGGTTCTCCTCTTAGAATTTTTTAACACTAATTATTGTAAGGACCTTCCTCTAAGTTCAGTATTTTTGTTATTTTATTTTTTATAGCTTACTGTTCTGTGTGAGCCAAGTCTCCGTTTTCTGACATGTCATTGTTTTTCTTTTACACATTGTGCCTTGTATGGAGAGTTGTGTCATTGGCACTTACACCACATCTTCTCATATCGATTAACATTCTTAGTATAACTGTTGCCTTTTGGTGTCACAGTATGGGGAGTTTTGTCTCGTGACTGTAAGCTTAATATGCATGTTATTGTCGGTAGACATACAAACAATATTTCTATTTTTCTCTCGACAACTCCTCACTTAATAGAGACGAGTGATCTATGCATAGCATGAGACGATTACGTTGTGGAGAAAACCGAAACTTCGTTTATTTGTTTTATTTTCAACTAATCTCTCTTATTTGTTCATGTATATGTATATTCTAAATTAATTTGTTACCAGTAAACTGTTGTTGATTCTTTTTGTTTTTTAAGGAAAGCTAAACTAAATAGAGACAAATTTCGATTTACAAATGTTTTTTGTAATTATTTTGTAAGTCTGATATACATGATACCAACAAGGAAATTCTGATTACAATATGACATAATTGATGCTTCCGACAAAACAATGGGTTGACTGAAACCAATTTTGTGTGAGTAAAGTAAACTTACAGTTTACTCATCATTAGATACAAAAAAAAATGTCTGATTGTATCAAATCTTTTGATTTATTTTGAAATTTACACATTAGAATTAATTTCGAACTTTGAAACATTAGTGACCTACTTCATATTTGTGCATATAAAAGAAATATAGTTAATTACTATATAATTAGTTATCAAAGGTACCAGGATTATAATTTAGTACGCCAGACGCGCGTTTCGTCTACATAAGACTCATCAGTGACGCTCATATCAAAATATTTATAAAGCCAAACAATTACAAAGTTGAAGAGCATTGAGGATCCAAAATTCCAAAAAGTTGTGCCAAATACGGCTAAGGAAATCTATGCCTGGAATAAGAAAATCCTTATTTTTTCGAAAAAGTTAAACTTTTGTCAACAGGAAATTTATAAAAAAAAATGACCACATTATTAATATTCATGTCAACACCGAAGTGTTGACTTCTCGGCTGGTGATACCCTCGGGGACGAAACGTCCACCAGCAGTGGCATCGACCAAGGGGTGTAAATAGTTATCAAAGGTACCAGGATTATAATTTAGTACGCCAGACGCGCGTTTCGTCTACATAAGACTCATCAGTGACGCTCATATCAAAATATTTATAAAGCGACACAATTACAAAGTTGAAGAGCATTGAGGATACAAAATTCCAAAAAGTTGTGCCAAATACGGCTAAGTAAATCTATACCTGGAATAAGAAAATCCTTAGTTTTTCGAAAAAGTTAAACTTTTGTTAACAGGAAATTTATAAAAAAAAAATGACCACATTATTGATATTCATGTCAAAACCGAAGTGTTGACTACTGCTCTGGTGATACCCTCGGGGACGAAACGTCCACCAGCAGTGGCATTGACCCAGTGGTGTAAATAGTTATCAAAGGTACCAGGATTATAATTTAGTACGCCAGACGCGCGTTTCGTCTACATAAGACTCATCAGTGACGCTCATATCAAAATATTTATAAAGCCAAACAATTACAAAGTTGAAGAGCATTGAGGATCTAAAATTCAAAAAAGTTGTGCCAAATACGGCTAAGGAAATCTATGCCTGGAATAAGAAAATCCTTAGTTTTTCGAAAAAGTTAAACTTTTGTTAACAGGAAATTTATAAAAAAAAAAATGACCACATTATTAATATTCATGTCAACACCGAAGTGTTGACTTCTCGGCTGGTGATACCCTCGGGGACGAAACGTCCACCAGCAGTGGCATTGACCCAGTGGTGTAAATAGTTATCAAAGGTACCAGGATTATAATTTAGTACGCCAGACGCGCGTTTCGTCTACATAAGACTCATCAGTGACGCTCATATCAAAATATTTATAAAGCCAAACAATTTCAAAGTTGAAGAGCATTGAGGATCCAAAATGCCAAAATGTTGTGCCAAATACGGCTAAGGAAATCTATGCCGGGAATAAGAAAATCCTTATTTTTTCGAAAAAGTTAAACTTTTGTTAATAGGAAATTTATAAAAAAAAAATGACCACATTATTGATATTCATGTCAACACCGAAGTGTTGACTACTGGGCTGGTGATACTCTCGGGGACGACACGTCCACCAGCAGTGGCATCGACCCAGTGGTGTAAATAGTTATCAAAGGTACCAGGATTATAATTTAGTACGCTAGACGCGCGTTTCGTCTACATAAGACTCATCAGTGACGCTCATATCAAAATATTTATAAAGCCAAACAATTACAAAGTTGAAGAGCATTGAGGATCCAAAATTGAAAAAAAGTTGTGCCAAATACGGCTGAGGAAATCTATGCCTGGAATAAGAAAATCCTTAGTTTTTCGAAAAAGTATATAAGCAATAATACCACATCTTCATTATCTGCATGAACGACAGTGTGTGATTTACATTTTTTTTTATATTAGAAGTCTTTTACTAAAATTGATTTGCTGTAAACAGTACATTCATATCGCTCGACTCCTTTTCATTTATTCTATGATACGAAAAAGGAGATACGGGGTTAAAATTTATCAAAATATGCAGGAAGCTGCACTGTTCTGTCAGACGGATGTCGGTTTGAAAATCAATCAATAGAAAAAATTGGAATACCGTATTTACAACGGTGACCATATTTCTTCCTATGTAAACTTATTCAAAATTCATTCAGGTTTCGCATTTTATCAGATCATGTTATGGTAAGATCAAAAATGTTTAACTTGTTCTTTCAGATTTTGAAATACCCAGATAGTATGGTGGTAAATAACTGCTAATGTATACATGTTCACAACGCATACAGTTTGATACGACGGTTCTTAAGAACATCTTTATTTTATACAGATTTTCGTTTTATGCAGTATTCGGTTTAGCCAGGTTTCACTGTATATAGCTCTTAATTTTACAATTTTCTTAAAATCATTATCTGACAAAAGTGAATTGCTTTTATGAACAAAGATAATGCTACAAAAATTTAGTGTCCATAAAATGCATTAAAAAAGTAACCGGTAAAACGATTCTAAATGGATTTGTGTTCAATGATGTTGTTTGTCAATCACCAAAACTACAAGATGGTATATTCATTGCAAACTTAATAAGTTTGAGTATACAGTTCATATAAAATTGATGTATACGGGTATGTTATAACTGCTAAACAGTCTGAACCTTGATTGAACAGATCGTAATCGACTGCAAGCAGATTTAAAAGAAACAGTATGTTATCTATCGCAAAGGATTACTGAATTCTGAAAAATACTTAATAGTTTACTTCTCAATCTTTCGAGAGTTTTCAGATCAAAATGGTGATACTGCAGATCAATCATGTTCCTTATTTCTAGGAAAAGCATACACAAGTACTTAAATAACCATTGAAAATCATCGTCTAGTAACTATTTGAATTCTATAATTCGCTCATTGTTACCTGTTCTGTCATTGTATTGGTTAGTTATAACTCGGTAGGTTTTGTTTTGGTATTTAACATGTACTATATTAATAAGTTGGATACACTAGCAAATAAGTACTCGTAATAGTTTTGATTTTGATAAAATCATGAACGAAAAACGCAATGATAGCCGTAATGTGTATTTGATTCAGAAACATATGTCATTAAAGTTATTATGATGTTTAAGGTAGATAGGGTGTCTTCCTTCATCTTGGAGTTGGAAAATACCCCAAAACAAGGTCTAGATCTTTAATAGAATGCACAAATTTTTAGAGTAGTAGCAAATTCATGTGTAAGAACTTTTATTTCAATATAGAAAATGACATGCTTTATCTTCTCATATGTTATCTCAAAATTCTACGATGTATTTTACGCTTTATTGCAAAAAATTGGGTTTTCCATGCATAATCTATATGAAATATGTGTTTTTGAATTTTGAAAATTAAGCCCTGTGACCCAATTTGTTTTCATTTTTTTTTAAAGCATGATAAATACTTCATTTTGGCAAATTAATTAAAAAAATATATGGATTATAATTTAGACACCCCATCTACCTTTATAGGGGTGAAAATTAGCTATTCATTGTTGGTTTTTTTTTTTGATCCTCAGTTTAAACTTAATCCAAAACAGTAGATACTTAATTGTCAAGTTAGTTAATTATTGAATTGATAGTGGGTAATGTACCAATTGCAAAGTGTTTGTAGAATATAGATGACAACAGACTGCGTATACTTTATATACACCTGAAGGTTAAGGAATATTATTAATGATGCATTTTAATATTAAACTGCTAATAATATAAAATGCGAATTGACATAGTAAAAAGTAATTATTTAATTTAACCTGAAAAATATTTGTGTAGAACATTGTCTTATGAATCCAAAAAGTCATTTAAAGGTTACAAATTTCTCATACATGTCAATTATATATGGTTTTGGAAATTAGATTCATTTTTTATAACTTCAAATGTGGTTATCATACATAAATACCATTCTGATTTTTTGAGAATGACCATAACCTTGTTCAATTCCTGAAAACATCATATACACCAAATTAAAGCGTATTCCAGTATATTTTGTCAATTTGATGCAACTATTTAGTAACATCCAGGTTCCTGTTTTGATTAAAGCAAGATTGAATGTTGCGAATAACCCTATTTTCCGTATATTAGATCCAGTTGATTATGAATGCAGTTATTGTTTGTATACTATTATATATTTAAAGTGATATCTGACAAAATTTTGAGATTGTTTAGTAATAATCAACATGATAATCATTGATTACTATTTACTGTTTTTGTTACGATAAATACATATTTTCAAATGACCAATCATACAACTACACTTCTGACATGTGTTAACTTATGTGTAAGTTATTACCATGATTACGCTGTTCTAAAAATAATCACATTTCTCTAAGCATTACCTTATATCCATTATCTACGTGTGTCACATCTTTACGAAGTAATATTTCAAGAAAACGTCTGAAATGGTAAAGTATTCATATCAACTTGTATCAATCGAATGCTAATAAACATGATCATTGATTGTTTTCTTATTTGAAACTATTTTAAACTGGCCAAACTAAATACACACGCGAAATTTGTTGACATAAAAATCCATTACAATGTTCTAAAAATAAAGACATTTATCTGAGAATCAATGTACTTTCATTCCATGTTAACGTTGAAACTGTCCCAGATGTCTTCTGAAAAGGTACAGTTTTTATATCATCTTGTAACCAATGCTTGCAGTTTATAAAATTTAATCCAATAATAAGGTAGTGGCATGTCAAGAAATCCAACGGCACTTGCCTTATTTCAGACTTTCTCTGTATCTCTCTGGTGTTACGTTACACTTCTGTACATATAGACAATACAAGTGCACGTAGGAACTTCTTTTGCGCCAAACTTATACAAGTATATCTATGAAAATACTTAATGCATTTAAGTGTAGAATTTTGAAACATTTAAAACGATTTAACTTTCTTCATATGTTGTTGTTTTCTAAGAATATATTCAGAACCACAAAACTATCAACACATAACAGTATATATTTGTACAAATTGCTATTTTTACAGGCTAATTTTAACAAAAGAAAGAATAACAAGAACGGAGGAGATGACAATCACCTTCAAGGATCGGATGACATAAGAAACAGAAATCCATCGAGAGGATTTGTTGTGAATCCGCCACAGAGAACATTGAAATTAGGTCATACGGTAGCGGACATTCCAGAGTCTGACTACCTACAAGTTCATCCTAACATAGAGAGGAAAACCATTCGTCTTACCATTAAAGTTATAGAATAACACTTTCTTATAGACCAAATTAAAAAACTAAAGTTCAAATGTTTAATCAAAAGATGAATGTGATAAAAAATTCTATATACATATAGTTTATGATGTGGTACTTTTTTTATGAATAAGTTATAGTAATCCATTAGGGTGATGTGTGGAAGTTCATGTGCATGAATCGTCCACAATAAAAGCTCAAACCCTCGTATCTCGATCATATAGCTTTGTAAAAGAAAAAATGTCAAACAATATATGTCATGATCATATGAATAATGGGAAATGTAAAATTAAAGTTCAGACATTAAACAAAAACAGAATCAAAGGTGTTCTGAAGACAGCAATATGGTTTCAACAGTTAACAAGTTAGATATAATACTTCAAACTATCAACAGTCCTACATTTAAACAAGTTGTCAATATATTAAACAGAAATTTTTGGACGTTTTCCATCATCATCGACATATTATGCAGTGAAAGCACAAGCTACAGTTGAGAATGGAAAATGAACATGTCAAAGAGATAACAACCAAACCAAAGGGCATACAACATCAGAAGGACACTAATGGGTCTTCAACGCAGCGAATAAGTCCCACACCCGTATGTGCATTAATGTAAAACCCAATTAATTTGCAAACAAAGGGGTATCATAAAGTCATTTCATATAGTAAGTATAGGATGGACAATTTTTCCACAAATTAGTGTTAATTGGTAAAACACGTTTATATGGCATACAAAATAATAATACAAATATAACACAACATTGAAATTATTACGATTAAAGGTATTCGAGCATCTTTCACCAGTGTCAGTGCCTTTTTGAGAGACATGAAGATTCTAGCACAAACAGATATTTTAAATGTCTTAGGTCATTACAAACATTCAGCTTCTATTTTTCTACCTCTTGTAAAATTTATTCAAAATTTTGAATAAATGATATTTTACTGCACAAAATTTTGCAGATCACCTTGAGTTCCTATGTAAAGTTTTATCGTTGGTTTGACGACAATTTGTGTAATATTCATTTCCGAAAAGACGAGATACCGTATAGAATAGTTCCCGGTACAAAACGTCTTTGAGGTAGCTCCAAGAAATAGATTTGTTGCTCAAGATTCTGATGATTGATGACACTTCCAAATTAGTATATGAATCAAAATAAAATTGAGAATGGAAATAGGGAATGTGCCAAAGAGACAACAACCCGACCATAGAAAAAAACAATAGCAGAAGGTCACCAACAGGTCTTCAATGTAGCGAGAAATTCCGCACCTGGAGGCGTCCTTCAGCTGGCCCCTAAACAAATATATACTAGTTCAGTGATAATGAACACCATACGTAACTCCAAATTGTACACAAGAAACTAAAAGTTAAAATAATACAAGACTAACTAAGGCCAGAAGCTCCTGACTTGGGACAGGCGCAAAAATTTGGCGGGGTTAAACATGTTTGTGAGATCTCAACCCTCCGCCTATACCTCTAGCCAATGTAGAAAAGTAAACGCATAACTATACGCACATTAAAATTCAGTTCAGGAGATGTCCGAGTCTGATGTCAGAAGATGTAACCAAAGAAAATAAACAAAATGACAATATTACATAAATAACAACAGACTACTAGCAGTTAACTGACATGCCAGCTCCAGACTTCAATTAAACTGACTGAAAGATTATAAGCCTTTTCTTAAATTTCAAACTATTTAATCATTGTTTTATTTGTTTTAAGATAAGCTATTTAGAAACCATAATTGAGGCTAACAATGCTTTGTTTATTATTCAGTGGCCAAACTTTTTTATTACCCTTCATGGCGATAGTTTTCTCATGTCACTGCCTATTTCCATTCTATGTTTTTTAAGTCAAGCTAAGAATGTAAATCGGTAATATGTTACAGGGACAACAACCCGACCAAAGGGCAGAAAAGAACCGAAGACTACCAATGTGTCTTAAAGACAGAAAAATTCTCAAACACCTGTAAGCTTGTTTTAGCTGGCCCCTAACTAAAATGTGTACTAGTTCAGTGATAATGGACATCATACATTTACTTAACTCCGAAACATATAACTGAACTAAAATTAAAAACTATACACGATTAAAAAAGGCCATAGACTCCTGACACGGAAGAAGCGCAAATATGCGGCGGGGGTTAAACATGTTTTGTAAGATTTCAACCCTCTCCTATACCTCTAGCTAATGTAGAAAAACAAACACACAGCAATACGTACAGTAAACATCACTTTACAAGAAATACGAGACCGATGTCAGGATAGGTAACAAAAAGAAACTAAGCCAAATGACAATGATATATGAATTAACAAAGGACTTCTAGCAGTTACTGACATGACACCTCCAAACCTCAATTAAACTGATAAAAAGGTTATGCCTTCATCATAAAAATATCAAGTTCAATCCCTCCCGTTAATTTGAGTCTAAACTTAGAAGAAACACATGTCTGGTGAATAAAATTATACGTCAAGTGTCTTTGGTGATTTTTGGTAGGGACCATTGATTTAGAACTATTCGTCCCCGATAGTGGCACCACCTCTGTGATAACATTGAATATCATTGCAACGATCATTTACTGTGCAATTACTGTGCATAGAATGTTCAAATAATTCACATTCCAAACTGGGTTTAAATCAAAAGGCATATACGATGGCTTTAACCAAATTTGGAAATTTTGAAAACTGTTCAAATCTGTACCTATTTTGGCTGCTTTAATCTAAGTTGTACTGATTAGTCTTATGTAGAATTTCTATATATCATTTTGCACTTTCATTTTACAAAATTAACACTTTCGGTTTTTCGGTTGATTAATTTCCAATCATACAACAAGACGTAATTAGATTTTAGTCACGTGTTTGGCGAGGTTAACTTAATATTTCGAAACCGGCGTAGTCGTTCAAAAATAGCCGGTCTTTGACATTTAGATGCAAAACTTTATGAAAAGAGATATCCTATAGTATCTGTGGAAAGAGAGAAAATCTTAGTAAACAGTCGTGTTTTATCAGTGTTTTATGAAAAAAATCATTTCAATTATTTACATTTTTAAGTGTCCAAGTCGCATTAATGATTTGCTGATACATTCTATTAACATACTGTAAGATGCAATGCATTTGCTTTCTTCACTATGTGTGTATTTTGATTTAGATTTTTGTAGAAAATAGAGTGAACTAAAATTCTTTTTAACCTAATTTACCTAAATAAAAACGAAGATTGTCTGGTAATTTACAAACAATGAGTAATATAAAACCATACAAAAATATAATTGACAATGAAATATCGAACGATCGACATTATTTCACATGGTGTTTTGACCAAAAGTATGATGAGCCTGATCTATTATTCTTGAAAAAAAAACTTTTGTTTTTTGTAATGTCTAAACCTCTTTTGTCATTGGTGAATATTATCTTTATTTATCGTTCAGGCACCTTTATATTTAATGAATCAGCTAATAAGTAGTCATATACACGTAAAAATAAAAACAGCTAAACCACTATTTAACATGTTGAAAGGAATAATACAAATAATAGATAACTTCAACTTACAGTCAAATTTATAATGTAAATTTGTTGTTTTCATTCACTTCATACAAAAGTTTCCAATTTTTAATCCAAGTGTGTCCATGGTTAAGGAACATTCCAAGTTCACTGTTTGATAATTTCAATACGAAGGAATAGTTTCAAACTTATTGTCAACAAGTATTCAACTTATAGTTTCAATATTTTTTTAACACATACAATTCTTCGTTGTGAAATAAAGTCCAAAGATGATAAATCCATTGAAGAATATATCTGATCTGCAAAGGTACAAAGTAACATTAAACTGGAATGGAATATTTTCTCAGACATTTTAAGTTGTAGTTTATACCTGAACAAATATTATAAATTGTTAGATAATTCCAAATATCAAAAGTATACAAAAATCATTATTCATATCCAGATCAAGGAAAACCTGCATTGTTTTTTTTATAAACATGTCTATAAAAAGTTATAATTCGTTACGATGACCTTTACATTTACTAAATATGCTTGATTTAGTTCACATAATAAGTTAAAATTCTATGGAAACATACAATATAATTACAACTACTGCTTGTGAAGGAAATGCCCTAGATTCATTTTATACAAAATAAAATGACTAATTATAGCATACTATTTTTGAAAGGAGACATACATTTTTCTGAAAAACGTTACAATATTAATCTATCACGATTAAAAAAAAGAACCCATGTCCTCATTTAGGTATCGTCGGGTCATAATTACATAATATGCTACGTAGGCACATAGTGTGTACGCCGCCGGAGGACATTGTGGGTCCTATTTGTTAAATCAAGTTCGTCCTTTTTTTCTATATGAACACATCTATCAGACGCTACAGTATTTATACATTTTGCGTATCAGCTGTTCTTGTTTTCAGAGCGTATGTACTTTATTGTACTATGGTAAGTCTTTTATTGTTTAGAATAACTGAGAAATTGTCTCGGTGTGTTAAAGACCCATTGGTTGCTTTTGATTGTTTCTGTTCTTAAACTGGGCGTTGTCCCTTTGACACAATTCCCATTCCCAATTCCAGTTTCAAGTGTGCAATGCAGAAATATAAATATTAAAGAGAAGTAACAAAAGTATCCTTAACAGCAATGCCTAAATTTCAATCTCCATGAGAAGAGAAGCGAAAGATATCAGAGGGACTTTCGAACTCGAAAATAAACTGACAATGTCATGGTTTTAAGTGAAAAAGACCTACACACAAACAAACATACATGAAATACAACATGGCAAACTATAAATTGAACAGCATGACCAAACCAAAACGCTGGGATGATCTACAATGCTCTAGAAGGGTAAGCAGATTCTTCTCCACAGAGAAGTTAAGTGTATATGTCGTGTACATGTTATTGGTTTGTACAGGTTATTACTTGTACAAACATTTCATATAAGTAATTACTTGTATGAAGCCATCATACAAGTTATTAATTGTACAAATACAATTGTACAAGTAATTACTAGTACAATGTTTACTGAGAAAAAGATAATAACTTGTACAAATCATCATTCTACCTTGGCCTATTTGAAGTTCTCAACAAATCGTTTTCCTTTAAACAAAACAATTATGACTTAAACCATGAGGTATGAACTTTCAACATGTTTGTACATTTGTATTACAAATATATGAGCAAAACTTCAAAACACACGTAAAGATAGATGAGAGAATATTTGTAATGTGAAGTAAGTCAATGTAAGGTTACAAAAAAGACAGCACTTCAAAGAACTTCTTACGGCGGTCTGGTGTTTTGAATGTAGCAAAAATTGATAAACTCATTCACAAAATTATTTATTATTGTACAGTTGATGAACTTTACCCTTTGATTAAAACAGCAAATTCCAAAAGATGATTAAAAGATTTAGAAATTTTAGACAATGTTATAATACCAGTACACAGAGTAGACCCGGGTCTGATAGACTGTAGAAATATCAAGGAGTTGTGCTGAATATTGCCGAAAATCGATACAAAGTGGAAAACAAATTATAATCATATTTGGATTTAATGAGTCACAAATCAAATCGAAATCAATGTTAGACATACCAGAGAACACTGAGGTTAATGTCATGACATCAGTACAAGTGCTTTCTTTAAGTGGTGACCAAGGTCATGTTTACTGCAGCTGTCGGGGTGGCTGTAAGACAGACAAATGTAATTGCAAAAGATTGAGCTAGCTTATTGTGTAATTACAGATGTCATGCTTCTTTGTCTTTGAGTAAACAAAAAGGCTATTTGATCTATAAGGCTTTACTTTTGTTTCCAATCTATGATATTATATATGCTACTTTTTACCATGATTTATGTTTGAAAATAAATGGTAGAAGGGTTTTATTTTAATGTTTGCATTTAATGACTTTGTCATTTTGTTCCATTAGTCCGTATGTGGTAACATGCTGTTAGCTAAATTTGCTCATGAAGTCATGTTACATGTAGCTTATGATCTTACTTTGCGTCCGTCGTTTGTCTTTAATTTTCTTGCATTTAAAAGTTACTAATACATGTACACAGTTGAAAAAAATGAATAAAAAGAAGAAACAAATAATTCAAATATATTGTGTTGTACAAGTTATTATCTTTTTCCCAACAAAATTTGTAAAAGTAATTACTGGTACAATCATAGTTGTACAAGTAAGAACTTGTATGATGGCATCATACAAGTAACTACTCTTACAAAGTTGTTGTACAAGTGGTCAACTATACGAAATAGTAAAATGTACACGACATATATATATGTAGAACATAATGTCAATTTTGTTGAGGTTTTATAGCTGATGTTTGCTTTTTCGTTACCTTAGTGTTTCCTTTGCCATCATATTATCAGTCTGTTTTCGCAAAATAATTTTGATTGTATCTTAGTTTCATGTTAGATGTGTTCAAATATATGATAGAACTTAAGAAATTTTAACATGCAATTGTCACAAAATAGATGCAGAATCTATTCTAGGATATAGTTTTGCATGTTACTTAAAAATATTTCAATCAAATTGAGAGAACAAATATGCATTATGCAACAAGGCTGCACTTAATAGTATTCAATAATTCAACCTAAATGAGAAATAAGTATCACTAGAACAGTTGGCAATATATCTTTCATTCAAAATAAAACATCTTTTGAGTGCATTATTGAAACTTTGGAAAAGTGTTGACATAATTTGTGAAACAATAGTGATATATGCAATATTAGAGGTCTAATTATGATCTGATACTATACACATGTACAACTATTTTTTTGCATAAAATAGATTATTTCGTTACAGGCTCATTTGCCTAAAATCAAAGATGGAGGAAAGCAGATATCTTACAAGGACCAGAACACAATAGAAGTACAATTAGAGCAAGTGCACCGTTACTGTCAAATCCAAAGATTAAATTTGGCAAAACTAAACCTGATTATGAAGGAACAACATTTCTTCTTGTGCACCCGATTCCTCAGAGGAATGCTACTCGTGTTATCCCAAAAAAGTTTAGGTAGCACTGCCTAAAGAGAAACAATTTAGAACTGTTTGATAGCATTTTTTGGGAAATTAAAACATATGTATATATATGCAAGATAACTACTGTTTTTTGTTAAATATTTGTTACATGAAATATAAATTTCAAGACGTTGGGATATTTGATTAACAAATACTTCAAGTAATAAGTTCGCAATCATTATTTATTGGCATGGTTTGAATAATGCAGTTTGTCTATATATCGCCAGTTTCATAAATCTTGTGATTGTTATTTAAGAAAATGGATTCCACTCAAGCATATTTTTACATCCCTGTTTTCATGGTTCTATTTAAGGCCCTTTTTGTGGTTTTCTTCAATCATTTTATATTTATTGATGTCCAAACTTTTGTAATTGAGTGTAACAAATTGAAGTTTATCCGTATCACCTGTTTCTGTTTTATGGTTATTTAAACTCGCATATAATAATGGCTAAGAACTCTTATACGAAAATGGCTTATGGGTAAAACAATCATGTGTGCAAAGTAGTAATAGGAAGATGGAGATTGTACAACTTTCAGTCAAATTCCCAATCTTTAAATTACAGGTCAAAGTACATCCTTCAAAATGGAGCATTGTATACGAACATGCTAACATTTAATAACGTCACAGTAATCATATATTTGACAATTACAAATACGTTTAAAATGTAAGTGGTCATAAATGTTTTTAGATTCATCTTTTGCGTAATATTTGGTTTTTATTCTTAAATATTTTGAAACCGGAAAAAATACCTATATTCGTTATGACATTTGATATCTTAGTAAGTTTATAATGATAGTTTCAGGCTTATCAACATTGTTCGTTATGAAACGTCATATTAAACTGATATTGTAAATTTTACAAACCAAAAGAACAACTTACTGAAAGGTCAGCATCAATGATAGAACTACTGACATTAGAAATGATGGGTGTTAACTTAATAAGACTGAAAATGAACAGCCATTATATACTCGTGTAATATTTCTGTATACTATAAGAGTAGAAGTTACCCAAGTAGTTATGTTAAATTTAGGGAAAATGCCATGCAGAACACAAAGTTGAAAATTACATTTCAACAGCAAGGGAAAAGATTAACATATTAAGGTTCGTGTTGCTTATTCTTTAGTTTTCTATGTTGTGTCATGTGTACTATTATCTGTCTGTTTGTCTTTTTCTTTTTTAGCCATGGCGTTGTCAGTTTATTTTCAATCTATGAGTTTGAATGTCCCTCTGGTATTGGTCGCCCCCGTTCCCCTTTAACAATAACAGACAGTTGCGATCAGCGGGGAAAAAAACAAATAAGCCTTTATATTTTGTTTTGCAAGTATTTTTCTGTTTAACATTCTATTCGACTGTCACGACAAATTCTACGAAAACCAATGCATAATAGATTGGGAAAAACCTTCTCAACATAGTTTTTAATACGGGCTTAAATATAAAAATAAGGAGATGCAGTATGATTGCCAATGAGACATCTATCCACCAATGTTCTAATGAGGTGGGTGTTGGCAATTTTTAGAAACCATAAGCCTTCAATAATGAGACAAAACCACACAATATATTACTCAATTTATTTCACTTGACTGGGCGGAGTTTAACCGTTTCGCTCATAATAAACCATTCCATCTATAGATAGGTGTTTTAGGATAAACTCATCAATAAAGTGTCCAGTCATTCTTTTGTAAATTCCTTTGATGGCACTGATAGGTGATTAGAAATCAGTAATAATTATAACGGCAATCATCCTAATCACACACATCTTCACATAGAATGTCCTTATGCAAATTAAAACGTAAGCTCCGCCCGATCAGTTGAAATGACATTGGTAATAGTCGGCTAGAAAATGCTCCGATATGAATATAATATGAAACAATTACGGTCTTATTTATAACAAACTAATTACGAAAAACACGTATGACAGGTATCAACCAACAACAACCAATGAACCACAGGCTCTTGGCTTGGGACAAGCACATCAAAAATGTTGCAGGGTTAAACATGTTTGTGAACGTTCAGTCCTCCCCTGACTTATGAAAGCTCCCCAAACCAGGGATAGTGATGTAATAGCACAACATAGAAACAAAATATACAAATCAGTTGCAAAAGGCTTAACTCATCAAATCCATGCAAAGCAGAAAAAAACATCAAACAAAAACAGACCGGACATGACAGGGTATATGTATCAATCCCTCGTCCATAACAACAAAGAAGACACTAAGTACAAATATGAGAGTACTGACAGTTATTGACAGCAAGTTCAACGCCAATAAAAACTAATAAAAAATCGTGTATCATTTAAATTTTTTAGAGACTACTGTTTGTCTTCTTTCATTTACTTGCTAGCTATTATTCCAACTTATTTATGATTGTACCTTCGTAACTCCTTTTTTTGGTATTTTAACATTAACAATCTTTTTGAAAGAAATAGTTGTGAAAAACGTTATTAACTGATTAAATGAGACACTATTCAAACGTTATCATTTCTTAGAAAATGTAATTCTAATTGATAAACAAAGATATTATTCAAAGAGTATATAAGAATATGTTTAAATGCAATTATTAGCTGTGGTTTAACAGAAATATATATTTCCATACTTTCCTTTGTATAATACATGACTTATCTGTTGATTAATAAACGTGTATCTAATTTTTTTAACTCAAAATTACACATTTCACACTTCAAATGATTTAAAAGTTCTAATGTGTACACCTTTTTTAGACGATATGTTACGATTAGTCTTGCATGTTAAGATTGAGTTTTTGCTCTTTAAACGTGGTTAAATAAACAAAAATATAATAATGAAGACATTACAAAATAAAAAGATATTTTGTCATGTGAATGTTTTAGCATGACATACAATGATTAAATATGACCATAAATTTAAGTAAGATCTGTAAGAAATAATGATAAAATAAGCTCCCCGTAACAAGACTCTCAGTTTTACCCATAAATTAACTCATCACAGATACCAAGATTACAATTTAGTATTTGCCAGACGCGCGTTTCGCCTACAAAAGACTCATCAGTGACGCTTGAATCAAATTAAGTTTGAAAGATCAAATAAGTACGAAGTTGAAGAGCATTGAAGACCACAAATTCCTATAAGTTTTGCCAAATACAGCTAAAGTAATCTATTCCTGAGGTAGAAAAGCCTTAGTATTACAAAACAATTAAATTTTGTAAACAGTTAATTAATAATTATGATAATTCATGTCAACACAGATGTATAATGGTAAAAAAGATGGAACTAATTTTCACTGTAGTTGTTTTGGAACCTAAGACCACTATCAAAACGATTTAACAGATATATGTCTTCATATTTATTCAAATGTTGGCAGTCTCCTTATAAGTGCCTCCACCTAAACTGTTTCAGTTAAAGCTTATATAATACTGAGTTTCTACTTTTTATGTTATTGAAAAAATTACGGTTTATAGAAAAAAAATCTACATTTCGAGAAACAGAATAAATAATCAGAAGATATTAAAAGTGTGTATCTAAGTTGGGTGAAGGAAATAGATGGATAGAAAATGGAACAAAACTTTACCTTTTTGAAGAATGTTAATTCCATGGATACACGTATATTTTGTACCATACAGAGAATTTTATGTAAAATCATTTTACCACCGTGTTACAAATAAAACGGTATAATATAGTCTTATACTATTATTTAATACTTAGTTAGGTATATTAGGTTTATGAAATAAATTCAATAAAATACATTTAAGTACATATGATCACTCTTTTTCATCTACGTTTACCTAAGCAAATCTATATATTCTATCAAATAACAGGACAAAATATTCCAAAACAATAATTCTATCGAGAATAATGTGTTATTTACCTACATCTTTGAGTTGGGTTTTTTTTCTATTCACCTTACCTTGGTTTTAAGTTAATCGATGGAAGTTTTTATAGTTATTTCAACATTGGGTATTGATTAACATTTTAAAATATTAGTTAATGTACTCTTATTTCATAATCCTTTTTCGACATTGTAATTGCTCTTCTTTTATACTTTTATGTGATTTTTTTTTTGTCCTTTGCATATATGATAAAAGTTGTTAATATGAACTTTGGAACAGAAATTATACTTATTTCCATCTCTTTAACACATTTCACTGAAAAACAGTTGAAATGATCGTACTTGTACACCTTTCTAGACGATATGTTACGCTTAACATGTTACGAATTGAGTTATCGCTCTTTAAACGCGTTCAAGAAAATAAGGTTTATTTTGACAATGGAGGCATGGCGCAATAAAATTATATGTAATCATATCAATATTTCTATGATGACATTAAATAACAATATTTGGCAATAATAAAAAGTTATATCTGTATTAAGAAAAAAATCTCTCTCCGTAGCAAGACTCTGGGTTCTACGCATGAATTCATCATAAAAAGCTAATTATCAATGTATTTGTTTCGGAACGGAAGGGCATTGTCAAAAGATTTTACCAAAATTTATCTATTTAATTATTCGAATGTAAGCAGTCTCCTCTTTGGTGCCTCAATCTGAACTATATAAGCTAAAGTTTATATTTACTGCCTTTTACATTCAATTTCTTTATTTATATTTTGTTCCATTTAAATCATTTCGTGTAAATCATGTTACCCATGTGTAAAAAATGAATAGGTTTAATAGTGTCACGGCTTCATTTTTATATATCATATACTGCTATTTGATACCTTAGTTTCACTAAATTGATTTTATTTTTCAAATACAATGTGTATACAGCCAGCAAGGTTATGGATAGTAAGTTTATGACATTTATTCAATATCATAAACTTAATTTAAATAATGGTCACTCTTTCTCATTTAAGTTTACACAGTAACTCTATATATTGAATAAAATAACAGGACATAATATTCCAAATCTTTAATTTTAAATGATTTATTATATTTCATTCAAATGAAATTAATGAGGTTATTTAACTACATTTGTTGATTTTTTTTCGGCTTACCTTACTTCTGTCAAATCAATTGTAGTTTTTTAAATATTTCTACATTGGGTATCGATTAACATTTTGAAATATAAGTTTATGTTAAACCATATATTTCAAAATCCTTTTTCGACATTGTAATTGCGCTTCTTCTATTCTTTTGTGTGATATGTTTTGTACTTCGCACACATGATAAAAGTGTTAATATGGAATTTGGACATGACTTGTACTTTTTTCATCTCTAAAACACATTTCACTGAAGAAATAAAAGTTGAAATGATCGAACGTCCTTAACGGTCTTGCATATTAAAAAGTATTCTGCTCCTATATTGTCGCTCTTTAAACGCGTTTAAGAAAATAATGACTATGGAGGCATCAATCAATACAAATATATGTAATCATATCAATATGTTGAGCATGACATTATTTGACAAAATGTGGCCATTATAAAAATTATATCTACATTAAGAAAACTATCTCTCTTCGTAGCAAGACTTTGCGTTCTACTCAAAAATATATTGTTTAAAAGCTAGTTATAAAGTGTGTCCAAACAGAAGGCCATTGCCAAAAGATTTCATGCTAAGATATGAGTTATCGATCTATAAATGTGTTTAAAGACAAAAATTACAATAATGAATGAAACTATATGTTGTCATATGAATGTTTAAGCATAAAATGAAATGATTATCTGTATGAAAAAATATTTATTCAAATGTAAGCAGTCTCCTCTTTGGTTCCTCAAACTAAACTAGTTCAGCTAACGTTAATATTATACTGCTTTATAAATCCCAAAACTATAGTTTTATAGAAAAAAGATCTAATGTATCGTGAACTAGAATGAATAGCCAGAAGATATACGAATGTGTATTTAAATTGGGCGAAGGCAGTAGATGGAAATAAAAATGGAAAAAAAAAATTTACCTTTTTGAAGAATGTAAATTCCATTGCTCAATATATTTTATTCCATTTAGAGAATTTCGTGTTAACTCATTTTTCCATGTGTAACAAATGAATACGTAAAATAGTGTCATGACTCTATTTTTATATTATATTATTTACTGCTATTTGATACCTTAGTTCCACTTACTTGATTATCTTTTCAAATATATACAACCAGTACGGTTATGACTATTAAGTGAATGAAATAAAATGCCAAAAAAAACTAATGGTCTTTTTCATCTACGTTTACATATGCAAAACTACGTTCTATCAAATAACATAACTTAATATTCCATCTTATTTTGAATGGTATAATCTATTTTCAGTCTAATGAAATTAATGAGGTTATTTATTGCCTTTTTTCTATTTACCTCACTATTATGTTAAATCAATGGAAGTTTTTTTTTAATTTCTACATTAGGTATTGATAAAATTTTGAAATATAAGTTCATGATAACCCCATAATTCGAAATTTTAATTGCTTTTTTTTATTCGTTTATGTTTACTTAATATATGATAAAAGTGGTTATAATGAACTTTGAACATATATTATGCTATATTTAATTTACATCTACCTTAACCTATTTCACCTTTCTAAAACTGTTATATTTCATTCTAAGGAAATCTATTTGGTTATTTAACTACATTTTCGGTTTTGTCTACTCACCTTGCTCTGTTTTTGGATAATCATGGTAGTTATTGAAATATGTATACATTGGCTACTGATTAATATTTTGCAATTATAGGTTCTTGTTAACCCTCTATCTAAAATATTCTTTGACGACATTGTAATTCTCTTCTTGTATTTCTTTATACGATTTATGTCCGTTGTATGTTATAAACGTATGAACTTCCCAATATGAATTATATTATATTTTCATTATTCATATACTTAGTAGTAAGTTCAGGTAACTTGTATGTGTAATACAATTAATGACAACCGTGCTGTATCAGCCATCCGTAATTATATTGATATCAGTCACGGTTTCAAAGGATTTTATCAAACTCCT